>CM060955.1:160291842-160774342 GCA_030765055.1 Mantis religiosa
TCTCTCTCTCTCTCTCTCTCTCTCTCTCTCTCTCTGTAATTTTACGTCCTCCAACGTTAAGTCATATCAGACGATGAATGGAATGGGTGAAATAATGCCCAAATGATCCCAGGGTCCATAAAGCTTAGAGTTACCCGATATTCATCTTTTAGGATAAGGGAAAACCCCGGAAAACACCTTATCCAGGTAACTCACCCTGACACTCTACCACCACGCTACCGAGGCGGGCATCTGGACTGTAAGTGTATTCCAGAGGTGTCCAATGCATTTTCTTCAGTTTTTCCGGCGTTAAAGTGTCAGTATGTGGCCTCGCATTGTCATGGAGAAGAATGGCGTTTCGGATCGGTTGTCGGCGTCGCTTGGTGCGATATGCAGCTTTTGCTTCATCCAAAATGTGACAGTAATAGGCTGTATTGATTGTCCTTTGTTCGTGAGGAAAATCCACCAGCAAAACGCACGCGGTGTCCCAGAAAACGGCTGCAGGCATCTTTTCAGTAGATGGGCGTGTTCTGAACTTGACCGTACCTGCTTCATCTCCTCGCCGCCACTCCATGCTTGCTTGCTTTGACTCTGGGGAGTAATGATGCACCCACGTTTCGTCACAAATCACAATGCTATACAAGAAATCTTCTCGCTCCTCCTCGTAGTCATGCAGGTATCTGACAAACTTCCTGGCGTAACGTTTTTTGTTTCTGGTTGAGGGATGAGGAACCTAGCTGGAAGACATCTTTAATAGAGTTCATCTCGGACGATTTTTTGAACACTTTCATAACTTATTCTAGGAAAAAAACTAGTTCGGTTACCCCACTCATACGTCCCGTAGGGGAGGGTATTCGTCCTTTTCAGCTGCCAAGGTGCGGGCGCTGCGGACCCTTAGCACTCGTGGTACCTCTGACGTTACTAGAAGAACCTCGGGCAGAACATTCGAGCCCCTCCCTCTGGGAGCTGTTCGGATTAGGTTGGTCCCGAGGGGGCACCGACTGCTGAAATCTCCACTAGGAAACTTCGACCTCGCCGCCACTGAAGATGTCTGCCGCAGTCGCAGACGAAACGTTTGGGAAGAAGAAGGAACCCAATAGACCACGGCCCACAAGCCCGGAAAATATTGTATCTAGTAATAACAATAAGAATAATAGTGGAAAAGTGTAGAGTCAGACTGAAAAATCCAATGCCATAGCCGGGACTTGAACCACGGATTTTCTGGTTTCCGTCCAGCCGCACTACCATTGTGCTACTATGGCCAACGTGCCGATATGACATTAAATTCTCCAAATGACTCGTATTTCCCCGGTAAACCACTTAGGAGTTCTCATAAACACATGAGATTTACAACATGTAAGTACTTTAAGGCCCGGGCTTTATAGTTAACCACTATTAGCTCGATTAATGGAAATTAATTGTTCTTTCACAATTTAGCCTACACACGGCCAGTGTGAAAGAACAATTAATTTCCAATAAGAATAATAATTTGGAGTGTGATAAGGAATCACCTCTGCATGGTGTTTCAAGCAATCAGTATGCTTTAAACTCGCACAAAGGGCTAAGAAATTATTTAAGAAGAAACATTTTTCAACAAAACAATAAACATGGCAGTAAGCAATTCCAATTATGTAAAATTGGCTTTTCTGGTTGCTTGACCATGTGCCTAACTGCTAGAAATGCGTGGTAACCATCTTCTTAGCGAGGAGGTTACAGAATAGTCCTGAATGTATTCACAATGTTAAGTTTTAATCTAGTAACCTGTTTGTTTACGGAAGTGCCTAAGGGTTCATTGTACTACTAGCATTTCCTGTTTGAATCAGGTGGTATCGTGGTTGAGGGGGACATCCGTGTGAACGGCCGATGTTTGGGGGACTACATGCAGCACCTGTCAGGATTCATGCACCAGGAAGACTTATTTGTTAGCAGTCTCACGGTCCGGGAGCACCTTGTCTTTATGGTAAGTTCTATCACATGATGTGAATCTTTGGGACGAAACCTTAGCAATTCTGAGATCGGTTGGGCTCTTGTGAGAGCCGAAAAATGGCGGTTAGAATCAAACGTAACAAGCCCATTGTTGTTTAATTTCTGCACTGCGTACTTATTGACGAAATACTGCACTCCACCGCAATCGATACCAACATTTCATAATTCTCCGGATTAAAACAAATGCCAGTCCTTGTGAGTGCATATGTGTGTCTGTCTGTCCCACCGCAAATAGCCTTTAAGACAACTCTTGTCAATAAAGTTGTTTTCTTCAAATATTGCTCTAACAATTTTTTAAAAATACCATAATTTTAACAAGTTCTTAAGAAAAATGAAAGTGTTTCTTGAATTTTTGGGTAATAATCTTTTTGAAGTCTTCTTGATTCTGTATGCCTTTGCATGAATAGTAAACTTTAAGAGAAAAAAGTTTCAGATCCAGTTAAAGCATTTTATAGCTTTAAATTTTGCAACATTCTTAATTTTCAAATGGGAAGTCGTTACTTTGTTATTATCTTTTTCTGCTGACCAGGCCATGATTACTAAATTTTAAAGTGATCATATAGCGAGCAGTTCCTATAGGATTTGACTGTCACTTACTACTGTCCAGCAACACAAAGAAGGTCTCTGAAAGGAATGTGCTGTGTTACACAGTGGGACAAGGACAGCGAATGTGTGTGGCAGAGAACGCCTGCTGCACAAGGAACAGAACTGTTAAAAATGCACCCCATTCACTCTGTACACTAAAACTGAGAAGATTCATTCACAAAAGTAGAAGCCGCCAGAATGCCGTCTGTAACTGTACTGAAATGGGGTGTCATAAACCTGTCCAGGGAGGGCGTGAGAACCTTCGCCAACTCCCCTGCGTCTCAGGCCTGGGAGACTTACTCTCCTGTGGAGGACAGTACTACTACTACTACTACTACTACTACTACTACTACTACTACTACTACTAATATTACTACTATCACAACTACTATAGTGGGATCCATATAAACCTGAACTATTTAAATAGGTCATAACTTTTGAACCAATAATTGAATACACGTGAAGCTTTGGGAGAATATAATACACAATTGGGAGATTACATTACACTATTTACATCTCACAGAAAATTTTGGATGTGTCCTCAACCAGCATTTATACATGTTTGTACTCGTCTCAACATATTCTCTGAATTTTTACGTCAATGTTACTTATTTCGGTTTGAATGTATTCCTTGAGAATATCAATTGTCCGTGGCCTATTCTTGTACACTCTATTTTTAGATGCCCCTACAAGAATAAATTCGGTGAGGTTAGGTCAGGGGATTTGAAGTGCCACAGACATTTTGAGATTATTCGATTATCAAAGAAACTGGTTACAAGTTCCATGGTGTCATTAGATGAATGGCACGTTGCTCCATCTTGCTGGAAATTACATTCTCTCAATTCGATATCATCTAGCTGCTCCACAAAGGTCTTGAAGATACCCATGTAAACTTCAGTGTGTACAGTCGTATCAAAGAAAATGGGAACAACGATCCATAGATGCTGAGGTGGGACACTTCCAACATTTTCTGAGTTGTAAATAGTGTAATGTAATCTTGCAATTGTGTATTGTGTTCTCCCAAAGTTACAAGTGTGTCCTCTTATTGGTTCAAACGCTATGGCCTATTGAAATGGTTCAGGTTTATATGGATCGCACTGTATAGCTAGTACTAAGTGGCTTTCATAGCCCTCTTTGGACTTAAGCCACACTTAACCCCCAGTTTTTGCCTCCATTCATCTCTATTTTCTGCAGACTCCCAATATACTTAACTCATCTCTTTTTCCTTTACGTTGGATCGATTGTAATTAATCCTTCCAAACCGAGGCTTATCTGAAGTTGGCCGCGCCGTGGCTCAGTGCTTAGACCGCTTGGCTCTCACCAAGGCGGCCCGGGTTCGATCCCAGGCGACCGCAAAGTGAGATTTGTGGTGGATAACACGGCGCTGGGGCGGGTTTTCTCCGGGATCTCCGGTTTCCCCCGCCATCTCATTCCACCGGTGCTTCATCTTCCTCTCATGTATCATCAGTGTCACCGCCAGCGGTGCCGTATGTAGTTAAAGCGGGCGTTAAACACTACACATTTCACACATTATCTGAAGTTAATAATTTCTTCCAGGACTAGATTGTTAAGCTAGCGCCCAACCCCAAACTTGGAGGACTAGGACTTCTAGTTATACCCCCAGAGTCAGGGTGGCTCAGCTACACACCCAAGCACTGGGTATTCATTTTAGTCATCTTCTACGACACCCACAGACTACGTTGGGACTATTCTTTGACCCCGGCCACCACACGAGACGACTATCACTTAATCTTACAGTATTTGCGTGTTTCCATTGTACCTGTAAGAAAAGCTGTGATTATAAAATATATGTTGCAATAAACATAATGCTTAAACTGATATTTCAAAGTATTCTGCTATTTCTAACAGTGCAGATAATAAGTCACAAAGTGTAGCTTTCTTGGGTGACTCTATGACAAAGTTTGGAAGGAAGTGACTTAACACATTCGCCCGGGAGAGAGGGAGTATACTGTGTCTAGCTCTGAAGAGACAGTAGAGGGCAGAATTCCTTACAGCTACAAACTGAAACTCTCCGTTCGAACCACCGGCTCCCCACTCCCCCTGCAAACGTACACCGACCCGGTATTCGGAGACCTTCCCTGATCCAAGGACGAGTATTACAGAACAAACTCCTTGTCATGTATGTCGAGGTGAAATGGAGAAACGGGAAATTCTGGAATGTATGTATGTATGTATTTATTCACTGCAATTGGGTACTACCCGGTGGCAGAGTTAAGAATACAGATCAAATTACAATACTAGATTTACAACAATAACACAATAAACAATACAAACATTATATTATTTTAACTTTAGTCACTTAAAACATATCTAATCACTTCTCTATTTACATATTATATACCATTATAATTTAAAAGTTAAACTATAACCATCTAGATTTTTTATAAATTTCTTCAGCGACAGGGGACAGCCCTGAAAGAATGCTACAGGCAATTCATTCCATTCTTCAATGGTTCTATTAACAAAAGATAATTTTCCTACGTCGGTTCTGTATCTTCAACCCTTAATTTTATACCAATGATCGTTTCGTCCATAATAAGCCGGATTATCTAACCTTACACTAACGTCCACCCATGCCTTTACACCAGCATTAGCTTTGAATAATGCTACCAACCTATGTTTTTTACGTCTAATTCTTAATTCCTCCCATTTAGTCTCATCTCCTTTTATAGGCCCAAAATACTCGCCTCTTTTTATGAATTTTATTGCCCTCTTCTGTATTTTTTCTAATGGATCGATTTGGTTAGCTCTATACGGGTCCCAGCATGCTACTCCATATTCCATAACCGGCCGCACTAAGGCCTTGTAGGCAATTTCCCTGGACCTAGCGCTCCCCTCTTTCAATATTCTCATTACGAAATGTAATGCCTTCCACGCATTCCTAGATGTGGAATTCACTTGTTCGTCCCATCCAGCATTACTTGCAAGGTACACTCCCAAGTATTTGCAGCTGTCCACCTGTGGAATTTGCACCCCTCCCATGTGATAGTTACAATAATTTTGCCCTTATTTCTACTAAAAACAATGGACTTACTTTTCTTGGCATTAATTGACATTTTGTTAGCCGCAGCCCAATTACAGATTTCATTTAAATCATCCTGAAGAGCGGTTTCATGCACTGTATTCCGAATTTTATTATAAATGATACAATCGTCTGCAAACAACCTTATCTGGCAGTTAATATTAACAGCAATGTCATTAACAAAAGCGAGAAACAGTAAAGGTCCTAGTACTGAGCCTTGCGGCACACCCGAACTTACGGTTCCCCTATCGGACAGCTCTTAACCTACTTTAACTTTTTGCGTTCTCCCTTTCAAAAAATGTTTAACCCACAATACTACGCGTTTGTCAATTCCTGTATTAGCAAGCTTACAAATAAGTAAACTATGTGACACTACATCAAAAGCTTTAGAAAAGTCAATTACCACTGCATCAGTTCTTTCCCCTGCATCTACCTCATCTTCAAATCTTGAAATAATGAAGTAATTTGACTTTCGCACGAATACCCAGGTCTAAATCCATGTTGCGCTTCATTAAACCACTTTTTATTTTCTAACTCCTCTCATATATATTCTGCAATTAAATGCTCCCAGCATTTGCCTAGCAACCCGAAAAGCTCATGAGTCACCACGGTAGGTCACGTAAATCGATCTCACGACCTACGGAATGCGGCCCTCTGCCAATTTTTGGAGCAAAGGTCTTTCATTCTACTTATTTTTGTTAGGATTTATTGATTTAATCTTTTCTTTTTATACTTGAAACACAACACAAGCACTCCATATAACCAACGATCAGAAGGCATACAGAGTTGCTAAGTACACAACGTCAAGTAGTCCTCAAAAATCGGCATGTCGTTTATACATTTGTGAATCTTGCATAAAGATTATATTAGCTTGTTCACAAGTGACTTTTATGTGTTTTAGGCCCGATTACGACTGGATCGCAGAATAGGCAACAGAGAGAGGCAACGCCAAGTGAGCGAACTTCTGGCCGATATGGGACTGTCCGCACAAGCTGATATTCAAATCGGCTCAGTGGCGGAAGACAAAGTCCTCTCAGGAGGTGAAAAGAAGCGCCTAGCATTTGCAACAGAGGTGTGTACATACATAACTTCCATCATCGGTTATGATAGCGCTTACACCTGTTTGACAATCCCTGTAAACGATGTCTATAATTTCTAAATTGCTTACATGTTACCTTACAAGTAATACCAAAGTTGTGCTTCACAATCAAATAGTAATATCAATTATTTTATAAGTGTAAAATAAAACAAAAACTATCAATATTGAAACGTACATGCACAATGAAGGTGCATTGGTAGCGTGTCTGCATAACGCTCAAGAAGTCCGAAGTTTAAATTTCGGTCGCGGTAAGTTATCTGCATAAGGTTTCTTCCAGGGTTGTCCCTTAGCCTGAAAGATGAATGTCTATTAACCCTAAGCTCTATGGACTCTGTAATCATTTGAACGTCATTTCATTCATCGTCCGATATGACTTAACGTTGGAGGTTTTCTCTTATCCTGCAAGATGAATGCCTGGTTCCTCTAAGCTCTGTGGATCCTTTGCTCATTTAAACATAATTTCATTCATCGTCCGATATGACTTAACGTTGGAGGTTTTCTCTTATCCTGAAAGATGAATGTCTGGTAGCTCTAAGCTCTGTGAATCCTTTGCTCATTTGAACATCATTTCATTCATCGTCCGATATGACTTAACGTTGGAGGTTTTCTCTTATCCTGAAAGATGAATATCTGGTAACTCTATGTAACCTGTACTCATTTGAACATCATTTCATTCATCTTCCGATATGACTTAACGTTGGAGGTTCTCTCTTATCCTGAAAGATGAATGTCTGGTAACTAAGCTCTATGTACCCTGTACTCATTTGAAAATAATTTCATTCATCGTCAGAAATGACTTAACTTTGGAGGTTCTCCCTTATCCTGAAAGATGAATGTCCGGTAACTCTAAGATCTATGTACCCTGTACTCATTAGAACATCATTTCATTCATCGTCTGATTTGATTTAACGTTGGAGGTTCTCCCTGAAAGACGAATGTCTGGTAACTCTAAGCTCTATGTACCCTGTACTCATTTGAACATCATTTCATTCATCGTCCGATATGACTTACTGCAGGGGGATGTAAATTTAAAAAAGCTCATGAGCTTCCGAATGCGATTCACAAGGACCACCGCGGTGTTATCACGCTTGGTATTTATTTCTATATTCTCTTTTAATAAATGTAACGTTGTTTTAACTGGTTAGGTGATATCAGAGCATGCAAAAATGAAATGGTGCTCAAATGAGTCCAGGGTACATAGAACTTAGTTACTAGACATTCATCTTTCAGGATAAGGAAAAATCCCGGGTACTTTTTACCCAGTGAAGGTAGAACATCGTGTGACAACAAGCCAAGATAGTCACGGCCTCGCACCAGCCGGTCTGACGACATGATCCAGCGAGTGGAGAACGTTATTTTGGAGGATCGCCGATTGAGCATTTTCAGATGTTCGTGCAGGATTGTGTGAACAAATCCCACGGAAATTCTAACTTTGGTAGCGATTTCTGCAACTGCTTTGGTTTGTCTTCACACGATGTTCTGCCTTAATTTAACTGTTGCAACCAGGAGCGCACATTAGACACATCCATGGTACCATCACCACATGCCTCACTCAACTGTCGATGAATTTGAATAGGTGTCACACCACGAAAATGGAGAAAACGAATGATTACACGCTGTTCTTGCAATGAAAACGTCGCCATTTTAAGTGTCAAAAGCAAAAATAACTCTCGTCACTGCCACTAGAATTCTATGCACTGTGCAGTGCTGCCATCTCTGTCACGCATTCATAAAGAGCCCATGTGTATTTTTTAAAAAACCGGAAGTTCCTATCTCGTCCCATTCCTGAAAAACAAATTGAACGCACCTCGTACAGAGCTAAAATAAGAAAAAAATCAGTGTCAGAACCAGGTTTGAAACCATGAATTTGTTGCTTTACAAACTGAGCTACCAGGACAACTTGTGGGACAACATCAAAGTCCCCAACTGACTCGCTTTTTCCACACAAAGGCTTCTCCAATTAATTTTGACATAATACACACTTCTGTGATGATGAATGATCTTGTGACATGCACAGATAAGATTACGTCATGCGCTAAATCTTCTCTTTAGTAAACATAAACGTTGTCTTGTTAAATTTTCCCAAGTGTAATTGTGATGAAAGATAGGGCACGTTTTTGCTGAAACCACAGCTGGTTCGTTTAAGTTCTACTTGCAAAGCACGTCCGTCATACCCACGAAACAAGTTGATGGACTGTCACATAATGGAGCCTGAGGGAAATTCCTAACTGCCTGAGTTTGTGTTTGTCCTCAAGTAATAATAATAATAATAATAATAATAATAATAATAATAATAATAATAATAATAATAATAATAATAATAATAATAATAATAATAATAATAATAATAATAATAATAATAATAATAATAATAATAATAATAATAATAATAATAATAATAATAATAATAATAATAATAATAATAATAATAATAATAATAATAATAATAATAATAATAATAATAATAATAATAATAATAATAATAATAATAATAATAATAATAATAATAATAATAATAATAATAATAATAATAATAATAATAATAATAATAATAATAATAATAATAATAATAATAATAATAATAATAATAATAATAATAATAATAATAATAATAATAATAATAATAATAATAATAATAATAATAATAATAATAATAATAATAATAATAATAATAATAATAATAATAATAATAATAATAATAATAATAATAATAATAATAATAATAATAATAATAATAATAATAATAATAATAATAATAATAATAATAATAATAATAATAATAATAATCATCATCATCATCATCATCCCGAATCCTTCAAAGCCTTTATTACTCTATTAATTACTTTATCAATGCCAAAAAAAGGTATTCAAAATCGATCTCGTTGGATGTGAAAAACAATCAAGATTTAAACGTATATCTAACAATGAAATAAATTTAACCAGGCAATCTGAATAATCAAACGAACTCTAAAAACTAAGGTAGAAAAAAATCAATAAAGAAGCTATTGGCACGAAATAAGGACATGAACACCAGTCACTACAATCAGCAGAAATCAAATTCCTCAGATCAATAAAAAGATGTGCAATAGTGGAGATAAAGAGATATAATGGTTCAAATCCAGTGGTCCCTGCTTTAATTCGCGGCTGGAGCATAGAACTCTTGTTCAGCCAGCATTATGTGTATCCTGAAAGTATGGACGTTTGTTAGTTTAACATAATAAGGAAACCTAAATTAGGCCACAGTTAACATCGGAGGCAAAAAGCTGTCAATATGTAACCTAGATTTTAAAGGCAACATTGAAATCGAGGTTTAAACATGTTGTTAATATTGAAAATAGCACTTAGAAAGAATGCAACGTGACAAAGTACCTAAATCTACTTTTTTTATCTACTGCAAGGAGTCCACCTCGGTAGCGTAGATGGTAGCGTGTCTGCCTGACGTTTAAGAGGTCCCAAGTTCGAATCTCGGTCAAGGTGAGTTACGTGGATAAGGCTTTTTCTGGGATTTTCCCTTATCCTTAAAGACGAATGTCAGGTAACTCTAAGCTCTATGGACCCCGGGCTCATTTGAGCATAATTTCACCCATTTCATTCATCGTCCGATATGACTTAACGCTGCACGATGTAAATTACCAAAAAAATCTACTGCAAGGAAGATAGGCTGCGCCGTGGCTCAGTGGTTAGACCGCTTGGCTCTCACCAAGGCGGCCCCGGTTCGATCCCAGGCGACCGCAAAGTGAGCTTTGTGGTGGACAACACGGCGCTGGGGCGGGTTTTCTCCGGGACCTCCGGTTTCCCCCGCCATCTCATTCCACCGGTGCTCCATCTTCATCTCATGTACCATCAGTGTCACCGCCTGCGGTGCCGTATGTAGTAAAAGCGGGCGTTAAACACTACACATTTCAAGGAAGATAGTACACACGAAGTTCCAGAAGTGATATTCAAAAGTCTAATTTAGAGATGTCTATTAATACAGTGCGATCCATATAAACCTGAACCATTTCAATAGGCTATAACCTTTGAAGTAATAATAGGACACACGTGCAACTTTGGGAGAATATAGTAGACAATTGGGAGATTACATTACACTATTTACATCTCAGAGGAAATGTTGGAAGTGTCCTCCATCAGCATCTATACATGTTTAAACTCGTCTCGCCATATATTCTCAAGTGTTACGGAGAGTATCCTCAGCAATGTTACTTATTTTGGTTCGAATGGATTCCTTGAGAATATCAATTGCCGTGGCCTATTCTTGTACACTCTATTTTTAGATACCCCCACAAGCAAAAATCCGGTGAGGTTAGGTCAGGGCATCTGGGGGGGAGGGCATAGACTTTTTGAGATTATTCGATTATTATCAAAGAAACTGGTTACAAGTTACATGGTGTCATTAGATGTATGGCACGTTGCTTCATCTTGCTAGAAATAACCTTCTCGCAATTCGATATCATCCAGCTGCTCCACAAATGTCTTGAAGATACCCATATAAACTTCAGTGTCTGCAGTTGTATCAAAGAAAATGGATATTTAAGACTGTCAGCTGTCAACAATTGTCAGTGTTGTTCAATTCTCCCAGAGACACTGGGATCATTAAAACAAATTTCTACATTCTACGAGCTTTCAAAGGGAAATTATGGCCTACTGAAATGGTTCAGATTTATATGGATCACAGTATACCTGTAAGGTTATGACGTTCACAAGAAAGTTTCCAGCACGATCGAAAATAGTTATTAATAACAAAATAATGTATCAAGTCTACAGTTTTAATTGCGTGTAATGCTGCAATTCTTACGAAGGAGAGAAAGACGTCGATAATAAACTTAATAATCTACAACAAATGTGTGGAACAATTCAAAGAACGTTAAGAAACAAAACTAGAAAAGAGAGAATAATGATATTGTATAAAGCTCTTGCATCCCTCTACTTTTATATGGTAGTAAAACTGGGTCGTCAACAAATCTTTCAAGGATGGCGTGTAGGTGGACAACCAGAAACCAGATGGAAAGATGCCTCTGCGTAGGAACGGCATTTATAGCCTAACCTTGAAGAGGAGGAAGAAGAGGTTAAGATAAATTCTCGAGTAGAAAAAGAGAACTTCATAGATCAAATGTTTCACTATCCGTCTACAAAATATAAGCATCCATTTGTCAGAAACTTTAATTATATTTCAGGTGTTAGCACAACTCCTCCTTTAGTTTTCACATGTACTTTACATTCGCAGTACCAAATATTTCACCTTTGAAGTTAGAAATCTTCTGGTCTAAGGCACTGACTGATAAGGTTGAGATACGACAAGCTGCGCACGTTCCAAAAAGTGTGATTAGGATTTACACAGAGCGAGACATGTGGGCCTCTCATTTGCCCATGTGCCCTTCGGTTCATGTGCCCTGATCGATTGGCCAATGACGCTGTCAGTTCTCGTCTTCTACAAGTTTCTTTTACTTAATTACTTTTTTTTCATTTAGTTTCTTTTCATCTTTCTGGTGTGCTTCTAGGTTACATAGTATCTAGCCGTACTGGAGAAATGGCACGGATGCTTGCACAGGGGAAAGAGAGAACATTACTGTCTGCCCACAACAAGATGGCAAGCGGGGCATGGAGAGGGAGAGGGGCTTTAACTGTTTATCTGCTCTGTTAGTGGATCTGTTTACTACGAAATGAGTGTATGAGAGTACATATGAGTCACTCATGCTGTCAGATCTAATGCTTGTTTCAGTAACTGCAGTGATAGGTATTATGTACTGTCTACCCACCACAAGAAGACAAGCGGGACATGAAGAGAGAGAGAGGTTTGAACTGTTTATCTGCTCTGGTAATGGATCTGTTTACTACGAAATGAGTGTATGAGAGTACATATGAGTCACCCATACTGCCAGATCTAATGCTCGTTTCTGTAACTGCAGTGATAGGTATTATGTACTGTCTACCTACCACAAGAAGGCAAGTGGGGCATGAAGAGGGAGAGGGGCTTGAACTGTTTATCTGCTCTGGTAGTGGATCTGTTTACTACGAAATGAGTGTATGAGAGTACATGTGAGTCACCCATGTTATCAGATCTAATGCTCGTTTCAGTAACTGCAGCGATAGGTATTGTCACCCGAACATCGGAATTCCCGAGAGAACCAGCAGCTGGCAGGTAGTGGCCAGACGGGAAGTATTCAGACCACGCCTACCCATTTATCTTGTACCGCTAACGAGGGGATGGTTGGAAAAACATCACTAGCCGTCTCTTTCCCCTCCCCCTGACGTCTGGAACAGTCGGGATGATTCACTGAACCGCGAAGCTTCCATGAACAGCAATCTTCCTATATAAGGCCTGCAGTGCACCAGTCAGTTCAGTTCTTGGCCAGCAGCCGTGAGGAGCGCCGTGATAGTGAACGTACTGGAAGACTGTGTACGAGTATCAGAGGAGTTGTACGTAATTGTGAGTGTAGAGTGGACCTGTGACAGACGAACTGGCGAATTGTAATTGTGTGCGCTACGTAATTCTCTGTAATCGGCAAGTGTTCCAACTGTAATTCGGTGGAAATAAAGAACATTTTGAGTTTGTACAATTAGACTTTTACTTTCACGAACCCACAAAGTCACAGTATTATGTACTGTCTACCCACTACAAGAACGCAAGCGGGATATGAAGAGGGAGAGAGGCTTGAACTGTTTATCTGCTCTATTAGTTGATCTCTTTACTACGAAATGGGAGTATGAGAGTACATAAGAGTCACCATGCTACCAGATGTAATGTTCGTTTCAGTAACTGCAGTGATAGGTATTATGTACTGTCTACCCACAACAAGAAGGCAAGCGGTGTATGAAGAGGGAGAGGGGCTTTAACTGTTTATCTGCTCTCGTAGTGGATCTGTTTATTATGAAATGAGTATATGAGAGTACATATGAGTCACCCATGTTATCAGATCTAATGCTCGTTTCAGTAACTGCAGTGATAGGTATTATGTACTGTCTACCTACTACAAGAAGACAAGCGGGGCATGAAGAGCGAGAGTGGCTTGAACTGTTCATCTGCTCTGTTAGTGGATATGTTTACTACGAAATGAGTATATGGAAATACATAGAAGTCATCCATGCTACCAGGTCTAATGCTTGTTTCAGTAACTGCAGTGATAGGTATTATGCTTGGGTGAGTTATATGACAACACTGTGAACCTAGCATCCATAACATATCCGGAAGGTGACCATCAAGAGAGCAAAAAAGTTACGTTACACATTCCTCAGCCTTGCCTTCTTGTGCTGGGCAGACAGTGGAGTGATACTTGGTCGACGAGTTGCACATCGTTCCAGCAGTGGGACGAATTTTTAGTTTGAATTGTTAGGGTATTCCGTGTGGCATGTCTGTCTTAGACAAGTATTCCCCTGGTCCCTTCACATCATCCCTTCCTCTTGGGGGATAGTGCCAAAAATATATGTATGTTTCATTGCACGAGCTGTTCCCATTCGTTGTATAATCTTAATCAGTTGTGGTAGTCTATGATTCTTTCTTTTTAGAGACTTCTGAACCAGAACTAGGATACAAACTCAAACCAATAATATGTAATATCACATAATATATTAGCTAAAGTAATAATTAAACACAATTAACTTATTTGATATAAATTCTGCATTTTAAGGGAATCTGCGTGTTTTGTATAGAAATAATTTGTCTGCCTCTTTGAGTTTATGAGTTCATTGGAATCATTTTAGGAATTACAATTTTTGAAAACTTTTCCACTCAAATGTTTGTATCGCATTCTTGAAAGATAGTGTCACGTTGATGACGCATTGCTATCGTGGAGCTGAGTGCAACAGGGAAATTGCTCCGCCTTTTTGTGTACTGGTGGGAAGATGAGGAGAGGCGCGTCTTCGGGAAGCCACACTAGCTGACGTTACCAATACTTCACGAAGCCAGCCTTATTACTGTGCAAAATTTTTGAGATCGTTCCAATATATATAATTCGAAAACATTTATGACCACAAGTTTCTTGTCCCACCGACAGGGTGTATAAGAGCCGATGCAGAGAGAATTTTAGTGTTTCAAGTGTCAGTTGACAAATTCAGCTTCGTGGTGAGGAGTCGACGCAGGGAAGCAGTTCACAAGTCAATGAGCTGTGTGAGTTGATAGAGCAGTGCAGAGAAGTGCATCGGACTAGAATGTCGTGCGTTCCAAGCTCCATGGTGAAGAATCGACGGGAAGTGTGAACGATGAAGTGAAGTAGTTCACTAGCGAATAGTGGGCAGCTCCGTGTAAGAGGTAAACTTTTATGTATCGGATTGTCTCATAAATTCGTTCTATTTTTGTTACGTGTTTACGACTAAGAACTCCTGAGAACACTGCATGCCCCCATAACTTTTACGTGAAAGAAGTTGCCTAATAATATGGGGTTTGTTTACAAATACAATAATTGAAAAGAATGCTATGAACGCAAACCACAGCGACCTCACGGCCAAAGGTAAATAGGTCAACTTATGTAAGAATTGGCAACCAAACTTCAGTACGAGTTTGTGGATGCAACAATGTGGAGTTGTAACTGGTGAATGTTAATATGGAAGGCAAGAAGGAACATTTTCGACATTTAATGTTGTTTTATTACCGTAAAGGTAAAACCGCCTCTCAAACTCAACGGAAAATTTGTGCTGTTTACGGAGAGGATGCAGTGACGAATCGGGCATGTCAAAACTGGTTTCGAGCTGGGAACTTCTCTGTGAAAGACAAACCTCGTTCTGGACGACCTGTGGTTACGGATGAGGAAAGGATAAAGGACATAATTACGAACAACCCCAGAATAACAACTCGGGAGGTAGGTCAGGAGCTAAACTTATCTCATGCAACTGTAGCCAGGCACCTAAAGAAATTTGATTACGTAAATCTTCGGGAGGTATGGGTTCCGCAAGAACTGAGTGAACAAAATTTAGTTCAGTGCGTTTCCATCTGTGACACATTGATAAGACGCAATGAAACTGCCCCTTTTCTGAAACAGCTGGTTATAGGAGACGAAAAGTGGATTGTGTACAACAACATCCGAAAGAGAAAGTAATGACGTAAGAAAGGGGAACCACCACTCTCAATTCCATAACCAGAGCTTCATCCTGAGAAGATTATGCTGTGCATTTGGTGGGACTGGAAAGGAATTATTTATTACGAATTTCTTCCTCCTGGGGAGACCATCAATTCAGAGTAATACTGTTCTCAATTGGATCGTCTGAAGGTTGCCCTAGAAGAGAAAAGGCCAGAGTTAGCATTTAATGGTGGAGTCGTCTTTCATCAAGACAATGCCAAACCACACAGTTCTATGGTAACTCGTCAGAAATTACGGGATTTCGACTGGGATGTGTTATCTCACCCGCCTTATTCTCCAGACATTTCCCCATCCGACTATCATATATTCCGATCCCTGCAAAACTCCCTTAATGGCATACGCCTTACTTCCTTGGAGGATTGCAGACTCGCCGTAGAAGAGTTCGCCAACCAGAAAACTGCAATATTTTGGAAAAATGGAATTGATAAGCTTCCTGAGAAATGGAGATATGTTATTGATAATAATGGTGCATACTGCACAAAAGAAAGTTTGTTTTGAAAAGTTCATTGCCTTGTTTACTTTCGATGATCTTGAGTATGTAAACAGATTACCCCTAGATAATTAGGCAACTTTGTTGCCGTAGTTGTGATACGGGCATACAGTGCAGGCGCTCTTTGTCGTAAACACATAACAAGAATCGAACGAATTTATGAAACAAACCAATACATTAGAGATTACAAGTACTAGTCATACGTCTTAACACTCAAAAGACCGCAGCTAAGATTTTTAGCTTACGTCGCATCTCCAACTCTCCCGAATTGCATATTAAGCATGAATCAATTCCCTGGCTACCTCCTACCACCTCCGTCAAATACCTTGGAGTAATGCTGGACACTAAACTTACGTGGCGAGCCCATATTGATCGACTTATCTCGTTGGCATCAGGACGACTTTCAAAACTTGGCCCGCTACTTCACAGACACACTCCTCTTGGGATTGAATGCTCTCTGCTTCTCTACAAATCTCTTGTCCTGCCACTTATCACATATGCTTCCCAGGTATGGGGTACTGCTAGCAACACTCATCTCCAAAGGCTACAGATCCTGCAAAATCGATTTTTGCGCATCGCCACGGATGCCCCTTGGTACGTAAGAAATCAACAACAGCATAAAGAGCTTGGTCTCCTTCCTCTTCACCAGTACATACGTCAGATCGCGTCCCGCTTCTTCTCAAACCTGCCAGATGTTCCAGGAGCTGTGATGTACGACATCGGCGTACGAACCCGCCAGCCCACACGCCTGAAGAGACGACTCCCACAGGATCTCCTTCTTAGTGACTCTGAATGAAAAAACTATGAATATTGTTTCACAATGACTGTTGTTCTTATCTATTTGATTACTGTTTTTTTAATTCGCTGTTTTTTTCTCTCTAGTTTCACAGTGTTAAATAGATAATAGGAGCCAACTTGGTTTTCCTTACATGTTATTATATAGTTCATAGATATTCAATTAGTTAACAAGGATCTGTAAAGCATGTACTGCTGATCGATCATTGATAAAAGAGAAGGGTGTTGTAAGTTAGTACTGTGCTAACGATGTTGATGACAAAGAGTTTAAAGTGAACTTAGTCCTGTCATTTTAATACCAAGTTTGGTGTTTAGTTGTGCTGTTGACAGATTAGATTGGCAGGCGCGTGCGCTCTTATACACATACACACGACAGACACAATTTATATAAATGTTCATTTTGATCCAGAGAGTCTCAAAACGTTTCTTTCCAAAGAATGCTCGATATGAAGTTTTGAATGGAGTAGAAAGCCTCTTCTTGTTTAGTAAGCCTTCGTAACAATAGATTCTATAGGCTATATTGTAGGTAGAGAAAGTCTTATGAATGTAATTCTCTTCCGCTGAGATCCTCACGTTTTTGTTTTCCTGTAGATGCTGACTAACCCTCCGTTGCTCTTCTGCGACGAACCAACAACCGGTCTGGATTCGTATTCGGCCCAAAAGCTGGTAGAGAAGATGAAGGAAATGGCAAACCAGGGTCGCACCGTGCTGTGTACTATTCATCAACCTTCGTCAGATCTCTTCAACATGTTTCATCAACTTATTCTGGTTGCTGATGGTCGCATTGCCTTCATCGGCGAAAGAGAGGCCGCTATACAGTTCTTCAGCAAGTATGTTCCACTCAATTACTTCACAATTAAAGCATTGTGGTAGTTAGACGTCATTTATCATGTGTTTGTACAACAAATACGTTGAATGAACATGTGACCATACAATTTTAAACGTTTCACTGTCCAGGGACGTTTCTGTCCCTCACAGCTTCTTTGACAAAGTAATTTGAAATCTCCACCTTCTTGTTGAATAGCTATTTGTATATATTTGGGCTTCAGAATTTCTTATATTTAAGAAGAGATCAAAACTTCTTATCCTACCAAACTAAACGAGATAGCTTAATGGTAACATATGATAATATAGGCCGCGCCGTGGCCGAGCAGTTACACCGCTAGACTTTCACAAATGAGGCCCGTTTTCGATACCAAGGGACCGCATGTGGGATTTGTTGTGGACAACACGGTACATTGGCAGGTTATATCCGGTATATTCGGTTTCCCTCACCATCATTCCACTGATTGCTCCATTATCACCTTTCTTATCATCCATCATCGCTATGTAGTATTCTTAAAAAGAATGGATCATGCCAGTAAATAATAAAATAAAAAGGTATGATAAAATGTATTATCAATTGTCAGGATCATATCAACGCCACCAGTGTGCCAGTTTCATCCTGCAGAACTTCTTACATGGGGCTATCACCTTTAAATACTCTTAAGGGGAGACTAACGCTAAATTTGCTGACTGAATGACTATATCAGAAGCTATCCAAGCTATCATGATCCAATTTTTATAGGGCATAGATACGTATCTTTTAAATTTACTGAATTAGGATCATTCTAGAATTATGTTTATTAAGGGACGTGTGTCCTTTTACTTCATAATGTAAAAAGTTTTCCAAACTTTTCAAAAATTATTTTTATTTAACTATCTTATTAACAAATCCTAGTTCCATACTAGCATAAATATGTTGTTTTGACCATATTAAATGTTAATGAGCTAGCTGATATATTTTCTGAGAAAAAGGGTCATTTATACTGAAAAATGTTGTTGTTGTTTTCAAATGCTAGGCTTTGGCAATGAAGCCATTAGCTCTCTTACTCTCCAATATTTCTGTGTAGTGGATCCGGCAGGTGGGACTTCACAGGTTAGAAGATGTTCTTAAGTCATTTCCTCTTCTTTGTTGTCAAATGCTAGGCTTTGGCAATGAAGCCATTAGCTCTCTTGCTCTCCAATATTTCTGTGTAGTGGGTCTGGCAGGTAGGGCTTCACAGGTTAGAAGATGTTCTTCAGTCATTTCCTCTTCTTTGTTGTCAAATGCTAGGCTTTGGTAATGACGCCATTAGCTCTCTTGCTCTCTAATATTTCTGTGTAGTAGGTCCGGCAGGTAGGACTTCACAGGTTAGAAAATGTTCTTCAGTCATTTCCCCTTCTTTGTTGCACAGAGGACAATTTGGACTTGTATAAATTCCTATTCTGTGTAAGTGTATGGCCAAATAATCATTTTCCGTAAGTAATCTAAAATTTGCTACTGAAGCTTTGCGTGGGATTTCTGTAATAATTTCTGGATTTTTAATTAAAATGTTCCATTTTTATCTTTGGCTTTGTTAGATATTGATTGGTTTTGTTTGTTTTTATATTTGCTTTTGATTAATCTTTTTATGGATGTAAAGGGTAAGTTTTTACTTTTGTTCGGAATTAAATTTGCACTTTTGGCAAGGAAATCAGCTGATTCATTTCTAGCAATTCCACAATGTGCAGGCATTCACTGTAATATAATCCTTTTCTGTAGTTTTTGAAGTTGTTGGATCATTTTTTGACAGTTTTTTAATTTGGATTGACCTCATTTTATATGAACTTATTGCACATAATGCTTCTTTAGAATCAGAAAGTATGACAGCATTTTTGAATTTATCTATTCTGTATAGAAGGTGTTGGAGTGAAATATGAATAGCCGTTACTTCTGCATCAAAATTAGGTATCCTGCTGGTTGATAGAATGAGAACAGTGCACACTTAATTCCTGCTCCTGAGCTGTTGTCCAAGTTAGATCCATCTGTGTAGATATGTAACCATGTAACATATGATGCATATATAACATGTATGATATGTAACTGAAAAATGTTAATTAGAGAAAACTTAAACTAAAGTAAAAGTACAGAAACAAATTCTCAAAAATTTGAAGACATACAGGATCCTTCTAGAATCTACCTGATGCCTAATTCTGATCCTTCTCAGCTATCTCACACTTTTTCTCTCTGATCTAGTCTGTTTAGACATATTTAGCATGGCCAATTCTACTTTTGTCATCCTTAATTGGTCTAATTCTTTTGGTATGGTAGCTGTGTTTATACACATTCTAACTCCTAGAAATTCTAGTACCCTAATCCTGCCCTCATTGCCTTTGTTGTAGGTTAACACAGTCATACATCCCTAATTCCTAAGTGTTTCTTCTTATAAATGTGTTTTTGTCACACGAAACCATATAATGTTGCTGAAAGATTCATTTACATTTTGTTTTCCATTCGGACACTTCACTAACAACTGTGAATGAGCTAGATTTTAATGCATTGGGTTTATGGTTAACATCATAGTTTTATCTATTGCATTTTTGTGCTGATAGTAATAATACCTGAAGATTGAGCTTGTAAACACTTGCACCAATCGACCAAGTACATGTCGTGTAGTGGTTTGGAGTCTGTTGACATAGTGTGAATGTGACCCAGACTGCTCTTATCATACTTTCTAAATTACCTACATTGTCTCTAATACATTTCTCATAATAGGTTTGGAGATTGTCAGTGTTGCTACCTATGAGTCGACCCCTTATAGTTTTCCCATCAGACAGTGAAGTTCTGGCTAACTACTGTTTGATTTTCCTAAGCTGAGCTCCCATTCTCTTCTGAACATGTCCAAAGCATTCCAGTGTTTTTTTTTTTTTTAATTCTACATGTCCATAAAGATTATTCTATAGTTTTTCCTAAAAGATAAGCTTAAATGTACACCTGTACTCCAGAGAGTGTAGCAGTTATGCATGTTTCTCTAAAGTGGTGGAGAACACAGAATATAAAATGGCGGCAGTAGGTCTTTTTGTAAAATTTATTTATAATACGAGGAATTAAGCTACAGGTATTAGCTATATATCAAATTAAAGAGTAAATTCCAAATTATAACACAGCACAAAAACTGTGGGCAGTAGGGGGCAGTAGGGCCTCTTTGTAAAATTTATTTATAATACGGGCAATTACACTACAGGTATTAGCTATATATCAAATTAAAGAGTAAATTCCAAATTATAACACAGCACAAAAACTGTGGGCAGTAGGGGGCAGTAGGGCCTCTTTGTAAAATTTATTTATAATACGGGCAATTACACTACAGGTATTAGCTATATATCAAATTAAAGAGTAAATTCCAATTTATAACACAGCACAAAAACTGTGGGCAGTAGGGGGCAGTAGGGCCTCTTTGTAAAATTTATTTATAATACGGGCAATTACACTACAGGTATTAGCTATATATCAAATTAAAGAGTAAATTCCAAATTATAACACAGCACAAAAACTGTGGGCAGTAGGGGGCAGTAGGGCCTTTTTGTAAAATTTATTTATAATACGGGCAATTACACTACAGGTATTAGCTATATATCAAATTAAAGAGTAAATTCCAAATTATAACACAGCACAAAAACTGTGGGCAGTAGGGGGCAGTAGGGCCTCTTTGTAAAATTTATTTATAATACGGGCAATTACACTACAGGTATTAGCTATATATCAAATTAAAGAGTAAATTCCAAATTATAACACAGCACAAAAACTGTGGGCAGTAGGGGGCAGTAGGGCCTCTTTGTAAAATTTATTTATAATACGGGCAATTACACTACAAGTATTAGCTATATATCAAATTAAAGAGTAAATTCCAATTTATAACACAGCACAAAAACTGTGGGCAGTAGGGGGCAGTAGGGCCTCTTTGTAAAATTTATTTATAATACGGGCAATTACACTACAGGTATTAGCTATATATCAAATTAAAGAGTAAATTCCAAATTATAACACAGCACAAAAACTGTGGGCAGTAGGGGGCAGTAGGGCCTTTTTGTAAAATTTATTTATAATACGGGCAATTACACTACAGGTATTAGCTATATATCAAATTAAAGAGTAAATTCCAATTTATAACACAGCACAAAAACTGTGGGCAGTAGGGGGCAGTAGGGCCTTTTTGTAAAATTTATTTATATTACGGGGAATTACACTACAGGTATTAGCTATATATCAAATTAAAGAGGAAATTCCAATTTATAACACAGCACAAAAACTGTGGCCAGTAGGGGGCAGTAGGGCCTTTTTGTAAAATTTATTTATATTACGGGGAATTACACTACAGGTATTAGCTATATATCAAATTAAAGAGTAAATTCCAAATTATAACACAGCACAAAAACTAAAAATGTGATGTTTTGACGATATTCACCATTTATTATCCTTCGATTTGGGCCAAAAGAACCAGGGATCTAGGAAAACTTTCGACGCCTCCATGATCTGATTTAGTGACCTCTATCCTTCTGTGCTTTATTTACGTTGTCCCTATCTCCTATGCCTATTTAGGCTGTAGTGCCTCCTTCATTGTTACCCAATATCCCACTATCTCATAATGAACTATCGAAAATATCACACTGAAAGTTTTACATGATGTAGTTAAATGTTTGCCTTCTAAATTCACAAATATATTCTTATCAAATTAGTTTGCTTCAAAAGTAGGGTGTTTTACTTTCTTGTGCCATATTTTGGTTAAGTGCATGAGTAATTTCTTTTTTTAAATACCGAAATATTTTCAAAACATTGACTTTCTTAAAAATAGCTCTATGGTTTTAATTGATGTGTCATTTAACACAATGTAATGAAAACGACATATAGGTATAATATTATGTCGAAAAAGCCTCAGGAGTCTTCATTCGAAATGACTTTTGCCTAAATGGTAAACCGTGCGAGATAGACAAAGTCTTACTACACAAATATGTTAAACCACACTATTCATATCGAATACTTTTTATAGCCTTAAACACTTACCAGATGTTCCTTGTTATTGGTTTGGATTCCGAAACACTTTTCTAAATGGGAAATCGTAATTCGTTTCTCTATCATATCTTAAGCTGTGAAAAGAGAAAGTAGTTTCTAAGCCTTGGCGACTAGCTCATAAAAGATATGACTATCACTTCAGACACTATACCTACAGGGAACAATGCAATAAAACCATTTATGCAAATGTTTACCTTCATTAACATGAAATAGACGAATAAAAGTTTGTAAGATAGTTTTTACAAGATAAGGAAAGTGGTATGAGTTGATCACAACAACCTAAAAACAAAATGTCTAATAAATGCGAAATTTGACATTTATGTTATTCATTTTATAAACATACGACAATAACATTATCAAGAAAACAGCCGAAAACCAGCCACTCTTTACATGGAAGATTTTTAAAACAAGTTTTACTTCTGTTTTTTCATTTACCTTTTGTGATTGCTTTTAACCTCTTTGAATAAAAAAGCGTATGTGTAAAAATAACTCATTAAGCTCTCTCCAAGAAAATATTTTATATAATCTTATTTAACTACAAACCCAGCACAACGCTGCAGATCTTTTAAAAATTAATCATTCACTTCAAATTTGTTTATTTTACCATATGAGTTACCTAGACCTCTGTTGTTAATGGTCTGAATTCTTCAACATCTTGTCCACTTTTTAAACTGATGTTGCTATTTCCCTATTTCTTGCGACGCCATGAAACAGCGCCGTAGTTTTTAAGATCTGGCTCCCCGTTTTTGTATGATACCTCTTGTATCTTCAAGAAATATTAATAACATTATTTCTGAAAACACATATCTCGATTAAAATGAATTAGGTAGAAAGATAAGCTTTAGTAACAGTCAATATTGTTGAAAATAGTCATTTCTTCCACACTAACCGTGTATAGGCTAAGGTTTGAATAAATTGAGCCAGGCTGCAAAATTCAATGCCATAGCCAGGATTTGAACCACGCTCTCCGTAGCTCTCTGAGCTACTATGGCCAATATGCCGACATGACAATTGGCTAGAGCAACCGCACGAAGAACGGCAGTTCCGTGGTTCAAATCCCGGCTATGGCATTAAATTTTTCAATCTGGCTCAAGTCATTCAAACCTACACACGGCTAGTGTGGAAGAAATGATTATTTCCATCAATTTACCTGAATAACATAGTGGTTTAACTATGAAGCCTGGGACTTAAGTACTTACAGCAGTATGTCGCCACAAAAAGTGCGTGTCTCATAGCATATGAGAAACCCTAGTGGTCTACTGGGAAACATATGAGTCAGTTGGAGAATTTAATGTCATGTCAGCATGTTGGCCGTAGTAGGTTTACAGCAACCATACTGAGAACGGGATATCCGTGGTTAAATCCCGGCTATGGCATTGAATTTTTCAGTCTGGCTCTACTCATTCAAAGTTAATATTGTAATAATTCAGTTTTTCGATTAACAGAAATGAATTAAAATAATGCTAATTGTATATAAAATTAAAGTGCAGAATGCACGTGACAAATTAATAACTATTACAACGCTATACAAAGATGTATTTAAATAAGTGAACACCATAGATTAGAGTCTCGATTTTATTGTTTACATAACATTTATTTAATTTTTATGTTTTTAGAGAAGTGTTCAAATAGGTTTTCAACAAAGTAGGTTAATATGTTTGGCCCTGTTTGTTTTCAGACATGGCTACATTTGTCCAGAATCGTATAACCCTGCAGATTTTTTCATTCGTACGCTTGCAATTACACCTGGTTCAGAGTCAGCGAGTCAAGTGGCCATTAAAAGGCTGTGTGACGAATTTGCTGTCACTGATGCCGCCCGAGAAGTGGATATCTTGGTGCGCCTGGAGTATCACAAGGGTTCTCAGTATGAAGTAAGTACCTAACTTTAAGTGCCTACTGTGTTTTTGTCCAATTTTCAACGTCACTTCACTTATTTCTCACTAACTGTTCATTACAGTGATCTAGTTCAATTCTTACTGTGTCTTCTCTTAGTTCTCACTAACAGTTCACTAATGGATCTAGTTCAATGTTTACTGTCTTCCCTTAGTTCTCACTAACAGTTCATATTAGATCTACTTCAATGTTTACTGTCTTCCCTTAATTTTAACTAACAGTTCACTAATGGAACTAGTTCAGTGTTTACTTTGCCTTACCTTAATTCTCACTATCAGTTCACTAATGCATCTAGTTCAGTTTTTACTGTTTCTCCCCTTAGTTCTTACTAACAGTTCACTAACGGATCTAGTTCAGTGTTTACTGTCTTACCTTAGTTTTCCCTAACAGTTCACTAATGGAACTAGTTCAGTGTTTACTTTGCATTCCCTTAATTCTCACTAGCACTTCACTAATGCATCTAGTTCAGTGTTTGCTGTGTCTCCCCTTAGTTCTCACTAAGAGTTCACTAATGGATCTAGCTCAGTGTTTCTGTCTTCCCTTAGTTCTCACTAACAGTTCACTAATGGTACTACTTCAGTGTTTACTTTGACTTCCCTTAATTCTCACTAACAGTACACTAATGTAACTAGTTCAATGTTTACTTTGCCTACGCTTAATTCTCACTAACAGTTCAGTAAAGGATCTAGTTCAGTGCTTACTATCTTCCCTTAGTTCTCACTATCAGTTCCCTAGAGGATCTAGTTTAGTGTTTACTGTGTCTTCCCTTAATTCTCACTAACAGTTCACTAATGGATCTAGTTCAATGTTTACTTTGCCTTCCCTTAATTCTCACTAACAATTCAGTAATATATCTAGTTCAGTGCTTACTATCTTCCCTTAGTTCTCACTAACAGTTCCCTAGTGGATCTAGTTTAGTATTTACTGTGTCTTCCCTTAGTTCTCACTAACAGTTCAGTAATGGGTCTAGTTCAGTGCTTACTATCTTCCCTTAGTTCTCACTAACAGTTCTGTAATGGATCTAGTTCAATGCTTACTATCTTCCCTTAGTTCTCACTGACAGTTCCCTAGTGGATCTAGTTTAGTGTTTACTATGTCTTCCCTTAGTTCTCACTAACAGTTCACCAATGGATCTAGTTCAGTGTTTACTATATTTCCTTAGTTCTCACTAATAGTTCCCTAGTAGATCTAGTTCAGTGTTTACTGTGTCTTCCCTTAGTTCTCACTAACAGTTCACCAATGGATCTAGTTCAGTGTTTACTATCTTTCCTTAGTTCTCACTAACAGTTCACTAATGGATCTAGTTCAGTGTTTACTCTGTTTTTCCTTATTTCTCACTAACAGTTCACTAATATGTCCAGTTCAATGTTCTCATAGTTCTCATTAACAGTTCACTAATGGATCTGCTTCAATTCATGTGTTCTCTTAGTTCACACTAACAGTTTACTAATGGATCTAGTTCAGTGTTTACTGTGTCTTTCCTTAGTTCTCATTAACAGTTCACTAACGGATCAGCATCTATTATAAGCTAAGGATTCTAGTCCGCCTCTGCCGGCCTAAGTTCCCCGGCGACTGTGGACCGTCTCGCGCAGTAGAGAGCGACCTTGAATGGGTTCGATTATATTTTAACAGCCTTTAGCATTTTCAGAGAATTGCTTTGGTAAGAAATTGAATTTTGGCTATTCACTTATGCTCTTGACTGTCACTCACCCACACACATCAATAGTTTCTTTCCAGCTAATACGCTTTCTAGATTCAATAAAACTCAAAAGATATATTCCTGGTAAAATCTTAGTATGGAAATTTTTGCTTGCATTAGTTTCCTCTTACCTTCTAATGGAAAATGACAGACAAATGACAGAAGATAAAACTTATTAAAAATACTTGAGCTTTATAGTTCAATTAACTAAAATGACAAGGAATAAAAAAAAATTAAACAGTATTTTGTGTAAATAATTATGTTTTTTTTCTAGTGCAATTATAGTTATATGAGAAACAAATAAATACTATGTTTCTCTTGTTTGTTTTCAGCCGGAAGAGGAGTTTATTAGGCACAATTTGTAAGTATTTAAATAACATTCATTTCATTTACTACAAATTTAAATGTAAATGTATCTTCAAGAGTTTTTAAAGTTCTTGTTGTTCACTATATGGGGTATGTAGGTTCTGTCTTCGCTATATATGCCAATTTAGGGTATAGTTTATGTGCACACACTGCACCCTGCGTGATATATTTTTAGTGCTACCTCCCCAAGAGGAAGGGAGGAAGCAAAGGAATCACCAAGGTTACAAACCTCAGAAATGCCTAAAATTCCAGTCTCAATGACCCGTCTCATTACTGGAGTTCCTCAGCGAGGGCGATGAACGATTCGAATCGATCAAGAACCCCTCTGGTGTATTTTATTGGAGCTAGCATTCACGCCATCTACCCGGTACGAAACCTAGAAGCACATCTGAAACATACGGGGGCTGTTCAATAAACAATGATCACAATTTTATTTTGACAATGTACTTTTACTCATCCTCATAATTTTGATGGTCCTTCTCAAAACAGTCTTGCATGAAGGCGATACACTTGTCCCAGCGTTTCTGCCAGTCTTCAAAGACATGCTCGAAACAATTTTTGAGAGATTCTTCAAAATCGCCTCCGCAGCCTTCAGCATTGCTTGTGATGATGGATAATGCATCCCACGAAGGCATTTCTTCAAGTTAGGAAATAGAAAAAAGTCACATGGGGCTAAATCCGGAGTATAGGGAGGGTGAGGGATGCACTTCGCGTTGATGTTTGCAAAATATTCAGCAACAACATTGGTAATATGCGACCGCGTATTATCGTGGTACAGCATCCAGACTGCTTCACGGAAATGTGGTCTTTTGTGCCTGATATGGACTTGCAATGTTTTCAGGACATTCCTGTAGTATTGTCCAGTTACTGATATGTGTGCGGGTACAGCATGCTGATAAACCATTCCATGAATATCAAAGAATGAGATGACCATAACTTTCCCAGCAGAAGCAATCACTTTTGTTTTTTGGGGGGCTGGAGATGAAGGAGATTTCCACACTGAGCTTTGCTGTTTGCTCTCAGGATCAAAATGATGTAGCCTAGTTTCATCAGCAGTGATTACGTGTGAAATAAACTCCGGCTCTTCCTCTAACATCAACTTTAACTGCATGCAGACCTGAATGCGAATGTTATTTTGTTCGGGAATCAACAGTCTTGGAGCCCATCGCGCACAAACACATGTTTCTGTCACCAACGTGTGGGTGGCAACCAATGAAATGTTCAGTATTTCAGAAAGTGATCTTAAGGTAATTCGTCGATCCTCTCTCACAATGGCAGCAACAGTGTTGATGTTTTCTTCCGTAAGAGCAGTAACTGGAGCATCGGGTACCACCTTCCTTTGAAATTGATTGTCTTCCCTCTTTAAACATTTTAAACCACCTTCAAGCTGTGCTGTAGGGAAGAACAGACTCTCCATAGGCCTTCTGTGACATTGTTGAGGCCTCAACTGAAGATTTGTTGAGACGAAAGCAGAATTTCAAAGCCATATATTGTTCCTCGCGTGTTACCTCCATTGCAGCGGTAGGCGATACTGAACATGTCTGAATTTGCCTGGTTCTTACAGACGGGAACTAGGAGTACTAACAATGAAACTAATACAGCGTATTTGTTTCACATTAAGCAAACAGAATATAATAAGATTGTATTTTAGTGCAAAAAATTATTACCGTAAAAATTATGATCATTCTTTATTGAACAGCCCTCGTAGAAGAAAATGGAATGAAGGGGAAATTTAGGAAAGGAAATCATGATAAATGAAAAATCATCAACCATTACACGTTATCACGGTAATATGATTATTTAATCATTCGCAATGTTCGCTCGGACGTTACACATTTGTCCTCTCCTTTGGCTGGTACATCGAATGGAATTCCTTCGTTGTCCATAACGTTTAAACGCCTTCTCCACTTTAGTCTGTAAACAATCTCGAAACAGCAAACTTCTTCCTACATTACCCCTGAAATACCACCTCCACTATCTTTGTCAAGTTGCCAGTATTGACCTCTTGATACGAGCTGTCCTTCATGTGTTTGTTTTATATCTTGCGCTGTAGTGGAATGTGACTAAACAACACTTCATAGGTTTCCTCAGCCACCCTTCCCCGTTTACTCTGTAGGTCTTCGCGGTAAGTTTTCGAAAGATTAATACGACGGCTGCATAGCTACTAAACGACAGTAAGCGAAACCAAATTAATCTTAAGTTTACAAAACATGGACCGTTGAGGTCATTCGCCGAGCCCTGCCGATCTGAAGCGGCAATGTCATTGTGTTTCCTTTTTAGTCACCGAGACGCTCATGCACAACCTGTCTGGAGAATGAATGCAGACACGGCCAACAATTATTGATGCTTGTCTGAAACAAACAAATAAGCGGGTATTAAGTCGCCATTACTTGTACCGTTCGGTAATACAGCAGTTAACTCCCTTACAGTGAACGAGTTATAATAAAGTCAAAATACTTTTCCCGAAATGTTTTATTTTCAAGCCCAAATATATATAGAAGTTGATAAGAGGAATCTTCAGCTGTAAATATGAATATCCATTAAATCGTTCTCTGTAAAGCTTGGGTTTCGTGTTTCAAACCACAGTGGAGCTATAGCAACCAGCATTACGTTCACGTTCTTATGTTACATTGAACGTGTGGTTAATCCTCCTCGAAACTTGTGATACTTGAGTATTGTGTTTCACGGGATAGTGTACCATGGTTTCCTGATCCGGTTTGTAGGAAGTTGTCGAGTACACGTGCATTATGGAATTATGAAATGCGTGTTTTGTACTGTAATGTCTTTGAATGGCATTTTTATTTTATATATTATACAGAAAGTAGACGAGGTATTGCTAATTTCAAAATGTTGGGAATTGTATCAGGAATTTATCAGATTAATTGTGAAACCTATGAAAAAAGCTACATAGGAAAAACTAAGAGAAACTTGTTAACCAGGCAAAAAGAACACCAGAGGAACAGTAAGTTGAAACAAACAGAAAAATCTGCAGTTTCACACCATTTTTGGACAGAAAACCACAACATTGGCCACAACATTAAACTGCTAAAATATTTAAGTACACCCATAGAATTGGATATTTGGGGGGAAATATTCATAAACAAAAACCGTGATAAAGTTATAAATTGTGAAATCCCGGCATTAAATGGAGTATTTAAACTTAGTGCCCCCAACACCAGATGGCAGAGTGATCGGAGCTCCGTAGTAATGGAAGAAGAGGAAGGTTCATTTAGTCACCAAACAGCTGAGGATGAGATCGAATGATCTTGAAAACGTTTCAATTATACAACAAGTAAGTGAAGTTTGAGTGTAAACATAGTGACTCATAAATCAAAATAAATACGTATTACTAAAATCAGTAATGTCCCGTCAAACAAAATTTATACTGCGAAAATGTTCCTTCGAACTCGCATGATATGATCGGGACATATTTGAAATATTTTGTCAGTTCCGTATCAGTATCATAGCTTTTTTTGGGATCTAAACGAGCGGTAAATCGCACCAAACCCTGCATTCTTTTCAATTACACTTTTCATTTTCATTTTTATTTCAGGTAGAATGTTCGAGATTTGGTAGATCCGTTTTAACAGTTCTCTAAGATAGGAATTGAAATTTACTTGTATAGCAAAAGTGTTTCACTTTTATATTTTTAAATAAAAATATACCCCTCTGCTAGCTTTGCGGCTTAGGACCTTAAATCAGTCGTTATTTCCATGTTAGTTACACGTGGACAGCTCACCAGGTGTAAGGTAAACGAAATGGGTCAAGGCCTTTATTTGGGACACGCGTATCTTTCAAGAAGATCTCGGCATCGAATTTTCGGATCAATTGCAATACTTCATCGACATATTACACAAAGTAAACCTTTGCTTACAGTACGTACTTTCTATCAGAGGTTAGTGTCACGAATGCAGATGCCGTGTCAATAGTTTCAGAAACAAAACTAGAAATACTTTAACACGTTATCAAAAAGTAGTAAGTGAGGACATTTATTACACTTAGCATTCATAAGTTAAGAATATGGAGATGTGTCCTGGCAAATGTGTGGAGCACACCCTGGAATACTTGTGCGTATGTATTGATACATTTCTGTGGTTATTTAAGAACCATCCGACGTCATATTCGACTTAGGTTGATTTTTCCACCCCACATCCTTTAATAAACCACAAGCATCCCCTATGTACTGACTGTGACAATCTAGGCTGTAGCAGAAACGAAACTTGCTGGACAGGTCTTTGGGTGTTGGCCTCTATCTTACGGTTCACCAGTTCTAAAAGTTACACAGAGGGCTGACTACTGAGGCTATTCAAAATACTTATTTCATTTATCATAAAAGTATATTAAGCATATATTTTAACCAAATTCTTTAGAACCATTTTTAAGAAAATCAAAATGGTGGAAATTACAAATACCAAATGGTAAACTCCACTTAAACGTCTTAAAACAAGAATATGATGATTTTAAGTTGACACAAAGTTTAACAAATAACACTGTTGGATAACTGCGCCAGGGTAGCTTAGTGGTTCCGATTGTGGCTCTCGTGTTCAGGATCTTTGCTTTGATTCTCGGTTCACCAAATCTTCTCCTCTGAGTAAGCCTTGTAACTTCACCCCGTGCCTCTTAAGTGTCACATGATTAGTCACCTCTCACTGACTGCTGTACTTGAGGTAGCTTATTCTACGATACAAAATAGTTCTTTACATCTAAATATATTCTAATATAATTGTCAAATTTACATTAGCATAACCACACTAAATATTGGTTCAAAATTGCCAAAATAGATGACGAAAGCATGTGCATATTTCATGACAAAGCGTTTATAACCCTTGTACAGTCATACTTGACTAAAACGGACCCCTTATATGCCAGAAAAACGGAAAATAAATTTCGAAATGGAGTTATTTCCCATGTAAAATAATACTCATAGTTAGAAAACTGCCTAAAGCAGAATGGAAAAACTTTTCAGGAAGCGTTTGCATAAATAATCTCATTAAAACTGATTACTAGTGTAATAAAAGTGTAATAAATCTGAGGGTGACTGCACTTGCGCCGAAGTTCTATGAAGCATTAAATCATAAACTGCATCTTTCAAGGGAAAGAAACAACAAACCATTAGCTCTCTCAACTCTCTTCCGACACATATGCTGAGAGTACAACTATGTTGTAGTGCGTTCATTCTCAGTTTCGTTCTTACAAGTGATCAAGTACGAAAGGAAGAAAACTGTAAATTTTTGTGGTTTTAGAAAACAGTTTTTTTTTTAAAGGGTAGAGCCAGACTGAAAGATTCAATGCCATAGCCGGGATTTGAGCCATGGATCTCCGGGTCTCCGTCCAAGAGCTCTAAACCACTGAGCTACAGTGGTCAACGTGCCAACATGACATAAATTCTCTAACTGACTCCTGTTTTTCCCGGTAAACCACTAGGAGTTCTCATAGTAGCTGTCTCATCCTCGCCAGTCACAAAACCCATCATCATGAAGCGCTGAGCAAAGGGGAGAACTCAGCAGGATTTCGCCGGCAAAACCGACTGAAGCCCATACGTCACATTCCTCGATAAAATGGAATTTGCTTTAAGTTCAGTGATAAATCCGTTTTAATATAGTGTTAAACTATAACATCATTTGATAAAGCTGGCTTTTAATGTTATATACTAATATTTAAGAATGCGCTATAGTCTTCAGTGATGTGTAACACTCCTGCGTCACGTATTCTGCGGTGGAACACTGTCGTATCGGTCTAAAGGTGGCGCTCGCGTTAAGCCGAGGCGAGAGAATACAAACCACAGTGGCTCCTTCGTGTTCTGCGGTTTCGCTGCCAATTGCTTCATCAACACTAGACAGCGGATTTGTACACACTAAAAGCATGCAAAATATTCATAAAATGTACCCTTTCGAAATTTTTAAAATATGTTCTGTAATTTAGGAAGTGTGTACTGAACATACACTAGGTACGTTGTTGACTTTAAGATTATAAATTTTGGTATAAAGAATGTACATTATTTCTTGTTGTAATTCGATTTGCATAATCAATTTCTCTAAATCCTTAGATGTTGGTTTATCAGTTTTATCGGTTAACCCAAGTTTCTGTGCTGAGAAGGATCTTTCTCGGTCTGTAGATGATATTGTGTAACATTTGGAAGTACTTAGAGAAAATTTCTTCACGAAGCCTTGCATTTCCACCTTCCTTATTTACACAGAAGAATCGAGCGGCAGGGCTGTAAGTATTAATGCTGGGTCGTATATTACCGATTAGAAGGGCAGAGCTGCAATAATGGCTTTTGTGCTAAAAGGGTCATCATTTTCACATCAGACTGTAAATACAAGGGGCGTCCAGAAAGTAAGCTATGTTTCAATTTATCCCCGCTGCAGCGCTGCGATCGCAGTTCCGCACATTCGCCGTAGACGCTCTGCATCAAGGAGAAGAAACGTGCGCCATTGTGAGATCGCTGTCTGGCACACACGCTTTGTTTTGCTTGTTTACAATGTCGGTGTTGATTGAAAATCCCGCCGCTTGTGAAATCAGATCTGTTATTTGTTTTCTGAATGCTGGGAAAGTGAAACCAATTGAAATTTATCGGTAAATTTGCGATGTTTACGGACAAAATGCGATGAGTGATACAATGGTGAGAAGCTGGGTCCGACAGTTCAGTGAAGAACGTACTGAAGTGCACGATGAAGAACGAAGTGGGCGTCCATCTTTGGCTACAGAAGAACTGGTGCACGCGACTGGTGACAAGATCCAGAAAAACCGCAAGTTTACAATTAGTGCTCTCGCTATGGAATTTCCCCAAATCTCACGATCATGAAATTGTTACCGAAAAACTGAAATTTCGTAAACTTTTCTCACGTTGGGTGCCAAAGATTCTAACTGAGCAACTCAAAACAAAACGGATGGGTTAGTGCACTTCAGTTTTTGACCCGTTATGATGAAGGCGGCGAAGATTTTCTGACACAGATAGTCACTGAAGATGAAACTTGGGTTTCTTACGACACCCTTGAAAGTAAGCGTCAATCAATGGAATGGAGGCACACCTCATTCCCAGCAAAGGTTAAGTCGAAACAAATCTTGACACCTCGAGAAATGGTGTACACAGTGTTCTGGGACAGGAAAGGCACCTTACTCATTGATTTCTTACCGCGTGGTCAAACAATGAAAGCAGAGACACTTAGAAAATCGTTCACACATACATGCCAACCAATAATGATATTCATTACATGCTTACATCGCAATGCATTGTTTTAATACAATGAGGTGTCCAGAAAGTAAGTTCTGTTTACAATTTATCTCCGCTGCAGCGCTGCGATCGCAATTCCGTACATGTGCGGTAGACGCTCTGTATCAAGGAGAAGAAACGTACGCCATTGTGAGATCGCTGTCAGACACGTACACTTTGTTGTGCTTGTTTACAATGTCGGTGTTGATTGAAAATCCCGCCGCTTGTGAAATCACATCTGTGATTTGTTTTCTGAATGCTAGGATTGCGACGGGAATACAGAATAAGTGCCGAGGAATGCTGTCAAAAGTTGTGTTTCTTCACGACAACGCACGACCACACACTGAAAATGCGACGAAAATCATCCTACAGGGATTTGGCTAGGACGTGTTTGACCACCGCCCCCCCTGTACAGTCCTGACCTCGCTCCTAGCAACTTTCATCTGTTTTTGCATCTCAAATCTTTCCTTGGCGGTCAACACTTCAACAATGACGAAGAGCTGAAAGAAAATGTTTCCAACTGGTTGAAGACACAGGCGGCAAACTTCTATGAAGAAGGTATACAAAAACTTGTGCCTCGTTATGACAAATGCCTGCAAAATTTCGGCAAGTTATGTGCAAAAGTAGTTTAAGAGTTGTAGAATTCTATGCAATAAATAATTTTTCTGTATCTGTAAACAATTTAATTTTATTACAAACAGAAATTACTTTCTGGACGTACCTCGTACGTCATATTTTAGTCATATAATATTCATAACAATTACCTACGTTTCACAACTCGTTTACTTTCTTTTATAATTAGGATTTATAGCTTTTGCTATGATCCCTGGCAATACCATTTATAAAACAACAAAGTTAAGTAAGTGTATTATGTGTTTCAAATGGGAAGAGTTCTCGCTTGTAGCGAATCAGATGCGTTAGCCTTCACCGTTGCCACCTCGTGATTCCCACTCTTTTTATATTTCCCTCTCTCTCGTACACTTACGGGTGTTCTTGGCGCAAACGCAAACTGAATTTTCCAAACCTTTATATTAATGCAGTTGTTGAAGTCATAGTTGCAACGTGGATATTCGTATACTATGCAAATGGTTTAAATGTTTAAAGTTAACTATAGTTTATGCATTACTTATTTTTCTAATCCAATGAAAATACCAACGGTGCATCCGTATAGCGGTGAATGTTACTTACGTTAAGAGATAATTCGTCATTGTCATTGTCTACATCGTCTGATACTGCAAATTTATAATATGTTGCAAAATTTCATTACGTGCTATTTCTTTCCAAAAGTCGTCTTCTTGTAGTTTACTTGATGTTTCACGCAGTTTTCCCAGCCTTGTTGTGTTCCTTGTCAATTTCTTCGTGAATAAGTTGTTCAACGTCAGTCAGCCCACATTAACTCAATTGGATTGTTCAAGCAGTAATAAGGGGAGGGAGGTGGATCGTGTCTTAGTGATCCAGCTGATACACTTTTTCATGGAAGAGTAACTGAATAGTACTGCTTTGAACTCTATAGAGTAAATAGAGGTTATGAACCATTCATAAACAAAGATATAATGTGACCAGACACGTTCTGCCAGACTAGCAAATAGTGTATCGTTTCCTCTCATCGAATTTAACAAACACCTTGGCTTATTCAAAGTACATATTTCTTTTATCACGTCATGTCAAATGTTTACGTTTCAGTTCTGAGTAATTTCAAATATACGTTCGCGTATGCATGCCAACCAATAATGATATTGTTATGGCAACAGGCATAAAAGTTTCGGCACAAATAAGAAAACAGTCGGCGGATAAAGTTTCATGGTAATAATGAGCCTTGCTAAGCAGTTAATGATAGCGCGGCTATTGTAAACAAGCGCCGGCAAGAAAAGATAACTGAGGTAAAGGCCTCGCCGGCATAGATTAAGTTACGCTTCTGGAATGTGATAGAATATTTGGTTTCTTTATTCTTCCGGAAATTTCTGGACTGATAGAGATTGTTCGTGTTCTGGTTTATTTTAGAACAATCTAGAATTACGAATTAGGTATTTAATGACGTGACGGCTCGCAAAGTGAGTGGTTGTGAAACAGTGTTGTGAACGAGAGACAGCCCACCTTGGTAGCGTGGTGATAGCATGTCTGCCTCCCGTTCAAGAGGTCCCGAGTTCGAATCTCGGTTAGGGCGAGTTACCTGGATAAGGTTTTTCCGGGGTTTTCCATATCCTGTAAAGACGAATGTCGGGACTCATTTGAGCATCATTTCATCCATTCCATTCATCGTGCGATATGACTTACTTAACGTTGGAGGACGTAAATTAAAAATAAAACGAGAGACAGCTGGAAGTGTTATTGTAACGAGAACTAATGATGTAATCTGCTGTCACTGTTGTTGTCATCGACCTTGCAAGACTGTGTATATCTGATGTGCTGTTGTTACGTGAGAATTGAACAGCGTATCTCTACGAAAATAAAGGAGATTTTTAATTTCTGCAACTCGACCTTTTAATTCTACGAACCCACAAAAGTCACAATATTCATTACAGTGCTTACGTCACAGTGCATTGTTATAATATAATGGTATCTACTTCATTTATTTGTATTAGGAAAACTATTTGAGCTAAAATATGGGTTTTTATGGTTATGTTAAATGCATTACTCTCTCGTTCCACGTGGATCAGTTCTGGCAAATTCTGAATTTTTGTGTTAGCGCAAATAGTATTTATTTAAGATTGATTAGTTTGGCGCCCGGCACAGACCACTTAGAGGGGAATGCAGTACGACAACACCGCAGGACTTCGATTGGTTGCTCGTCTAGTAGCGCTCAAGGACAAACAACTTCCCATTTGAAACACATAACAGTCTCAAGTAGCAAGCTAAGGCTTTTACGGCCGGCGTCTTGTTCAATAAACGATTCCGGGCAAAAAGGCCGTGGTTCACAGAGCTGAAAGAGAGATGAAGGAGCCCATTAGATCACAGCCTTTTTCCCCGGAATCTTTTATTGAACTAGTCGAAATGCTTATACATCATTTACATTATACTGATTCAAAATGTGTTTTGGTTGTAAGTTCCAGGAAATCTTTCCTATAGTTCCTCAATAACTGATATTTCTGTGCTGACAATTTCCCTTGAGTTCAACATCCCCTAATGATGCCAGAAGAAAATTTTCAAGGAACTCTGCCAACTTGAAACTACCCTTTAGATGAAAATTTCATCAAACAGTTTGATATTCTCAAAAATGTGTGTAATAAATTTGATTAAAGCACCATATCATCGCGAATGAAATACACAGCGGACGAATAATGTCAAATATAACTCCCTTTTTAGTTGGACATTTCTTACATACTTCTTGTTATTAGTTTGCGTTTCAAAAACATTTTTCAACACAAACATTTCACAAATGCAAGTACTTATTAGTTCCTTCTCCCTCTTGGTCACACAAAGAGAACTGAATTTCAAGGCTATCAATTACGGATCAGCACTTAAAACATTTGACCGCGTATTGTATGCATCTCTTCCCATTGCATCTAGAAGAAAATAATAGCTTGTGCAAGAAAAGGTCATGTGAGTGCAACACTTCATATTTTTACAAACAGTTCTGTGTGTATCTTAAAATCAAAACGCAAAGGAAATGATTCCTTAAATATGACCTTTGGTATTTATCTTTAGGATCTTGTAAGAAAGAAGCACTAAGATTTTGAAGAAAATCCCCTTAAAGTAACCTACACATTTCTTTTAAGCAAATTGTTTTGGGTTTTATATTTCCCTAAAAATGGATTTAACTATTTTGATTAAAGTAGTTTCAGTTTAAGCTATTCCCATGATAAAATGTGTATAATGAATTTTCTGAACCACTTTTATATCATACGTAAACTGTACATATAACGTACGAGGGCTGTTCAATATAGAATGATCATTCTTTTTTACGGTCATAATTTTTGGCACTAAAATTCAATCTGTTAGCTTAATGTGAAACAAAACGCTGTAGTAGTTTTATTGTTGGTACTCCTGGTTCCCGCCTGTGAGAACCAGGCAAGTTCAGACATGTTCAGTATCCCCTACCGCAGCAATGGAGATAACACGCGAGAAACAATATGCGGCTTCGAAATTCCGCTTTCGTCTCAACAGATCTTCAGTTGAGGCCTATACAATGTTACAGGAGGCCTATGGAGAGTCTGTTCTTCCCTACAGCACAGCTCGAAGGTGGTTTAAAATGTTTAAAGAGGGGAGACAGTCAATTTCAAAGGAAGGTGGACCCGGTGCTCAAGTTACTGCTCTTACGGAAGAAAACATCAACACTGATGCTGCCATTGTGAGAGAGGATCGACGAATTACCTTAAGATCACTTTCTGAAATATTGAACATTTCATTGGGTGCCACCCTCCCGTTGGTGATAGAAACATTACACATGAGACGTGTTTGTGCGCGATGGGTTCCAAAACTGTTGATTCCCGAACAAAAGGACATTCGCATGCAGTTAAAGTTGACGTTAGAGGAAGATCCGGAGTTTCTTTCAAACGTAGTCACTGCTGATGAAACTTGGCTACATACTTTTGATTCTGAGAGCAAACAGCAAAGCTTCATCACAACCCCACCCCCCAAAAGCGAAAGTGATATTCATGGAATGGCTTATCAGCATGTTGTACCTGCACACACATCAGTAACTGGACAATACTACAGGGATGTCCTGAAAACATTGCAAGTCCATATCAGGCGCAAAAGACCTCATTTCCGTGAACCAGGCTAGATGTTGCACTACGATAATGCACGGCCGCATATTGCCAATGTTGTTGCTGAATATCTTGCAAAACTTAACGTGAAGTGCATCTCTCACCCTCTCTATAGTCCGGATTCAGCCCCATGTGATTTTTGTTCTATTCTCTAACTTGAAGAAGCGCCTTTTTGGGAGGCATTATCCATCATCAGAAACAGTGGTGAAGGCTGCGGAGGCGATTTTGAAGGATCTCTCTAAAAATGGTTTCCAGCACGTCTTTGAAGACTGGCAGAAACGCTGGGACAAGTACATGGCATTCAGGTGAGATTATTTTGAGTAGGACTATCAAAATTATGAAGATAAGTAAGTCATTCTTTATTGAACAGCCCTCGTAGTTCTCGTTAAAACACAAGTTTTGTCAAATAAGAGTCAAATATTACAAGATTGCCTTTGTTATTGTTATGAAATTTCAAATCCTTGTACTTTTCAAAGACACTATCCGTTTTCATCCCCTGATTTTCATGGATTCTTGCAAAGAGCATGAATCTCAAAGGATGATACAATGATATGATATTTAACCTGTACCTACTTTCTTTTGTTCTGCAGTAAGGAACCCTACTGGACGACCAAATTTCTCTGGCTCACGTATAGATCCATACTACAAGTTCTGAGGGATCCAACAGTGCAGTTCATTAGGATAATTCAAAAAATTGTAAGTATATAGTGCAGTAGTTTATATTTTGTCTTCCTGAGAGAAGTTATCTGTAAATGAGACATTGATGCATTCATACGCTAACTGAATTGCTCAGATGTGCTTATAATATTAATGAACATCTTGAAATATTAAAACAAATGATGTTTTCAATACTGCTCCTATTTTCTTTAGCCTTATTTTTCTCTGTCCATTTATGTTACAACATTTTAACACGTGGTCGTATCAGGACAGATCTGTTAGGGGATAACGCCTGAGTCCTGCTTTCATTATCAGTGGATAGATGGCAGTGCATTTACTACTATAAACTATTATCACTTTTACTACTGTTTTACACTTAAGGTGTAACTTTGTATCCTGATACTTAACATTTAAAACCGTATTTACCTTGACGACTGAACAACAAACACAAATAAACCCCAGTTAGGTTGGTGGCCCGAGGATTTCAATCCGAAAATTCCGGCCTTTCATGGACGAAATAGCAGCCTATAGGATAGATGTTTGAAGTGTGTACTTATGAATTTTATGTATACAAAAGATTTGCGACTACTTTGTGCATTGTAGTGGAGAAATTACAGCAAATATTAAAAAAATTGTGTTACAAATTTTAATATGTGAAACATTTGACATAGGGCAGCAAATTATTACTTTCTTCACTACTTATCTATACAAAGAATAGGAGATATTACACCATCCAAAAATGTATTAGAAGAAAGTGTTACTTTGGGGGGGGGGGGAACTGCTGGCTTATGTGTGTGTGAATACCGTAACTCTAAAGTCGGAGAATACCAAACTTACCTTTGAACCAATTTCTTCCGGTTTCAGTCCGGTTCTATAAGCAACTGAGCTACCATCGCAACACATCCGCATAAGTTCACACTCCCCAACCGATTGAAGATTTTAAAATCATTTTAAAACGATATTTCCCAATTGCAACTTACAATAACGTAAGATTTTACAGCTTAAGAACCTATTAGATGAATCAGTTATAAACCTGGTTTTACACAAGTCATGTGTAAGACATGTTTGGAAGGGTACAATATGAACCATGGAGCTTTTGAAGCATTCTTATAATATCTAATTTGTATCTATCCACTTTTCTTCTTTGCGTAAAAGAACAATTAACCTTCAAACTTGGTGTATAAGAATATAACACGTTAATCTTAAACAAAATTACACTCTTAAATTATCCATTACATTGAAACTTCAACTTCTGTTTCTCGCAAATGTCTCTAGTGATTTTGATAAGAATACCATATATTTAAGATTCTTCCATGACGTTTACAAAAAGATTATAGAATCCATGTAAAAATATATGTGTAAAGAGTCATTTGAATGCAACGTATCATCATCATCATCACCATCACCATCATCACCATCATCATCACCATCATCACCATCATCATCACCATCGCCATCATCACCATCATCATCATCACCATCATCATCATCACCATCATCATCATTATTATTATTATTATCATTATTATTACTATTATTATTACTATTACTATTATTATTATTGTTATTGTTATTGTTATTTATTATTATTATTATTATTATTATTATTATTATTACTATTATTATTATCATTATCATTATCATTATCATTATTTATTATCATTATTTATTATCATTATTTATTATCATTATCTATTATCATTATCATTATTATTATTATTATTATTATTATTATTATTATTATTATTATTATTATTATTATTATTATTATTATTATTATTATTATTATTATTATTATTATTATTATTATTATTATTATTATTATTATTATTATTATTATTATTATTATTATTATTATTATTATTATTATTATTATTATTATTATTATTATTATTATTATTATTATTATTATTATTATTATTATTATTATTATTATTATTATTATTATTATTATTATTATTATTATTATTATTATTATTATTATTATTATTATTATTATTATTATTATTATTATTATTATTATTATTGTTATTATTATTATTATTACTATTATTATCATTATTATTATCATTATCATTATCATTATCTATTATCATTATCTATTATCATTATTATTATTATTATTATTATTATTATTATTATTATTATTATTATTATTATTATTATTATTATTATTATTATTATTATTATTATTATTATTATTATTATTATTATTATTATTATTATTATTATTATTATTATTATTATTATTATTATTATTATTATTATTATTATTATTATTATTGTTGTTGTTGTTGTTGTTGTTATTATTATTACTACTACTACAGTTACTGTTCACCAAGGGCTATGTACAAGTTGTGGCAATAAAGTAAACGGATTCATATTCTAAAATCCATATGGCAAATACTATGGATGCTTCATCATTGTAAGCCAGTAAAAAAGTTGCTGATTGAATTGCAGACACAAAATAAATCGATGTAGCTGTTTTTGGGATACTGAAACAATCATCATTGTTTTTAATTTTGATGTGCTCATGTGCACGTTCTTCTTTTTGAAGAGCTAAGGCTCTTCGAAATCATGAATTATCGTATAAGCTTTAGATTCAAATAGCAAGTTTTCATCCCAAGTTTTCATTCCACCTTTTCGAAAAATTCGGAATTATTTTTAATCTCTTCAAGAATGTCAACACAGCAATTCTCTCGAAGTTCATTTTGTGTGGGTGTGAGCAGGACTTTTGGTATCATTTTAGAATGCAATTTTTCGTATCCAGATCGTCGTACAAAATCTGTTTCCTTTATGATGTTAGGTCCATAATGCTCAATCGGCGGTCTTCTCAAATAATTTTAGCCACTTTCTTCACAATCCAGATATCCAATCTGAAGGACGGGTAGCTTTTGGATCGTTCATGATGTCCTCCCTATTCACCTTAAATTTCATCTGCGACAGATTATCTTAATTTTGTAAGGTGTATGGTGCAATATGTTGTTCTACGTTCGCATTCAGCACTATCTATGAAGCAGTAACGTTTGCTTCAAATGCTGCCAAGTTAAAGTTGTATCTCACTTCAGATGCCTTGATAATCTACTCAAGCTATGAGAACCTATCTCTGGGTATATGTGGGTGTGTATAATTAAAAGAAAGGAAGACACTGGTTCCTGAGGCGGTCCTTGCCCGTTAGGAAACTGGTTGACTCCTCCCAGCACTCAACACCTCATAAAATAGGGAAGGTGACGTGTGAGGGTTACGGATGTAGGAGGTTTACTGGACAGGTCGGGGTTTTCCTCGGGGTTTGCTCTACATGGACTCTCTTCTTTGTTCCAGGGTGTGGGATATGCCCTGACCGCATGTGGTATGATTAGCGAAGACTGTTCCATGATTGATTTATTGACTACTTTAATTAGATACCTCACTCGCCACCTGGAGAGTCGCTGTTTGCAGACTCGTGTGTTGTGTTTGGCGTTAATGATAGAGTTCTTTACACGTGTTGTGTATTCAGTGTATTCCTACCGCACTGGTATGTACGATGCGGTATCAGTACGCCCCGACCGAGAGAGAGAGAGAGTGTCTTAGCTATCCAAATCACGGATCCACTATCTCCTGGATTTCCCCCTCTATCGTTACATTTCGAATTTTTGAATAAATCACGTGTGTAAGTTCTAAACTGTAATTGGTTGGTTTCAATTTCGAGTTTAAACCATCGTACGAATTTTGTATATGCGCATGACCGAACGTTGGTAGGAAGTTTCTCACAAGGTCCACTTATTTAATTCCGAGGCACGTACGCTGCGAAAATTTAAGAATTCGGGTAATCTACGACTCTATTGTATCGATCACGTACGTATTGGCATGAAAGAGAGAACAGAGCAGCAGACTGACCCTTCACATGGTTCGCAGGCATTGTTTTACTAGGGGTGAACTTGTTATGAAGAAAGCCAACCGACCTGTGTTCTCAAACTTCAGGGATCTCATACTTCTGTTTCTCCTTTCATCTACATTTCTAGTCCATCAAACACTTCTTATATATTCCCTATCTATTATAATGTGTTTTTCTGTAATAGCTGTGTATTTCCTTTCGATGCAAAATAATCAGTAACCTAATATTATTTTGATGTAATATATATATTAAGCGACTTTATGTTTATAACCAAGGGGAACAGTCTACAGCAGAGAATTTGTCGACGAATGGAAACTACTGTATGAATGTCCAGTATATTGTTCCTACACCAGATTCTGTCATTCAGACAAAATTGACACCTAATCCGTCTTTTCCCATCAAGTATCAGACCAGAAGTGCCTTAGATTATGTCCAAGATGTACTATTAATCTTAAACTATCCTAATAACTTCTCCATTCCTAGCTTCTAATCCGATGTTGCCAACTCACTCTATTTTTCTCGTATTTGCTGCTTTATAACTCAGAGCTCGTCTATAAATGTATAAGAAATCCTACGTCACATTACAAAATCCCAAGCTAACAATCTTCCCCTTTCACTAGCATAACTGTCTGAACTACCTCTACAAATTTTCCTGAAAACCAGCCGTTGTTAGTTATCTTACTTGGCTGTCATTTTACCTCAAGTTAACATGTACTCAAAATCTATTACCAAACCTATTACCCCATAAAATTTAATAAAACTTCCAAAATATTCATGTTTAATTGTATTATAGGTTATAATTTATTTGACTAACCTATAATTTCTGTATAATCTATTCCAATACAGTTCTAACACTGGTACGGCCAGACTAACCGCTGCGCAAGAGTGTAAACTTGGGTTTACGGAGAAGGGGTGTCTATCAATTCCCTAAAGGGAAATGTCTAAAATACTATCTTTTTATACCTTGCATGTGCCCTGTGGTCACTAGTAGTGTTCTGGAAGTTAGTAACTCAATTCTGGTAAAATAGCTAGCGTGTTGTTTGTCTAATTTGCAACATAGACACTGAGATGCTGTATATTGTCTCGTTGCAGGTGATTGCTCTGATCATAGGCCTGTGCTACGTGGAGTCCATCAGCTTGACTCAGAACGGGATCCAGTCTGTACAGGGAGCACTGACGCTCTTCGTAACCGAAAACACCTTCACACCCATGTACTCTGTACTCGCCCTGTTACCTGTAGAAATGCCGCTCTTCCTTCGGGAACACCGCTCCGGACTTTACAGTACTCAAATGTACTACTTCTCCAAAATGATTGCAATGGTAAGTCTGGATCAAGATATTCATGCATGTTTCTTTTTAATTTACCTCCTCTAACGTTAAGTCATGTCGCACAATGAATGAAATGATGCTGAAATCAGTACTATTACATAGAGCTTAGAATTATCCAAAATTTATCTCTCAGGATAAAGAAAAACCCGCAGAAAGCTCACCCTGCCCGAAATTCAAACTCGAGACCTTTGAACGTAAAGAGGGTATGTATGCTACCACCTGCGCTACAGAAGCGCGTAAAGAGTGGAAAAATGAATTAATATGACAAAGACTCAGAGTTGAACACCGATCATATTTGGATAGATAGAATCAACCTGTAAAATTCAATGCCATGGCCGGGATTTTAACCACGGATCTCCAGGTTTCCATCCAGTCGCTCTTACCCATTGAGCTACCATGTCCAAGGTGTCATCATGACATTAAATTCTCCAATTGATCTATATATTTTCGCGGTAAACCACTAGGGTTATTATTATTATTATTATTATTATTATTATTATTATTATTATTATTATTATTATTATTATTATTATTATTATTATTATTATTATTATTATTATTATTATTATTATTATTATTATTATTATTATTATTATTATTATTATTATTATTATTATTATTATTATTATTATTATTATTATTATTATTATTATTATTATTATTATTATTATTATTATTATTATTATTATTATTATTATTATTATTATTATTATTATTATTATTATTATTATTATTATTATTATTATTATTATTATTATTATTATTATTATTATTATTATTATTATTATTATTATTATTATTATTATTATTATTATTATTATTATTATTATTATTATTATTATTATTATTATTATTATTATTATTATTATTATTATTATTATTATTATTATTATTATTATTATTATTATTATTATTATTATTATTATTATTATTATTATTATTATTATTATTATTATTATTATTATTATTATTATTATTATTATTATTATTATTATTATTATTATTATTATTATTATTATTATTATTATTATTATTATTATTATTATTATTATTATTATTATTATTATTATTATTATTATTATTATTATTATTATTATTATTATTATTATTATTATTATTATTATTATTATTATTATTATTATTATTATTATTATTATTATTATTATTATTATTATTATTATTATTATTATTATTATTATTATTATTATTATTATTATTATTATTATTATTATTATTATTATTATTATTATTATTATTATTATTATTATTATTATTATTATTATTATTATTATTATTTATTATTATTATTATTAACATAAAAAACTTACCTCTTGAAATTAAAGACAGTAGAGTCCAGTTTATCCGACATAAATTGGCCAGGACGATGTCGGATAATAGTAGGAGGACGTTAAAAAAAGTTATAATTTTACCCATTACTAAATCTTAATTCTTAAGAAAGAAACCGACATAATTAAAAAGTCAGAAACATTCAAACATATAAATGGAACAATAAAAAGAAGTCTAAAAAAATAAAGCAAGTAAGGATACCATTCTAAAATTTTACAAAGTAAAAAATACTGTATGGCAGCGAATTATGGGTCATGACTGATAAAGATAAAAGAAACCTACAGACGAATGAAATGAAATTTCTAAGAAGCATTGCGGGATATAGAAAAATCGACCACAAACAAATGAAGATACACGTGAAGAGCTAGAGATATTCGACCTGAATGACAGGAGTACAAGAATATAGAAGTAAATGGGTAACTCATGTACAAAACATGGAGAAAGAAAGATTACCACTCTATTTTATGTACTATAAACCAGTAGGGAAGAGGAGCATGGGAAGTCCAAGAAAACGGTGGAATGTAGACTGCAACAGACAGTAATGCCTAAGCATGAAGGACGATGGTGATGATGATTAAATTTAATAATCGTATTTCACAACAAAGCAATAGAGAATTTAACTGAAGAAATTAGAATTACAGTATTTTCTAAATTTTAGTACACGCACATATAAAAATTGACGGTAATCTGCTTTCCTGGCCGTAATCTACTTAACTTGACCTACACGTATGAATGAGTGAATCTTCAAATTCAGCTTTCACGTACTTCATGGCTTTCATAATTTAGCTTAGTGTTCTTTAGTTTGTTAAATTATAATTTATTTATATTTTGGTACTATAAGGTTTAAAGAGTGTCAGTCTCCCTGACAGTTCGGCAACTTCTTTGGCACATATGTTACGCGGGCAGGTCTAAAGAGTGTGCGTGGTTCTAGTTTCTTAAACTGTAAATCATTTACCCTCGTTAGTTACTTTAAATGATGATATTAATGGAATGAGAGTTTAAGAGAGATGTTTTGTAGCTTCCAGGTCTGATTTTAGAGCCGCTGATATTCATCCTGGTTGCTTATTGGCTAGTTGGACTACGTAATACGCTGTACGCCTTTTCCATGACTGCGGTTATTGCAACTCTCACCATGAACGTCTCAACCGCTTGTGGTAAGTTTCTTCTGCATACTTAACACTTTCTATCTCAGGTAAGTCATTAAACTTTTAAATTTCTCTGTCACCTATCTCAGAGAAAGTAATGCAACGCACCTAATAAAAGAAAAGCGATTTGAATTCACCCTGAAATTAAATAGAAAACTAAAATGAAACGTTCCGTAAGTACGTACATAAAGTCCAGTATCTTTCAAACATGTGACAAAACCCAGAATACTTTAAAAACTGTATCATATTTTGTTATTATTTTCCCATCAATATCGCCAACAATGCTTACTAAAATACCATATATTTAACATATTTACATACATGAAAAATAAGATGTGTGTCTAGAATTCTCTGGGAAATAACCTGTCTAATTAAATAGAATGCAATGAGTAGCGGCTTTTGGCTGAGTGACAATTGCCACACATTCCCCCTCTCTTCTTCTGCACTTCAAGGATTAGGCATAAATGTCTTTAAAATATATCTGACCATGGTTTCCTTGACCATCTCAGATTTCTTCTTTCTTTATGCCTGTAGCAAAATGCTTTTCTTGGGATTCACTCTGAAAACATTCTTTCAACATGTTTTTCTCTCATGTTCTTATCTTGGCGATGTTGTCTAAAAGGCTGCATCCTTTTGCTGATCTTAGAAATCTCATTTCAGCGGCCTGTATCTTCTGTTTATCCGCTTGCGTTAATAACCATGTTTCACATCCGTAAAGGAAAGAAGTCTTTACTGTAAAACTTTCAAACTCCTTATTATGTGCCGCATATCTGTTGAAACATGGGTACCTTATTTTTAAAGTCATTTTCGTACTTATAGCCGAGGTGCGTTCCTATTAAAACTCGTAACTTGCCTTAATACTTAAGTACAATTTTGGCTCTAACATGTATTTACCTTGGAAGGCCATTATTTTTGTTTTTCTTGATACAATTTTAAATTAAATTCCTCACATAACTTCTGTAATGTATACACTACTGTTTGCAGTTCACCTTCAGTTTTACTTATAATTATTTGATCATCTGCAAATGCCTTAAGTATAAGATTTGGTACAATACAAATTAAACGTCCATTCCCTAATCAAATCATGTGTACAAATTGAAAACAACGTAGGAGATTCCTTGATTTATATCATTTGTATCGTTTACTATATCTTTCATTTCTAGCATGTTTACTGAATGTCGTATCTTTATACATACATTTTAGAACTTTTATTAAGTGATTCGGTTATTCTCTTCGATTTATAATCCTCCAAAGTTTACCCCTGCTTACTCGAACAAACGCTTTTCCGTAATCAATACAAGCTATAAGAATTTCAAGGTTAAATTCCCTTCTTTTTTCACTCTCTGCTTGACTGTTAACGTGGCATCTTTACAGGATCGTACCTTTCTAAAACCAATTTGCTCCTGTAGCAATAATACAGAATGATTTAGATAGAACACATTTCTTTCTTTAATTATTCTGTAGGAAATTCATTCAGTGATCCAATTATAGCACCAAATCAAACAGAATATTCTAGAGCTTTGACTCCTTGTCACTAGATGCGCAGATTTTTATGTTTTATTCCTAATTGTTTGGCAGCTGTTTTCGACATTTTGTTTTAGCCAACGTGAAAATGCAGTATACATTAAATGAACGACTCTTCCTTGTGAAACAATACTGGATTACGAATTCTATTACATCTACTCAAAGAGAATTTGGTGTTCAGAATCCTTCTTCCTACAGAAGAAACACAATACTGGGACTGGTAAACAAATTGGAAACAATCAGATCTCTTGTAAGTTAGAAAGGCAAGCATCGTTCATCTAGGCTACCCACGGCTGTTGTTGATGTAAGAGTACGACTGGAGCAGTCACCCAAAAAATCATTAAGACGTTTGCCGCAAGAGACAGGGTACACCTACTCAATGTGCCAGAGAGCTGCAAAAAGTGGAGACCTAAAGCCATATAGGGTTACGGTTGTTCATCAGACACAGGAACCAGATAAGGATAAAAGATTGAATTATTGTCGTTGGCTCAGACGTTCATATGTCATATTGTCCATCACATGGTTCACAGATGAAGCATGGTTCCATTTATCCCGTTATGTGAACTCAGAGAACTCACGCTATCGAAAATCGACACGTCATCCATGAAGCACCTATGCACCCCGTTAAAATCTGAGTTCGGTATGCAATATCCACTCAGAGAATAGTGGGGCCATTTTTTTTAACCAGACTGTGAACACTGCAGAGTTCCGACTGATTTTCATGGAGTATGTTGAGCAACTGGACGATGTAGAGCTGAGTCAAGGATATTTTCAGCAAGATGCCGCTACATGCAATTCATCAAATGAATACATGGACCTATTGCAAGTTTCTTTGACGACCAGAACCTGTAGCCAGCGATATCTCCGGATTTGACATCGTCGGAGTTCTTTCTATGGGGTTACTTAAAGGACAGGGTTTACCTCACACGTACCTAGACATTACACGATCTGAAGTACATTACAGAGGAGATTCAAGCTATTGACAACGAAGTGGCCAGTAACATGGAACGACGTGTTGAGTTGTGCCTAATGCAGGATGGAGAACATTTTCAACATTTGCTATAGAGGTAAACAATCTCCCAAAATTCCACTGCGTTTTAGGTATAAGTTGGCTGTAGCACAATTTATTTTAAAACAATTAATGAAAGAAATGCCTCAGTCCTATATAAAGCACTCTGTACATTTGCAATAGCCCTTAATATTTTATTTAGTGTTCTTGTTTATATTTTAAAATACTAGTCCCTATATAATTTTACATCTATTTCTAGTTCCTTTTTTCTAAATATAAATATAAACCGCGTATGTGTACAATCCCCTACTTAATGTATGCTTTATCAATTGATTTGTAACTGCTACATACTTTTCTTCAAGATTCCATCATACGCGTGCAGACGTTATGTAATTCCAGTCGCGTTCCTGAGGTCCCTTGTTCAAATCTTGTTAAAAGACAGTGATCAGGCCAAGGAACTTTCTTCGTGATTGTCAAAGGTCGTAGCCCAATACTGGGGTGGTTCCTCTTCTAGCACAAATCTTCTATCCATCATTTCCTGTTTCAGCTTCAATTGTTACAGGATTGAAGGACCAGGTGACGGCGATTGGTGCGTTGCGGCGGGACGGTGGAGTTAGTGCTGCGTGAAAGACGCTTGGATGGCAGAATGGTAGACCTTCTTAGGAAAAGCTTGGTGATGGTGTCAGTCTGGAATTCCGTCCTTGCTTGCACGAATCGCCGTCATGATCTGATTGCCCTTCAGGTCCCTCCTCCATCTCTCCCTCTCTTCTGAGATGTTCTACTTGTGGCACTCATCTGACCGTCCTGTCCTAACCAGATGTTATCATGGTCATCCTCATCTTGTACATAGTTAGTTAGTTTTTATTCATCCTTTTGATCATATTACATGATATAGGACACGCCAAGTACTTATAACTAAAAATTATACAATATACATATATACAACACAAGTTTGGAATGAAAATTCAACTGTATGTACAGTATAATAATAATAATAATAATAATAATAATAATAATAATAATAATAATAATAATAATAATAATAATAATAATAATAATAATAATAATAATAATAATAATAATAATAATAATAATAATAATAATAATAATAATAATAATAATAATAATAATAATAATAATAATAATAATAATAATAATAATAATAGTAATAGTAATAATAATAATAATAATAATAATAATAATAATAATAATAATAATAATAATAATAATAATAATAATAATAATAATAATAATAATAATAATAATAATAATAATAATAATAATAATAATAATAATAATAATAATAATAATAATAATAATAATAATAATAATAATAATAATAATAATAATAATAATAATAATAATAATAATAATAATAATAATAATAATAATAATAATAATAATAATAATAATAATAATAATAATAATAATAATAATAATAATAATAATAATAATAATAATAATAATAATAATAATAATAATAATAATAATAATAATAATAATAATAATAATAATAATAATAATAATAATAATAATAATAATAATAATAATAATAATAATAATAATAATAATAATAATAGTTCACTTGTAGTTAACATATTCAAACAATTCACCTTTCACCTATACTATAGAACATTAACATCATTAACATTAATATCTTTAACATTAACAAAATTAATTGTCAAAGTAATCATAATATTCTTTTATGCTATAAAAACAATGGAGTGAAAGAAGTTTTTTGAGACAAATTCTAAATCGATGCAGTGCAGGTATTTGCTTCAGATAATTGGGTAATTTATTATAAAGCTGGAGGCCAGTATATACAAAACTTTTTCAAAAGAACTAGTGCTATGTGTGATTACATGAAGGTTATCTTTTCTTCTGGTATCATGAGAATGTATCTGTGAGTTTGTTGTGTACATACTGAGATTATTTTTTATGTAGCATAATGTTTCATATATGTAAATACAGGGGAGGGGCAATATATTTAATTCCTTAAATAGTAGCCTACAACTGGTTCTTTTATTAACATGTAGTATTATCCTAATTGCCCGTTTTTGCATTTTAAAAATAGATTTTGCTCCTGTTGAATTACCCCAAAATAATATTCCAAAGCTAAGAACAGATTGAAAATATGCATGATATAAAGATATGACCGATTTCAAGTCCATGATTTTTGAAATGACTGTGATGGCATAAGTTATTTTACTCAGTTTTTGAGATAGTTTTTGAATGTAAGCCGACCACTTTAAATTATTATCCACCCATACCCCTAGAAATTTTGTACTATCTATGCATGAGATATATTTGCCCTGGAACATATATGCAGAAGTTGTTTGGTTTTAAACGGAGTTCAGCAAAGTCATGTGCTGATTGAACAATCGCAGTTCTCATATTACATTAGAACTTACAGTTCTCATTTTCATCACCTACTGTACAGCAGGTAAGCCAAGGATTCATATTCCTATAGGTTTTTATGCAAATTTCAGTTATTGTTCGTAACTTACAGTCTGCATGTATAACTCGGACAACTCCATAGCCGCACCTCAGTCGCACTTTTGTATCCAAGATACATTCTTTAGCTCTGATGAGTTTCTTCCTCTATAATAATAATGACAATCAGGTACTGAATTGTAAAGCATCTAAATTTGTTGGCAGAGCAATAAAATACTCATAAACTCTGACTCTCATGGGGCTCAATACCTCTTCCAGTGTTTTTGCCAAGGGTTACTACATAGTACTCTCTAGATACCTCCCGTAGGGGGAGGGATGCGTCCCTTTCAGCTGCCAAAGTGCGGGCGCTGCGGACCCCTAGCACTCGTGGTACCTCTGACGTTACTAGAGGAACCTCGGGCCGAACATGCCGAGCCCCTCCCTCTCGGAGCTGTTCGGATTGGGTTGGACTCGAGGGGGCAGTGTGTTCCCGCCACCCACGGGCAATTGGGTACCTCCGGCCGGGCTACTGGCCGCCCGGAAGGGGTAGATGGTTGCCTCATAAGTCCCGGGTACTAGCCTGTAGAGCTAGTAGTTGGTGTGCTAGATCACCGGCGGCCCTACCAAGATTATTAGGTAGCCGGTTCATTAAGGACCGGCGCGTAAGTGGCGTATCCACTTCCGTCCTGTCTGCCGTGTGCAGCGGGGGGCAGTTTATAAAATAGGTACTGTCCTACGGTAAATATACCCGAGATGCCCGGGTTCTGGTCCTACGGGGTCAGGACTAATGGGAGTAGATCCTCACATTTAATTAAATTTAATCTCTAGATCCCATCACAAACGTAGTGTGACTTTGTGGGTTCGTATAATTAAAAGTATAGTTTGCAGAAATTTAAAATGCTCTTTATTTCAGTACAAACACACTTTGTACACCCCTTACAGGCTCTAAAATGACGTGTCATACACAAAAGCAGTCTCTCGTTGCTTCACCGCACGTAAACAAACGAAGGAATTCACTTGCGGTAAACTTCAAATAGCTGCACACACACAACTAAAAGCTGAACTCGCAAATGACTCGCAACTCAACTCCTTGTCCGCTTTTATATCTCCAGTCCTTTTCTAGAATTTAGTGGAGCAATCGCTAACAATCGCGATGGCAGTGAGAAATTCCAGACTATCTCTGTTCTCGTCAAGCGTTCAGCGCTCACGTAGCTCGCTGTCTCTTTCTTTCGCACGCGCCCGGCAGCAGCACAATAATGCATCGGAGACAATATCATTGGAGAAGTAATGAATTCCGAGGCTAAAACAGTGCTTCTTCAAAATTTTGCTGATTATTCCTTTAAAATTCCTCATTTCGAAATAATTCTGCTCGGAACTGAAATGTCATTGGACTACTTTTCCCAAACTCAAACATCGCATAGTTATGAATAACTAAAATGTCATGAAATGCCGAGATAATCGTAGCAGCAAAGATTCGCGTACATCAGACAGGCTTTACTCATATTCCTCATTACTGAAAATGACATATCTAAATGTCTGTTCTGTTCTGTTCTGTTAACTTGACAAATGATTGTTTTGGATTGCGGTTATAAGTGTCACAGTTAAAGTTCGTGTAACGGTTATCAGTTACATTATTTGTTTTCACGGATATCACATCCGCAGTTACATTGCGTTAACGGTTTGTGATATTTGTAACTTTTCAATATGAACGATATCGATTAAATTTGGTCATATCGTACGATGTGTGAAATGATGTTCGAATGAGACAAAGCTCCATAACCATAAGGTTATCCCATTAGTCTTCCGAAGATAAGGAAAATCTTGGTAAGGGAAAGCATTATCCAGAATGTCTCCCTAATCAGAATTTGAAATCTCGATTTGACCTCTTTAATAAGAGACAGATACACCGCTAGGCGGGTCGACATACACTCACCTTATTATTTGATACAATCTAAAAGGCAGTTCCTGTAGCTGTGTCAACATTTTTATTATTACGTCATTCATAATCACACTTTCTGCTTTGTACGAGGGATGTCATAAAGTTTCAACTATCACCCGCTAGGTTTTATGCTACAGCGATGAACATTTTTTAGTGTAATCATTGATTCCTTGGTACATAATGTTGGTAGTTTCAGTGATTTGAGTCCTTTTGTATTTTTACAGTGAGTGCCAGAACTGACTGAGGTGTAAGATGGAGAAAATTGAGACGCGTAGTGTGATCAAGTTCCTGCATTTGAAGGGCAAAACTGCCCGGGAAATCCATGATGAGATGACGGCTGTTTATGGAAATGATTGCCCATCGTATGACACTATTGTGAGGTGGAAAAGGAATTTTCAAACTGGTCACATGTCCCTGACAGATGAGCCAAGAGCTGGTAGACCGTCAGCTGTCACAGTGAAGAAAGTTGAGTGTTTAATACTGGAAGACAGACGAGCAACCATCCAAATTATCATGAATGAGACACATCTTAGTTATGGTAGTGTGTGGACGAACTGCACATGTCTAAGGTGTCTACACGGTGGGTTCCACGTTTGCTAACGCCTTTCCATAAGCAAACACGGAGTGACCTTCCAAGACTGAAGTTGATACTGTTGGAACAGAATGAAGATGACTTTTTTGATCCTCTAGTTACCATAGATGAATCCTGGATCTGTCAGTATGATCCACAGACAAGAGCCATGAGCTTTTCCATGGAATGGAAATATGCCGATCCTCCCCTTCCCCTTCTCCCAAAATGGCAAAGGTGTAAAAGTCAGCTGGGAGGGTTATGCTTTCAGTTTTCTGGGACTGTCATGGAGTCATCCTTACAGATTATCTTGCCAAGGGTCAAACCATCACTGGCAGATACTACTCCAATCTTCTGGACAAGTTACGAACAGCTCTGATTAAGAAACGACGCGGTATGCTCTCCAAAGTTGTTCGTCTTCTGCCTGACAATGCACCAGCTCATTCATCTCAAGTTTCAGTTGACAAAACAAGTGAATGTGGCTTTGAGATCTTACAGCTTCCGCCTTATTCTCCCGATCTCGCACCAAGTGACTTTTTCTTGTTCACAGAAATGAAGAATCCGTTGCGTGATCCTCGATTTGACAACACAAATGACGTCATTAATAAAGTGGAAAAGTGGTTTAAAGCGAATTCTGCAGACTTCTACAATTAAGGTATTCGGAAGGTCAAGAAACGCTGGGGAAAATGCGTAAATCTGGATGGTTACTACGTATATGAAAACTAACAAGCACATATCTACAGAAACCCTCTATCACATCTTTAAAGGATGATAATTAAAACTTTACGACATCCCCTCGTACATGACTTTTACGGCTGAATCAGGCTCTATGGCAACCTAAATATCTGCCAAGATCGCGGGTTCGAACCTGCTATATACCACTAGAATTTACCTAATTGTGCTTAAAAACGAAGGCTCTCTGTGCATACATAGTGCCAATATATCAAATATCGTATTTAATCACATCAGAGTCGTTTTACATACTTTCATGTCAAACTCTTAAACTTATATTGTTTTACATATATTTTACTTGTTCTAGGTTGCTTCTTCGGCAGCGCCTTCGAGTCTTCATCGATAGCAATGGCGTATTTGGTGCCCTTCGATTATGTACTCATGATTACGTCAGGGTTGTTTATCAATTTAAGGTAAGTGATCCTTAGTCGCGTCTTAAAACATTTGACTACCTTAAACCTATCCCATTTTACCCACGAATGAATTATGTAAAATTGCACTTCTATAAATGCTTAATTCAACTAACATGAGATAGATACAATAATAGGCCTTTTTATCTTCAGACAGATACATTTATGTACATTATTCTTTGTTGCAGCACATTGCCCAAATATGTGGAATGGGTTCAGTATATTTCATGGCTCATGTACTCCAACGAAGCGCTGTCCATTGTTCAGTGGAATGGTATTCACAACATAAGTAAGTAAAAGAGTTTACCTTACTGTTCATTTGTTCAATCACTGCTTTTGTTTATTCTGCTTTTGTTTATAAATTTGTTCTTCAGCTTCGAATATGAAAATGTTCAATTACTTCTGTACAGGAGATAGTGTTAAATATCAGAAACAACTCCACACTATAAACAGTAACATCTTAATCAACATTCAACTCGATACAGACCTCGTTGCGAGAGAGCTGCCTGATATAGGAATGCAAAAATATTACCTACATAACAGAAATGTCCTTTAGTAATTGTTAAATAAAATGCAGCTTAATTTAACATAAGTGTGGTATGTGAAGCAGACAAATAAAATGGAGGGCTATTACGTTTATAATAATCGAAACATTTGCATCCTTTTCTCTCTCCGAAATTAGCTCGCAAAGAGCAGTGACCAGAAAACTACTTACAGTACTGTACTTAAAGGAGGGGTTTATCGTACGTATGCAAATAAAAGAAAATGCTAAACCAATCAACAGCTTAACCGATTTCTGTCCAAATATCTCTGTCTCTCTTCCCTCCCAGATGTTTAAAGCAGGATTAAACTAGCTTGAGACAGATTATAGAAGGCATTTGACAAACACAAGTATCTAAGAGATGTAAATTATTTAAATAATAAAGACGTCAATCCTAAATATGTAATGAATTATAATGTAGTCAACAGCACCAATATCTCCTCAAGAATGTAAATTCTCAAAACTGTAATCCTAAAGAAACCAGTATCAGTTATTCAAGCTGTTTACTATGATACTGCCAATTGAACTGGTCGCTCTCTCACTGTAGCAACGTCTTTGTAAACAGACATAATAAAGTATGTACATAAAGTACATACAGACATGGAAACATTATGAATCTGTTCTAATGACATCTCATTTTACTTTTTCAGCCTGCGGAATAGGTGACCCAAAGATAAATGCGTCAGAGATTCCCTGCATGACAGAAGGATGGCAGGTTCTGAACCAGTACAGCTTCTCCAGCGATCACTTACACAGAAATATAACTGCCATGATTTTTCTGTACTGCACCTTCCACCTGCTCGGGTTCTTATGTCTTCGATCGCGTGCGAAAAACGCGTAACCACACAGCGGTGTAACAAAATGGTGTACATACTTTTGTAAGATAATTTGGTGCACATTCCTTCTAGAGCCAGCGACACCCTAACTTTTCTAAACAGTTATTTTCCGTCACAGCTAACGTTTACATGTAACGGTTATCGGTAACCACTAAGTTATTTGTTTTCATGGTTACCACCTTCACAGTTACGTTATATTAATGGCTACCAGTAACGATTAATTATAACTACATTTCAATATGAACCATGTCGATAAATATTTACTATATTATTTGATGCAATCTAAAAAGAAGAACCTCAAAACTGAGTCAACATTTTAATTACTGTGATGTTTTATATTCACACTTACTTTTACATTCCCACACATATGCTAATTTCTATAGGTGAACTGATGAGCTATTTATATACAGGTTGTTTCAAAATGACACCGAACCATTATAGCCGTTGCGTAGTTTATAACTTAACTAGTCCGAATTCCGGTGTCGCAGCTTCGAAGTTCTCTTAGATATAATTAAGTATAATTATGTATTACATTATTTTGTGATTAGGCAGTGCAGGAACCACTGGTGTGCTAACCTCAAAAGTTGTTATTGAGACGTACCGGCCACGAAAACAAAAACATTACTCCTTGCTCTTTATCAGTGACCCTAGCCTACCTTTCAGGTAATGAGACAAAGGGCAGTTATTTGTGAAAAAGTCGATAGTGGCTCGGACAGTTGAAGGTTGCTCATTTTGCTAAGATTTTAATTGAACAGTACTTTCAACCAGTTAATGTAAAATCAACAGCTTCCTTATAAGTTTAAAATGCTTTATTTAGTATTATTAAACACAGTGAAATAAAATGCTTGTGTCATTGCATAAGGCATTTAGTTTTGGTTAACTTTATCCACAATTCTGTGATATTGCTCACTATTCTTTTTATCATTTAATGCTTCCATCCTCAATCTCACTAACATTAACTTCTTTCTAAAAGGCCTAAGTTGCATTTGTCCGCCAGCTTATTTGCCGTCATCGACTGTTATAACGGAATTTTGGAACACGTTGAACACCCATAAACAAATAACTAAGAAATGGCTTGAAAGGATAGAGCCAGACTGAAAAATTCAATGTCATAGCCGGGGTTTGAAGCACGGATCTTCTGATCTCCGTCCAGTCGCTCTAAACCACTGACCTACTATGGCCAACGTGCCAACATGACATTAAATTCTCCAACTGACTCGTGTTTTTCCCGGTAAACCACTAAGAGTTCTCATAAACACAAGGCAACTACCTTAATGGCGACTTACTATGCTGTAAGTACTTTATGGCTCGGGCTTTATAGTTCGGACCACTATTAGGTACAATTAAAGGAAATTAATTGTTCTTTCACACTAGCCGCGTGTAGGACGCACTATGAAAGGATAGAGCCAGACAATTCCCGACTATGTCATTGAATTTTTCAGTCTGGCTCTACCCTTTCACAGTGCGTCCTACACACGGCTAGTGTGAAAGAACAATTAATTTCCATTAAGCAATGGTTTCTTTATTGCGGTTCCATAAGCCAAAGAAATTCTTAATAGTGGCAAACTACTAGAGTATGACGGTATGTTTACAAACAGCTACAACAAGTGACACGATGTGTCACCTACCTGCGATTCCTTCGATAGCGTGAGGCACGCGTCGTTGTTCCTATCGCTGCCAAATGCACACTCATTCTGGAGCGTTTTTATGCGGCTATATTGAAAACTAAACTACTGAAAACTATCCATATGTGTCACATAGAAGCTGAACAATTACTTCTATATAATCATTCGGTGTCGTTTCAAAACACCCTGTATAAACACTGCATGATACAGATATCGCAAAGGAAAATATATCACTATGTTCAACATGACTGAAGTTTCATATATTAAAAGAATATAAGGACATAAGGTAAAATATTGTAATGAGATTTTGAATGATTATGTAGCTTAAGAGGTGAAAAATTAGCCCCAAACACACATTAAAATACAAAACATACAATTGGTTACATATATGTGCCAAAGCGAATAATTAGGAACCAATTTTCTCGACAAATGGTATATTACTTCACTCCTTTGCCAAAGAGATAGATATTGCGTAATGAATTGAGGTATCAAGTTTATGATAAGCAAAACCAATAAACATGGAGTGAATTTTGTCACCTAGTCTACATAGCTGTTAAAAAAATAGCTAGTTAATGCCTTCGTTACTTTGGTAACCATTATTGGTTAGCTATCTCCACTTACTTCAGTAACTGTTGCATTAAGGTAGCCGTTACAATGTAAGCGTTATCTTGCTTTCTGTCCATCCTTCTCCCTTCCTCTCTAGGACTGCCTTATCCATTTAACTCCTACAGAATTGCTTGGCCAGAAAACATGACCAAGAATGACCAGCTATTCAGTCTATCACGCATGCTTCCGTAAGAAAGAGGCACTTAGAAAATTAATTGGGTAGAAAATTAGAAAATTATTTTGTGTAGAAAATTAATTAATTAATTAATTGGATCAAAGGAATGTAACTAACTTGAAGATCAAGCTGTATAGATCTGTGCTCCTTAAGGGTATGTATGACTGAAATTTTCAAATTCTGAACTAATAATGCTAGCTTTTTCAAATTTACACCATAGGTGTAGTATAATGTAGACATGTTACAACCTAAATTTAAACCATTTTTCTCCAGCAGTTTAGAAATTATGATAAATTTTGTATGTTTTTTGTTACGTCACTAAAAAAGTCCCTTGCGACAAAATATTATGAGTTTTGGTCTGATATTTTAACCCTATGTTCATAATGCACATACTTTTTTAAATTGCCCTGGGTTTTTCTGTGTCTCCTTTAGTTTAGTTCACAAAAAATTTTTAATTTACAAATATTATTTTTTGTCTAAAAACTGTAAGTTTTGTGTTTGAAAATTAAAAATATATTCTTATATTCATTTCACAATAAAACCTAGGGCAATTTCCATTCCTCACGATATTCTGAACCTGTGTAGGAAATTTCATGAATGTAGTACAAAAACTGCATCGCAAGGAGCATTTTACAGGAAGAAAAATGCTGAAAATATGAACATTGAGAAAACAGCGATTAAAGATTTGATTGCACAACTCACATTAAAATCCACCAGGCTGATAGGTTGGACCCTCAGATTTCTTTTTCCTCTCCTCTGTTGCTGCTTTTTCCTCCTTTTTCTTCTTTAGATGTTGCTTTTCTTCTGCACAACTTCGCTTCTTGCTTTGCAGGATACGAGTCTGATCTCGCTGCACTGAAGTTTTCCTTGCTGAGTCTACTACACTTTCACCTCTGATATTTTGCTGCAGCTCCAATGACTTAAGACTACCCATGTTAAACTCACTGATGCTTTTAATAACAGCAAGATCCAATTTTTGTTTTGATATGAAAACTTCCTTTGGGCACTTATTCCATATGACATGATGCAAAGATTCATTGGCATTCTGTGTTTTTCCTGTTTTGCACCTCTCTAGCAATGTTGTAGAAGCCAGCCTCTGATATATTGGCAACATTTTAGGAACTATTTTGTCTAAAAGCCTTATTTTTCTTTTCTTGAATTGAAAATTTAAGAACGGAAAACAGACAAAGAATGTGGACGTAGGCAAAAGAGAGCGTGACTCCGACAGAGTTTAAAGGCCACCGACATTTAAATAAGCATTTAAAAATGGCGTTCGGAGGCAAATTATGCATCTTTCACATTCGGGAATGTCTAAATTATTTTATATAATTAAAATAAAAAAAGTCGTTATTTTCATGATTTCCATGAAATTTCAGTCATACATACCCTTAAGCCAACTGATTTCCATTTTAAGGCCGGTTTCCAAGAGGAGCTGAACTGAAATCCAGCATCACGATTAAGCGAGGAAATGGTCAAAGCCTCCTTAACTCTCCGCTCCCAGTAACTGTTGCATTTTGCCAAGATGCTCGTCTGCCGAAAGTTGAATATTATACTCACGCCGTCTCCTGACCTGGCATTTAATTTACTGAAAACAGTCTTTTGTTCAGCGATGCGAGTATTGATAGTATTTTGTCTTTGTTGATACCTGTGTTATATTCAGTAATACATTTGTGGATAAAACATTTATTAAAATATCCTGATGATGGGAGAGGTGTCGTTTCACCTGGCTTGCTTCCCGATACCCCGAACATATTCGTCGCCAGAAAAGCTACGGGTCTTATTTTAGAGTAAGCCATTCCCGAAATATTAATTGTTATTAGTTTGAATGTTTCAACATAAACGGAAGTCATTTGTTCTTCGTTCTGGTCAAGCAAATAAAATGGGATTTCAAAGCCATACACAGCGTCTATCACTTAAACCCTATTTATCTATTGCATTAAAGGAAATATGCAATGAAATCATTTCTACCAATGTTCAACATGATTAACATGAAACAAGAGAACATACATTTGTAATAAATAATAGTTTGTACAAGAGTAAGTAGTGTCAGTGCAGTTCTTCAGATGTTTTGTAACTATTGTCAATTTTATGATTATTTTAGAATTATTTTATAGATAATTTATCAAACATGTTTAGGTAACCATTAGGATCTGGCAATAGTAAATAATTCTCCTCGGTGACCAATTTTCAGATGTATGTAGTTACGCCAAAAAGGCGCCATATTGCTCAATAACGTGACAATTGTTCATAGTTTTATGTAAACATGTATGCTTTTGAAAAAAACTGCGATTCCTAGCAGCTTTTGATTATCTTCTGTACCAAAGTGCAATAAAACGTGTACCCAACTGAATGTGTCCTTTTTTGTCACACCTTTTTCTCCTAAAGATGTCCATTTTAAGCGGAGAGGTAAGTTGATGGAAGTCCCCTCAAAATTGTTTTTTAATCTCTCTGTTAATTATATAGATATATAAATTGGGATTTCCCTTTAGTTTACCATTATAGACAAAATATCTACAGTTTAAATACGAGGGCTGTTCAATAAAGAATGATATTAATTTTTTACGGTTATAACTTTTCGCACTAAAATTCAATCGTATTATACTCTGTTAGCTTAATGTGAGACAAACACGCCGTAGTAGTTTCATTGTTGGTACTCCTAGTTCCCGCCTGTGAGAACCAGCCAAGTTCAGACATGTTCAGTATCGCCTACCGCTGCAATGGAGGTAACACACGAGGAACAATATGCAGCGTTGAAATTCTGCTTTCGTCTCAACAAATCTTCAGTTGAGGCCTATACAATGTTACAGAAGGGGAGACAATCAATTTCAAAGGAAGCTTCACCCGGTGCTACAGTTACTGCACTTGCGGAAGAAAACATCAACACTGCTGCTGCCATTGTGAGAGAGGATCGACGAATTACCTTAAGATCACTTTCTGAAATACTGAACATTTCATTGGGTGCCACCCACACGTTGGTGACAGAAATATTACACATGAGACGTGTTTGTGCGCGATGGGTTCCAAGACTGTTGATTCCCGAACAAAAGGACATTCGCATGCAGGTCTGCATGCAGTTAAAGTTGATGTTAGAGGAAGATCCGGAGTCTTTTTCAAACGTAATCACTGCTGATGAAACTTGGCTACATCATTTTGATCCTGAGAGCAAGCAGCAAAGCTCATGTGGAGATCTCCTTCATCACAAACCCACCCAAAAAAGCAAAAGTGGTTGCTTCTGCTGGTAAAGTTATGGTCATCTCGTTCTTTGGTATTCATGGAATGGTTTATCAGCATGTTGTACCTGCACACACATCAGTAACTGTACAATACTACAGGGATACCCTGAAAACATTGCAAGTCCATATCAGGCGCTAAAGGCCACATTTCCATGAAGCATGCTGGATGCTGCAACACAATAATGTGCGGCCGCATATTGCCAATGTTGTTGCTGAATATCTTCCAAAAATCAACGTGAAGTGCATCCCTCACTCTCCCTATAGTCCGGATTTAGCCCCATGTGACTTTTTTCTATTCCCTAACTTGAAGAAACGCCTTCGTGGGAGGCATTATCCATCATCAGAAGCAATGGTGAAGGCTGCGGAGGTGATTTTGAAGGATCTCTCAAAAAATGATTTCCAGTATGTCTTTGAAGACTGGCAGAAACACTGAGACAAGTGCATCGCATTCAGGGGAGACTATTTTGAGAAGGACCATCAAAATTATGAGAATGAGTAAAAGTACGTTGTCAAAAAAAAATTGTGATCATTCTTTACTGAACAGCCCTAATATATTTTTACGTTGTCTATTACGTGTAGTAAGGAAGTGAAGTATTACATTTTACCCAAAAATTCGATATCGAAATTTAACTGGAAAATATATGGTACATTTAAATTGTTTCAAGTTCTTGTTTTTATAAAATAAAGTATTTAATGAGTATTGTTTTTTAGTAGAATTAAGAAGAGTAAGGATGAAGATGCAATTGCTTGAACTAAGATGTAGTTCAGTGAAGCTTCGGTAAAAAATATTATTAATATTATTAGAGTATAGTAAAGGGATGAAGGAGAGTAGAACTATCCATGCTCCTATTCATGAATTTGCACATAGTGAAATTAATACACCTCTAATTATTGTAAATAAAAAGAGGTTTTTTGTCGAATTATTGGGCATTAGAAAAGAGAGATTAACTCTATAGATGGGGCATGAACCCATTAGCTTATAGTTAGCTTACTTTTCTAAATTTGTTCTTACTTTCCAAGCTGCACAAATTTTTTTGATATTTTAGGATTACAGTTTAATTCTGTTAAATGTAGTAAAAGTAATAAAATTGCATTATTCTTCCTATCACGATAACCCTTTTAATCATGCATTTTACTTTTTCAAATACTTACATTTAAATAAATTTTAAGTCATTGGGTTTAATTTTTAAATTATAAAATGTTTTTGGTATAGGTCTTTTTAGGTGAAAAGCTATTGAGAATATAATAAGGACATTATAACATTATTTTATTCATTATAAATTATTATAAAAGAAGATTTATTTACATTATTCGTATTAATTAACATCTCTATTTATACAAGTTTTAATAACCTATAGGGAAAGTATTAGAAAAAGGTCTTAATATTAAAATATATGTACGTGTATTTCATATAAAATGAAGCTAGCATTGCTTCATTTTATACGTAATCATTAGTTTTTAATTTGAAGCATCCATTTTCGTTGTTTTCGTTTTTTTATGTTGCTATGCATAATTTTGCTTATAATAATTTTTGTGCGTTTAATTTAAATTTTATGGGTGCTAAAACTGAAATTAAGCTATATTTAAAACTTCAGAAGAAAAAAAAGTCTATTTTTGCAGACATTCGTTTTCTAAATCTTTGTTTAAAGCATAAAATAGTTCCTATATTTGTTAGAAAAACTATTAAATTTGATAATAATATTATTCATCAAAATGCAGCGGAGAAAAAAGTAATTCAAGTTGAAAGAAATTTATTTTTTAAAAGCTTGAATAATATTGAACATAAATTATATGATTTACATCTTAAATTAACAAAGATTTTAGGTAATACTATTTGACTTAATTTAGAATCCAAATCATTTCATATTCTTTATTTAAATATGAAAAATAAAACTGCTAAATCAAAATAGAAACTATATAATTTGCGTTTGAAACAAAAAATTAAACCCAGTTATTAAAAATAATACATATAAAGCTATTAATTTATCAAATTCTAACCTTAATGAAAAAGTTGAATTTTTTAAATCAATTTTTAAAAAAGTGTGTAGATTTTTCAAACAATATAGATGATTATATTGCAGATATAGAAACTGATGGTCAAGATTTAAGCGAAAATAATGAATCATTCATAACTGTAAAGACGAAACGTAATTTAGAAACCAGAATGAAAAAACATTTTCGTAACATTAAGTGTAAACAAATTGATAAATCGGCTGTAGCAGATCATTTTTGGTCATTTAACCATGAAATAAATGCTGAAGTTAAGTTATTAAAACAATTTAATTGTCCGATTGATTTAATGGTTTGGGAAAATATATATTTACAAAAATAAACATCGCGTAATGAATTTTGAAATACCGGCAGTCGTTCTGTTTTTAGGTTTGTTTCGTTTTCAGATTTTGGTAATACTAAAAAAAAAAAAAAAAAAAACATAAGACAAACGTGGTAACCGGAATCCCTTGATTATGAAATTGACTGATGATGAAAACAAGAAGAATTAACACCATTTTCTTAAGATAATTGAAGACCTTTGTTACAAATATGTATATTTGTGTAATATGTACGTGTATTATAATTATTTTCGTTAACTAAATAAGGTAAAGATATAATATTAAATTTATCATTATTTAACTACATGGATTCCATTATAAGGTAAAAGAATGGAATCCATGTAGTTAAATAATACTATAGTAAATCAAAGCTTTGGAAAAAAGAATAGAATCGAAAAATTGGGCAACGAACATTGTGTGGGGAGGGCTTTTTTGCTGGTTTTGCTTAATTTTGTTCATTCTTTTAAATTTTAAAAGATTTTTTGATTTGAGCCAAACTTAAATTCATTTCGATTCTATTCTTTTTTCCAAAGCATTGGTTTTACTCTTAGTTGGTCCATAATTTACTGTAAAATTAATAAGTTTAAGTCTTATTCTTGCTTGAACTGTTCATTTTAACATTAATCTCTATGTAAATTTGTGTGGTTTTAGATTTCTAGAAGAAATCTAAGTTTGTATAAGCAGTAGATAATTTTATTGGCATCAAGTTAATCTAGATTTGGTAAATGTTATTAGGTTTTGGTAAAAGCTGTGCCAGCATTGCCCTCTGAAGTGTATCTGCAAACAGATGATTAAAAACAAAGTATTTTACGAGGGTGGTCTGTAAAGTTCTCGGCCTCACCCAGAGGACACAGAACTATTTGCATGATTAACAATCAGGAACAGAATTTTTGCAAGAAGATGTTCCAGGCTTATATTCAGCGACTATATAGAATTTGTTGGTCTTGTGGCTGTTAGGTATCAGCCTTGTATTCTTAAGGTCATGTGTTCAAACCTGATCCAGACCAATGATATTTAGAAGTGCTTAAAACCAACAGTTTCATTTCGCTAGACTTACTGGATGCTGTAAAAACTCCAGTTTTTAAAATTTTGGAGTGCCTCTGGCCCGCATTAGGGAGGCAAAGGTTCGATTCCCTTGGCCGACCTACATGAACCATGGGGGTTTTTCGAGGGCTTTCCCGGTTCGCCAGGCAAATGCTGTGTAGGTTAATTACAGTGCCCGAAATTCCTGACCCTCCAATTCATCTCCATTATCATTTCATATCATCTTTCATCTGGTGGTCTCTTTTAGAGTAGAACTGTCGGCGGTGCATGGCAGGATGATATTATCTGAGGAAAACTACTTCCTCATCCAGTAAGACGGTCTCAGATCTCCGACTCTGCTGCCTGGGCCATTTGCGAACCGGTTGCTAAGACCGTTTCCGTAACGCATTAGAGGAGCATGTCCGTTGTCCTGACTTGCCAGGGAAGGTCTCTAAGTAAAATGTAGGGACTCTGCCCTCTGCACTGTCGTAGCTCTTTGGGACGGCCACCCTATGTCTCTCCTCGCCTCATCCTGCCTCACATGAGGGCATAGGTGCAATGGCTCACGACTGGTCTCCGTGCCGAATCCACTCTGTAATAAATTCGAATCCTAATTCTAATTTTGGACGATTTTAACTGTGTCTTAGACCCCTTAATTTTGCTCAAACTCCTCAAGTTTTAAGTTACTTCACCTGCCGTAGAACCACCTACTTTACTCCCCTTCCGAAGGAAGCCATGCCAAAGATTTTTATGCCCGAAAAAGCCCATCGCCTCCCACCGGAACTGAACTCGCGAAATCGTGTACCAGAAGCTAGCGTGATATTCCTAGACCAACGAGAACAACATTGACACAAATGAAGACACTTAAAAGAATTTCAAATGCAATGAACATCTAGAACCATTAATAACGAATATTTCAGAAAGGATTGATGCTACGAAAAAATCCTATTTAAAATAAACTTTGTTCTAAAGTTACTTCCATTTAATTCCTTCCAAATGAAAAGGAGTCCAAAATTTGTTTTTTGTTTTTAATTTATGTCCTCCATCGTTGTCATATCGACGATGAGTGGAATGGATGAAATAATGCTTAAATGAGCCCAGGGTCCATAGAACTTAGAGTTACCTGACATTCGTCTTTCAGAATAAGGGAAAACCCCGGAAAAACCTTACTCAGGTAACTCACACTGACCGAGATACGAAGTCGGGACCTCTTGAACGTGAGGCAGACTCGCTATAATCCACATTACCGAGGCATATACACGTTATTTGTCATGCATCTTTAACATGCGATATTTTAATAAGATCCTAAAGCCATTTTTGAAATTAGAAAATTTTCGCAATATTTTCCACAGTGTGAAATTGGAGGAATGTTCTTCAAAATTGTGCTTTGCATTCTTGGAAAATGCTAAACTTATAAACATTAACTTACTATATAAATGATTTCTTGTTCTTGAAATATATTGTTCACAGAAATGCAGGACCTGCTTCTTCAAATTGCTTCGACTGGATCTCAAAATAAAGTATTTGTTGTGAATTCCCCACATTAAATTGTTAGGTGGAATGCAATACCTTCCTTTCTTAACATCCGTAGTAAATAAGATCATGGTTACAGTATAATTATTATATTAGGATAAAAACTCTTGCACCGATTTAAATTAACCATATGTTCAAAGCATAGGGAGGAGCTAGAAAGAAGAAATATGGCAACTGTTATTTTTAAGGTTATGTTACTGCTTTGTTTCTTTCCTATTTACTTAAAACAAATGAGCATACATTTCTTTAGACTCAGTAAATGAATTTACCATAAAGGCGAATAACATCTAAAAATATTTCCTTAGCCTCAGGGGAAAAACAAACAATATATCGAAAACAAATGTTTTACATTAATTATTAAATAAATTCTGAATAGAAATGATAGTAAGCTCTGAAACAAATATAAACAAAAGCTTACAGCAAAAATGAGTAATCGAACTGGTAAGTATATGCTTTAAAAGCATGTTTGTTTTACGTGTTTTGCTTCATGTTACGTAATTAATGTAATGTCATTCTGGGATCATTTCTACGGAGCTTGAAAATCTATAAAGGTAAAATATGTTATTACGATTGCATTTTGCACGCTGCTAAGGCATGTTACAAAATAATCGTTGATGCACCTCTTATAAAAAAGAAGTAGCTGCAACAAACTATATAGATAAGTAACTTTATTACCTTGAATTCACTCTGAAGGAGAATAGAAAGAAGGCTGCTACAGCTGACTACAGGTTTCCCGGTTGGCTTTGCCACTGACGAATATGCACATTCAGCTTTCTGTTAAGTAAGCATTTGGATAAGGCAAATTAATTTTCAAATAAAATACGACACTAAACTTAAACAGAGCTACCCTTTCCTAAAAAGTAATAAAGTGTCAAGTTCGGTTTGATATAAGTAAATGTTGAAGAACAGAATTACTCTTTTTTTTTTAGCAGCATAAAGTGAAATCTCTTACCATTCCACTAATTCACTGATTTGGCGCGAGGAATTTGTACAAGCCGCCATCTTAGACTGTCAGTACGCTAGCGCTATCTGTAACACCTCCTCCAAACTGATTGGTACCGGCGCCGTACTGCGCGCACCTAGTGGAGTTAACCTGAACTGTTTCAGGCCGGACAGCATTCCAACATTCATGATAGAGAGCGCTGGCATTGCCTGCAATCTCTGTTCCTGCATCCTTTTCTAGCAGTCTCTCTCCTTTTTGTCACTATTACATATTACGCCGATTTAACATAGAGATTAATTAATTACGTTACCTTTTTTATTGCATTTGTAAAAACTGACTGCACCTAATTAGAAAATGTTTTTATTATTACATAAATTCATGTTTTCTGACGTTAAATACTTGTTCCAAATTAACTGTAATTTTAAAATAAAATGTTTCTTTCCAGAGGTGCAATTTACAGACATATTTAATTTTGAAATTAATTTTTTTCAGCTGACTTTGAAAGTTTGTATAAAGTATAGTTAATTTCCTACTGTACATAAATAAGTTAAGCACAATTATGTATTGAAAACAGTATTTCTTGCTCTCTGGCGGAATTTCAGTTTCTCTCGGATAGACACTTAGTTCCTTATCTGTTCACTAGCGGCTTTTGTTTAAGTAAAGCAATTAAATATCTTACAGTTTTACTTTTAGCTCCATCTTCATGTTGAAGCTAGAGCCAGCCTTTGGGATAGACACTTTGCTGTATATCCACCTTCAGCATTGCTTAGGGTAAAATATGTATAAACACAACCAACCTTCGATAAACTTAATGTTTAATAACCAAAGTTCATTTACATTTTCGTAAATAAAACAAAGAAAATTCCCAGGTAATTGATGCCAAATACAGGTGCTTAGAGGATGTGATTTGCTTTGTACAACCTTATTTGATCAAGTGTAGAAACACTTGAAAAACAGTTGTATAGATTATCACTTATATGCATGATTCTGGGGTTTCCACCAAAATATGTCTGTTTACTAAATCTGATGTACTGATTCCAAAATCTAAATAGGCTTTTTTCTACCACGTACCATTCTTTTACAATTAGTAGTTATACCTAAAATGTTTTGATATAGTTCTGCGCATAAATATTTTATGGAACTACGAAATACTAATAACTTCTTTGTTCGAATTAATTAGTTTTACAACGACACCGCTGTAACAGACAACAATACTAAAGTTAGTCTAAAATGTGTAACGTTGTATAAATATGCATTAGTTCTAATAGCCCATTCAGTTTACCTCATCATAACCTAAAATTACTTCTAGAAAAGGTCAAATATGCAGAGCTTAAGTGGCAGGTATGTGGAGATTTAAAAGTTATTGGCAGTTTTCTAGATCAGCAATAAGATTATACTAAAATGTGATGTTTTATTTGTGAATGGAATACTAAAGTACCATCCAAGCACTGGAAAAGGAAACATTGGAAGCAGAGAGGCAGTCTCATGCCAGAAATGAAAAAAATTCAAATATTCACGAGTGTTCTGTAGATCCAAAAAAAAATTCTCTTACCCTCTTTACACATAAAATTAGGCTTAATGAAGCTACAAATAAATCTGCAAGAAGTTATCTGAAATATCTGAAGATAAATTTAAGAGGGAATATTTCGTAGTTGTTTTCTGATACTTTATTTGAAGAAACGATGACATATACTGAAAAAAAAAACGGGCATCGATTGGTTATACGAGAGTCATCGTAAACTTTCTGAGATATTACAAGGATCCAAATTATAAAAATATTATAGAAGGTATGCTTAAGAAATTTCAACACCTGGGTTACAATATGAAAGTGAAAGTACTTATCCTGCACCCTTATTTGCACTTTTTTCCCAGAAAAATTCGGCTGTGTCAGCAAGATGGACTTCACCGGGATACAAAGGAAATGGAAAGTCGTGCATTTCAAGCCAAAGTGTAAAAAAACGATACAATGTTTAAATGTATGTGATTATCTAGAACAGATGTGGAATATTGGGATTGGGACTTCACTACGGAGTGGATTCGGTACGTAGGCCACTATGCTGACCCCATTGTTCCTATACCCCCAAGTGGGGCACCCCCGGGAGGAAGAATGAGGCGAAGGAGACAGAAGGCAGCCGACCCAAGGACCCACGACAGTACAGAGGGCAGGGTCCCTACAGGTTACTTGGATAGAGACCTCCCCCGTTAGGCCAGGACAACGAACTCGCTCCCCTACAGCGAGGCGGCAACGAGCCCAACAGCCGAGCCCTAAAGGTCCCAGGCAGGCGGTCCCGAAATTGTTCCAACAGAAGAGCGGAGACCGACAACCGACCTACCAAAGGAGGAAGTAGTTTTCCTCAGATCATATCATCCCGCCATGCACCGCCCAGACTCCCGCCGACACTTCTACCCTGAAAGAGACCACCAAATGAGAAATGATGTGAAATGATAATGGAGATGAAATGGAGGGACAGGAGATTCGGGGGATGTAATTAACCTACCCAGCATTTACCGAGCAATCCGGGAAAACCCCCGAAAAAACCATGGGTCAAGTAGGTCGGCCATGGGAGTCGAATCCGGCCTCTCGAATGCGGGCCACAGAATGTAAAATATTAGTTTATTATGAAGAGTGTTGTGTTGAAATTTGTAGCTTTATTAACATATATTTAATAATATAATGTACATTCGATAGAGCTGAGTATAAAAATTCACATTTTACTAATTATTATATTGTGAAAGATTGGTATGTGATGGAGAAAATCTAAGTTCATATTCTGATTCAGTTTACTCAAATTAGGGATAACGACATATTAAAATAAAAACCCCAAACAAAAGGTCAAATGTTGCATATTAGTGTTATGTTTGAACGCACAAAGCGCTAAAAACAGAAAGAATAACTGTTTCCAAATTAACAAATTCAAAGGGAATAGAATTTATCTGTTTGAATTACGCTACAATGGATCAGTTGAAAATGGTGTCCTTCATTTACGGATTATCAAATTATATTCTTTTTCTGCTCTTTGGAATAGGCGTATAGTTACTAATACTTCCCTTTAACGTCTCGAACATTTTCTTCCTCTAGTTCTATGCTCTGCTGTCTTCAAGGGAGCTCTACTTTCCGCATTCTTTCGATATATAATTTCCATTTCATTCAGAGTTCAACTGTTTTATCGTTTAGTATATAAATGTTTAATTCACTTTTGGTCTAGCGCAGCTTTTGACGCTTCTTAAAATCTCACTTCGAATGTTCCTATTTTACTTTGCTGAGGACTCAGATTTTTGACCTGTATAAAACAATTGGTGCTGCCTAAATTTTCAAAATTGCATCTTACTGACGCTTTTGGTTTCTTTTCAACGTTCTGTTTAGTAGAATTTCCTGCAATTTATTCCATTTTGCTGTCGTGTGTAAAATTTATGTCGTTTGAAATCAGATAGGTACTAGCTTCAATACTTCATTTGCTATTAAATGTTAGATATCGCTGTAGACTTCCCTATAAAATTCACTAATTTGATTTTGGGTAGTACATTTTTTAACTGTACATAATATTATACATTGGAGAAGAGATCAGCAAGGCTTTTTCTCGGCGTAGTCATTTCTTATTACATTCACGCATTCATTTGTTTACCGTGTCCACGACAAATAAGCAAAAGCTTTCGATGCGTTTTTTTTTTTTCAATTTAAACATTTAAAATATGGTTTATTTATAACAGTTGTGTACTATGTCATTTAAAACAAGCATGCAGTTGACACAGAAGTTAAATGTAATAATGACTACATCCTAATATGTACAAATATACAGTATGCATACAAATTAATGATAGCTTCGACGTAGAATACTTAGCGATCAAACTCAGTGCTTGTGGTTCAATAGATTGTCACTTGTTATTCTAAAGTATCCCAGAGCGCCTCTGAAGACCTACAGTATTTCCATAATGCTTTAATATCTCAACTTTGCAGAGGGGGGTTTTAATCCGAGCCTTGGTGACTGGTCGGCGTTCCTAAATCCCTTATTTCCCTTGTCACTTTTAAGGTTTTGACTGTCCATTCCCTTCCTCAGGAATAGGTAACCCTCGCGGCGTTTTTATCTGAATATCAAGTAATAAGCGGGCCAAGTTTTTTGAAAAATACATTTACTTAGGAGGTACATCAGATGAATCTTTGGTAAGTATGTTCAAATGGTAAGTGAAAACTTTATTTGGAATTGATGCAGTCATTTTGGAGGAAATGTAGCTTATGCATATAAGGACGTAACTTCGAGCCCAGCTTTGGTATCCAATGAATCCTAGAGTTATTTTCTTTGTTTAGGACGCTGTCATTTAGCAGTAAAAAATCAGCGCTGTCGTGTGCCGGAATTTAGTAATATAGAAGTTCTTTTACGTGCAGTAACTCCACTGAGTATCGCTTTTAAGCACATTTAAAATCCACCAATCTGGTTCGAGTTTAAACCGCGACTTTGGGATTAGTAGGCCAGCACTTAACAAACTGCGCCACTGAGGCCTAACAGTAGCTCTCTACAATGGTGGTAGCGTCCTCTTTCATACAACTGGTCCCGTGTTCGAATCTCCGCAAGGATGAGTTAATGTCTGGTTTAGGTTTATTTTCCGACTTTTTTCCTTATTCTGACAAATGAAAGTCTACTAACTTTAAGCTCTATGTGCCATGTACTCGTTTGAAGAACATTTCATTCATCGTCCGATATGACCTAATGTTGGAGGTTTTCCCTTATTCTGAAAGATAAAGAAAAAATGTCAAGTAACTTTAAGCTATATGTACCCTGTACTCATTTGAACATAATTTCATTCATCGTCCGATATGACTTAACGTTGGAGGTTTTCCCTTTTCCTGATACATGCATTTCTTGTAACTCTAAGCTCTATGTACCCTGTACTCATTTGAACATTATTTCATTCATCGTCCGATATGACTTAACGTTGGCGGATTTCCCTTTTCCTGATATATGCATGTCTTGTGACACTAAGCTCTATGTACACTGGACTCATTTGAACATCATTTCATTCATCTTATGATCTGACTTAGGTTGAAGGAAGATAAGTATAAATATAATCCCTGTGGCTACAGGTTCATATCCGTCGGAGGTCAAGGAGCTTCTTTTTGGCGTAAAAATCTATATCATAATTTCTTTCAGAAGGCAAGTATAGCCGTGTTTCCGTAGATTTATGGCATCTGAAGCATCTCAAGCCTGATAAATAGGTCTCTAAGCAAAATTAAAGGATATTTTAAGCTCAATATGGAATAGGACACCGAGAACACCATAGTGTCCATAAATAAAAACTCATATTTAGAGTATCAGGTAAATGCGTTTGCAATTGTCATCGCTCACTATTCAGCAAAACAAAATGATAATTGTTTTTAAAACCATAAATTATTTAGATGATAATAGTAATTATTACAATAAAGCCATTTTATTATATAAAATGCATACCATAAATGTTATACCGGTTCTTATATAAAAGAAAAATACAACCAGTAAAGTGATCGTTCCAGGTGGCTTAGTGCATTTGGAGCTGGCTTATTACTCCCATGGTCGTGGATTCAAACTCGGCCTAGAACGACAGTTTTTAAGTGTGCATAAAAGTAGTTCTGCAAGTCGTAATTAAGGCATACCGGTGGCGCTGCTAATTGAACGTGTCATTAAGAAAGAAAAATATGATTAAATTATTCTTGATATAGGTACATGTTGATGAGGAATTGATACTAAATTATCAATAATTATATTGACTATTAAATGCATTCTATTAGAAGAACATCGATCTACATGGATGGATCTGTAGCTGTTAAATAAGTTCTTTAATTTGTCTCTAAGTTTTTGTTACTCAACAAACATTCAAAGTACTTGTACTTGTATTAGGCATTATTTGTAAATTTTTTGTCCGAACTAATGAGAAAAAAGTTTGCGGTTTGCTATTTTCTCCTTTGCCTTTGTAAATTGGTACAATTACACTCACTTTCCAGCCCACCTTAGCGTGGTGGTAGCGTGTCTGCCTCACGTTCAAGAGGTCCCGAGTTCGAATCTCGGTCAGGGACTGGATAACGCATTTTGCGGGGTTTTCCCTTATCCTTAAAGACGAATGTCGGGTAACTCTAAGCTCTATGGACCCTGGACTCATTTGAGCATCACTTCACCCATTCCATTCATCGTCCGATGTGACTTAACGTTGGAGGACGTAAATTACAAAAAAAAAAAAAAAAAAAAAAAAAAAAAAACCCTCACTTTAAAATTTTTCGTAAATCTGTTCAGTTACCTTATTTTTCTAGAAATTTTGCCATAGCTCTTACAGCTTCATTTGTGTTGCCATATTATTTCCAGAACTCTCCTGGTAGTCCATCAAAGCCCCCAGCCTTGTTCCGTTTAACCTCTTTAATTGTAAGCTCACTTCGTCTATTGATTTCCCCATCTAATCTACTATCTGGTGCCACCTTACCATCCCAAATACATTTTATAAAACTGACCTTGGGTTGCTCGCCGATCAACTTTGTAAAGTATTCAACCTACTCTGCGGGTGTTACCTTACCACGAATGTTTCTTTTTCTGTTAATATCCCTAATTGTCATACTCTTTTTTAATCTTTTTCCAACACTGCCTCTTTCACTTTATCACTCTTGCTTCTAACCACTCTTTTATTTTTCTCTCTATTAGTTTTTTATACCCCCACCTACATAGTATAAAATGTTTATCTTCATCTTCTTCTGTAATTCGCCATTTTTCGATTACTCTCCCTACTTCTCTTTTTGCATTCCTACATTCGTCGTCGTACCAGCTATTAATACTTCGGTATGTCATTTGTTTTATCTCCATTTTAACTCCTGCTCTTGTTATGATAATTTTAAACATTTCTAAGGCGTTCTCTATTCTCCCTTCTTTTAATGTTAATTCTATCCTAAATTCTATAATTATGCTTGTTTTTTAATCTATTTATTTCCTAAATTCTACAGCTTCTGCCTCTTTCCAGTTAAGACATGCATCGATTTACTACTGCTTCCCTTGACTGGCATAAGATTTCTTGTATTTCCTCCTTTAAGTCTACATAAATAGGGAGATGGCAGCTATTTACAGGCTCATTTCCTAGTATAGAATGTTTTATCTTTCCCTCTAGTTCATCACTACAAAGCCCAAACTAAGTATTCGTTAAAAGTTAGCCTGTAATCCTTCTTGACAATGGCGTTGCTACTCTAGAATGTGTTAAAATATATTACTACATAACGAGAAAACAATCATGGCACTGGCATCCAATTTGAGGATAGAAAAACATGAATATACACTAGTGTTGAACACCCACAAGATAATTAAGAGGAATCGCTCATTATAGAGTAATTATGATGAAAGACAATACACAATCCTTTCTTCCTTTTATTACTATAGATATTGTGCCACTCTATAGTAATTTTCTCCTTATTTGTTGTATTTTTGATTTGACAGCATTTACAAATAGGGTAGGATTGTTACTGTGGTAGCTAATCAGTTCCATCAGCCAATCAGTGCCACTATTTCTAATATCGACACTCCTTTAATGGGTCCACTTCTTTTACAGCAAATTGGCAGACAACATATTGTTTCCCTAGAAACCCACATTCTTCATCTAAACAAATGGTTGTGCACTGCTGAGGTTGTAAATTATCCTGACACGGGCAACTAGCTCGAACTGGGGTTATTAGAGGACTATTCTGACGTTAGTGTTGAATGGGTTGCGTTTATTCATGACCAGGCGCATACAGTGGGACTGGACCATTAGTCACGTGGTTGGAAACACTGGTTGCTATCCGCCATGTTGCCCTTACTGTTAAACGTACGTTAGGACGTGAATGTGTTTGTCATAAGTGTTGTGTATGTTTATGTTGAGCACATTGGGGATGAAAACTGATACGAGGATTCAAAGTTACCATTCCAGGCTCAATGGTGTTTTGTGAAAGCGTAATTGCCATGGAGAAAACATCTGTTGACAGGTAGTTGGCGATAAAGCCGCGAAAAGGTGAGTGAGTCATCAACCGTACAAATGTTGCATTGCTTACAACTTACAAGTGTATACACGCAAGTGCAGTGAACGGTACAGGTAGTGAGTGGAATGCGTCTGGTGCATATACCCATTACAGTGTGAGGTATGAAATGTATTAATATTGGTAACATTGCGAAATACACTAAATCCATCATATTAAATATGTTTAGCGGTAGTAGGTAAATATTGTCATTCTGGCAGTGGTGATATAACCTAACCCGAGTGGTTTCCATGTGTTTTCTCGTAATTTTATTAAAATTTCTTTTTCCGTAAAGGTAGCTTTTAGTTTTATTGCGTAATGTATACAATATTTAAACAACGAAGTGCAGGTTCAAACATGCTTCGAGAACATAACCTTATCGCTTCAAATCTGGTTCTTAGGCATCTAAAAAGCAAGGAATTCGCGAATATTAATTCATTTTGGATTGATTGTTTCATTCTAAAATGAAGTACAAAAACCTACAATTGGACACCTAAAATTTAGAAACAAAACAAATATTGTAAACATTTCCCAAAAAATTACAATTTCTGAAACTTTCTGCTTAATGTTTTGCATTAATTGCATGATCAGTGACTTTAAGGTTGTTAAAATATAATAGCGTCTCTTACAAAATATAAAAAGGCAAACGTTTCTAAGGAAACCATGTTCAGATATTACATATGGTATCAGAATGTGACAGTTTATGTTTAAGGAAATTCAGAAAGACCACAATTATGGTAAACTAATTAATCTCCCCTTGCAGTTTTGTTATGTTTAATTCTTCTTTCCGTTCTTCCTTCTGTTGTCCTATTGTACAGTTACAGAACATGTGATGTTTTGTTTTATTAACATACTAGTTACATAAATCACATGATTGCCTGTGATCAAATGATGTCGTTCCACAGAATTTAACTGCCAAATATACTGTAAGCTTGGTGTACATTTCAAGAATACTTAAAATTGATCAAGACATAATTTTTTTTTAATTTTTTTTATACATATATCACTGAAAATTTGCAGGTTAAAGCTATTAGGTTTAGTGACAGAAAGTATTTCTACAATTTTTTAACATAGCTGTTATAAAAGCAGTGTGCTTTTATAACATGTCAATATAATAATCACTTGATGCAAAACAAGCATTAATCCTGTGGTTAAAATTCCTTTTATGAAAAGGAGAAAAGGATGTTTGAAGAAGCAATTAATTTAAATTTTAAAAATTTGTAGATTGATGAATTATTAACAATGACCAATGCTTTTCAGCTGTTTCATATCTACTTGTTATATTCCACATGGTACATTTCTCCAATATTGAAATTACATACGTCATTAAATTGCAATGGGTATTATCATTTGATGATTAATCAAACAGGTGAAGGCCTAGGTTTTTAAGCAATCTTGTGTAATTATGTGGATATTATTGGGAATACAATGTTAGGTTATGTCAAGAGGTTTTAAAATCAATTCGTCTGTTTATTTTCTTTAGAATAAAATACAGCTCCTGAGTAAGAAAGGCTTAGTAGTTTCCCTTGTAAACTGAAGGATTTTTTTTCATAGCAATACCCTTAACAAAAATTAAATATTGTTTGACAATATAGGGACATGTCAGCTTGCAAGTTACGGCTGTCTGTCTTACAGTAAACAAAACTACAATTTTTGCAAAACTGCATATATAAAGAGAGCTAATAGACCTGACCTAACATGAAACTAAATTTAGAATATTGTTAATAAATAGGAATGCAAATTTATGTTCATCTGCTTTCATACCAGAATTAACTTGTAGATGTATTTTCCATGTTATGTACCCAGTAGTTGAAATACAGATTGGTTAGATCCAAGGAATTACATTAATATGCGGACTCTTTCTTAATATTTTATTACATGCAGCTTTGTTTAAACTGATAAAAGGGAATCTTAATCCTTTTTACAACCCAACAACTAACCCTTAAAAAAAGAAAAATATGCGTGTTGTACTTACAGTATAGTAAGTCGCCATTAAGGTAGTTGTCTCATGTGTTTATGAGAACTCCTAGTGGTTTACTGGGAAAAACACGAGTCAGTTGGAGAATTTAATGTGATATTGGCAGTTGGCCATAGTAGCTCAATGGTTTAGAGCGGCTGGACGGAAACCAGAAGATCCGTGATTCAAATCCTGGCTATGGCATTGAATTTTTCAGTCTAGCTCTACCCTTTCATGCGTGTTGTATGTTTGACATTCTGTGCCAAACATTGTAATTTATTTGAGTGTGCTCATAGCTTCAAAGTTTTTGTTTATTCATTTTTTAATTACTTTTTAACTTCTACTGGGGCTTTGACTTGATAAAATTGTGTTAATAAATGATGATTTGATGCCCTACCGATGGCAGCATCATTTGCATAACTGACAATGAAACTGACATATTGCACTATTTTGGTAGTGTTACTGTTAAAGTTCTTTATAATTATGTTGCTGAAAAAGAAAACATAATAGTGGGTTATTATTTGGTGTCAGTATTATCTTTAATGTGCTAAATTTAATTTTACAGAATAGATTTTGTTGTTTTCTCATATTAATGAAATTTTCATGCGTGTAGCAGTAACAATAATATGTAATAAAAAGAAAATAATTGTAATAAATTACATATTAATGTTATTTCAATTTTCAGCTAGGTTTTGGATTTCTTATACAAGATGGTTTTAGAGGTATCCAGCATCAAAATTCTTTGTTCTTAACGTGACATACTCTGTCAAGTAATTCAATATATCATTGCAAAAATGATATGCATTTAGTCGACTAAGACATATTAGTAATGCCTTCAAGGGAAGGCGAAATACGTGGGAATAAATTGAAAATACTTTTTGTCCATGGCCCCTGGCAGGAATGCAACATGAGTAAATAGTTTAGATAAACGGGATATCTGAATCTAGAGACATGGTTCTGGTTGCGAAAGCAATCCCAGTACCAATCTTGGAATGTGTGTACATGCAGATTGTAATAAAGAAGTCGCTCAAAATACACTTCATTCTACTGGGGCCATCAGCTTGCGGTTAGATTTATGTGAAACTATAGAGTGACTAATCGACACAATATATATAATTTTTGGAATTATTGCATTATTCACAGTGTTAATTCCAATTAGTTTGCAAATAAATATAACTAGTACTGAATTTAACACCACTTGATATTGCTAGTTATTAGCCAAATTTGAAAACTGAAAGAATGATTAAATAGAACGAGTTTCTCCCATAATAGATGCGGCAGTTCATAATATTTTGTCTATAGTTATACAATGCACAAACACTCAATATTAAATATTCTATCTAGTTTCATAATCTTAACTAGAGTCGAGGTGTTTAGGTATTTATAACAATCAAAATAGACAGGCAAAACTGCCATTATACATTTTAAGAGCTCATAAACATAATTTACTTAATATCTGGTTTAAGGATCTTAAAAACTGTATACTATTATTCTTGCACATTAGTACAAGATATTTTTGTAGTTTATTTCCTATTTCTTATTACAATATGTAGCGCATACAACTTCATACATATATAACATAATTAGTATACCATAAATACAAAATCTTGTATACTCGATTTGGAGTTGCATATTCCCATGCCCCATTATAGTTAACCCAACTTAGAGAATTTTAAAACTTGAGATCTAGGTTTTTGTTTCCCTTTATACCTTCTACTACTTTTGCTAGTTCTCATTAGTGTTCCCTGTTTTCCAAAGCCATTTTTGTCTTACCTTGCCAATAAATTTTCCCAGTTTTATTATGTTTTCTTCTGATCTTAGATTCAAAATTATTTTGCCTCTTATTTCATTTGATATGTTTTCCCACTTATGCAAAAGAAATTCCTCTCTCCAATATTTTGTTTTTTTCACAATCAAAAATATAATGCCAAGTGATTACGTAGAAAATGAATCTAGCTACAGTAAAGCAATAAATATTACTCAAATAAAAATATTTGCCACTAAGGCTTCACTTATCTTACGAAATTGGTGTTGGTACTTCTTTTCAATTGGAAATTGATTTTGCAAACAAATCGCCTGTGTCCTCAGTCCACAGATAAACTCCGTTGTCAAGGATACCGGTTACCATGCCTTTCTTATGTTTTTTTAGTATTACCAACATCTGAAAACGAAACAAACTAAAAATTTATTTAAAAATAAAATTTGATTCTATTTTTAGGTTTGTTTCGTTTTCAGATGTGTGTGTGTGTGTGTATTTAATGCTCAGAATTTGATAATAAAATAATTTTTCTTCTTGCTTCCCAATATTTGGAGACTAGATCTTGATTTTGGAGAGTTTCATATACAGTTAGATGATCAATGTTCATTAAATCGTCTTTACCACATAAACAGCATTGTGGAGAAGTTGTTAATCCAACCTTGAATAAATGTCCATTCAAGCAATCGTGGCCTGTGATTAATCTGAACATTGCTACAGAAGATTTTCGAGGTAGTTCTGGAATTGTCTTTAGTTTGTTTTGGAGATCTTTCCAATTAAGTTTTTCAGAGGAAACTAGATAGTTGTTATATAGTTTTGTGAAGATGTTTTTGATTAATCTTTTAACTGTTTCATAGGGGATATTTTGTTTTGTTGTTTGAGATATTTTGGAACCCTTCTTGGCCAACATATCTGCTTGCTCATTGCCAGAAATTCTACAGTGAGATGGTATCCATTGGAAAACTATACGTATATTTAAATTTTGAAGATGTTTAATCATATTATGAATTTCATTTATCTTTTCGGTTTTTGGGCAGTCATTTGAAATAATAGCCTGAATAGCTGCTTTAGAATCTGTTAAGAAAACTATGTTGGGAAGCTTATTTGTCCAGGCAAATAGATTTTATAAGGAAGTATAAATTGCATCAATTTCTCCATCAAAACTTGTTAAGTAAATTCCAACATGCTTATAGAAAGAAACGAATTTACAGGTAGCTCCTGCTCCACCTTCTTGATTATAAAGAGAGCCATTTGTATAGATGTGTGTCCATTTGTCAACTGGATATCTTACATTTATGGTTTCAAGGACATATGCTTTAGCTTCTGTAGATGAGTATTCCTTCTTCTTAAAATCTGCAAGTAAATCTAGGTAGTATTCTAATTCAATGATGTTCAGTGGGTTGGTAATACTAAAAGAACATAAGAAAGGCATGGTAACCGGTATCCTTGACAACAGAGTTTATCCGTGGACTAAGGACGCAGGTGATTTGTTTGCAAAATCAATTTCCATTTGAAAAGAAGTATCAACACCAATTTCTTAAGATAAGTGAAGCCTTAGTGGCAAATATTTGTATTTGTATAATAATAATAATAATAATAATAATAATAATAATAATAATAATAATAATAATAATAATAATAATAATACCAAGTACTATTTTCTTTTTCACACAATGACATCTTCTCTTAATATATCTATTCCTTATACCCTTTAAATATATTACTCCTGTTCTAAACCATGCCAACTCTCCTCTTCCTACTTTATCACAGATATCAATATATTTTTCTCTGCCCCAATCATTTTTCAATGTTTTATAAATTTCAGAGATCTTTTGTTATTAAGATTAGCCCATAATTCTTGTTTATCAATATCTTCAATTCTTATTTTTACTTATTTCCAGAATTCCTTTTCTATTCTTCCATTATCTAACCATAATGAACCCATACCTATTTCCTGTAAAATCTTTTGAATTTTATATATCCAAGTCTCTCTTCCCTTTATTGTTGTTTGTGCTACCAAACATTGTTTAACAGTAGATGTTTTGGTAAGTGTTGTCGCGTTCGACTTTGCTGGTATCAACTTATAATTTATTCAAATGAAAACTGTAATTGTGACATGCGCATTGGCTGGTAGCTTTTATTTTATCGCCATTCTTTGAGGCAAGAACAGATTTATATATATATATATATTTTTTTTTATTTTGTTCCATTTATACCCTGCCTGTGACTGCAGTGGTTATATCGGCGGCTGTTCTCCTTTGGAACATATCGAATGTGTTAACTGGTATTTGTTGAGTTTTAATCATTTGATCACGCACACATTGGCACTTTCATTCATACTTCCATTCTCTGGAGAAGATGGGGAATCAGCTTGGTTGGAGCAAAATCCCCGCTCCCCCAGCTGGGAATGGAATCCGGGACCACTCGCACGGCAAGCAGGCGCTCTACTGACTGAGCTACGGTGCCGGCCAGATTTATATTTTGTTTGATAGTTTTTATACATATATTTATGTTATTTTGTGATTATCACAAACCTTATGTGATAAAACTGTTTCTCACTTTATTAAAAAAAAAAAAAAAAAGTCAAGTTGACTAACATAACTGTGAAGTTCACTTTTCAGAGGTTGATTGGATTTAATCATTGTAAAGTTTTCCATTTGTTTAAGAATGCTTATGTGATATTTGGAGGAATTTAGTAACAGTGACGTCCAGTTAGTTTTACAGAATACACGTTAGGTTATTAGGTACCTTTAAGTCCGGATACTTACACTTGAAATTCTACAGTACTACTTGTATTAACCTAATTTATAAAACACTACACTAAGTTGCTGAATTCTTTAGGCTGATGACTTCAGATATTATGGTTGCCGAGCTATTGGGCTATACATGTGTATTATTTATTTCTACCACCTTTAAATATTAACTTTCCTTTCTTCTGCTTCTTGTTTGTTTACTTCTTTTGTTTAGTGCTCACTTGCCTTTTCCAATGTACATTTTCTTTCTTTTTTTAAATTTGTGTTTTTATCTACAATTTCACTCATTCTTCTTTTCCAATATTTTCCTAAGATTTGTATTTTCCTCACAATCTAGGTTATCATTTTCCTAGATCAGCCTGCACTTTTAATTAGCCATTGTAAGTAAATGTGGTATCTGCTTTCAAGCAACAGTAACTGGCTACTACTATTTGTCACATAGGTATGTTTTCTCTTGGAATTTAAGCATGCTTAAATGTCATAACCCCATTTCTATAGATTTATTGCCATGAGAAAGTAGTCTTGTGGCATGAAATTCCAGCACACAAACGACACTGACATGATTCAGGCAGTTGATAGCACCGTTAACATACAAAATAATTTCAATTTCTATAATAATGCGTGTTGTTGGTATCAACTTTCAAACAGAAATGCTAAAACTTTAATGCATAGCAAACATTGCAGTACAAAACATGGAGACCTTCCAAAGTAAGGAATGTCCAAGTTGTTGTTGCTGACTAATGGCACTGGGGATTAGTTGATTTGTATCATTTTCCCCCTGGCTTCTCAATATAAAGCCTGTAGGTTCTCACTTTTGAGACCATTACATTTGTCCAAATGGTGTTTGTTCATGATGACATCCTCTTTACAGATAGTACATTTGGGTGTAGGTATGCAGTGTATTTTATAAAGGTGTTCTTCAAGACAATCATGGCCAGTTTCCATTCTAAATGGGGCCACTGCAGTTTTTCTTGGCAATTTTTGTATGTCAGTTTTGTCTCCAATGTTCTTATAATCCTTGTCTTTTAGTTTATCTTCATCACCAAGTCTCTGCTGTCTTTAAAAATGTAGCTTAATGTTGTTTAATTGTTTATTAATTTCAGTTTGTCTTACAGATTTTATATTTTGAATTGCACTTTTTTTTGCTAGTTGGTCAGCATATTCATTACCTAAAAGTCCAACATGGGCTGGAATCCATTGCAGGGTGACATGGTTTCTTGATTCGACAGCTTAAATTAAACTTCTTATGTCTTTGATGCTTCTTGTTGTTTTGTTTTTATAATTTACAATGCCATCTATGGCTGAATTTGAATCTGTTAAGATAACTATGTTTTGCTTTATGTACGGTCTGTACAGGACATTCTGCACTGCTGTTTTTATGGCTGTTAGTTCTCCATCATAATGGTTTGATGTTTCGTCTAGTGTTAGATACTGTGCAAAATGTTTGCAGTATACTCCTGCACCAGCATCTTGTTTGTTAATAAAGGGTCCATCTGTGCATATTCGTAGCCATTCTTTTTCTGGACAGGCATGCTTTCCAATACAAAAGAAGCACTTTTCAGTGCTGTTTTGGAATTCCGGAGGAATGACCCAAAGGAGTGTCCAAGTGGTATCCCTCATTTAGAGTTTTATTGATGTAATAGCAACATTGGAAATGAAAAAGCATAAGTTCATTTTAAAAAGGCAAAAATTGACATGATTGAATTAGGCAAGCAATTGTTAAAGAGGCTGGTTGCTTCCAAATATCTAAAATGGTTCATTCTAAGCATCTTTTACATTTAAAAAAAATTGTTATGTCTATCTTCCTCACCAATGCTGGTAATAGAAGTCGCTTGCGTTCCTTCAGAGTGAGGGAGCCGAAGCATATTGATCGGATGAGATCGGAATTGAGGGGTTGGCACAATGCCTGGGATGAATGAATGGTGGAACATTTGGTGGAATTATGGTGGGGAAACTGGAGGACCTGAAGGAAACCCATACCAGTGCCATGTTGTCCACCACAAATCCCACTTTGCAGTCGTCTGGGATCGAACCCGGGCTGCCTAGGTGAGAGCCAAGCAATCTAACCACTCAGCCATGGAGCAACTATCTTTTATTTATTACCACAGTAAGAAAAGAAAAACACTTTACTGTAACATGGCTGTAGCTGTAACGTAAGAAGCTAGTTGGTAAAAACAGACACCTCTTTCAAAGAATTACATACAGCATTTGATTTGTGCACATTTTAATCTAGGAGATATTTCATTCTAATAAACAGAAAGTAACTTATTTATAAATTAAGATTTGTCTCTTTGGTCGGTGGGAAACATTCTGGTTTTCTCATCTGCAAGGCCCCGTTGGATTACGTCTAGAAGTAGTAATATGGAAGTGAATGTGATTGGTTTAATAGTAAAACTTATTTAAAAAAGATATGTGTGCATATGATACATTCACATGACTTTCTTTACCTACTCAAACACTCTCTAAGAAAGCTTATTCTTCTTTCTACTTCGCATTAAATGGTATAAACATTTACAGAAATAATTGCAAAAACTATTTGTAGTTGGTTTATTGATACTCGTCACTTACTTTTTTATATTAATGAGAGACTAGTTTCAAAGGCAATTCGCCTCCATTTTCAATCTCTTTCCAACTGGCATCTGTTGTTGTCTGTTCTCTCTCTGGTGGTGGAACTATGAACTTTTTTGTCAAATTATCTACTGGTGGGATTTCAAAGTTCATTACATGGTCCTTATTTTTCCATATGAATATGTTCTCCCATGTTGTCAATTTATTTTGGTTTATCACTCCTTTTAATAATTTTGGATTTGGATCAATGTCATGATTTTCATTCCAAAACTGAAATGTTACTGCTGACTTATCTTCTTGTTTCAATCTGATGTTTCTAAAGTGCTCTTTGACTGTGGTTTTTAGATTTCTTATAGTTTGACCTATGTAGCATTTTTCAACAGATGCCATTTGGAAAGAGATTGAAAATGGAGGCGATTGCCTTTGAAACTAGACTCTCATTAATATAAAACAGTAAGTGACGAGTATCAATAAACCAACTACAAATAGTTTTTACGATTAATTTTGACTTCACTGTTACTAAATTCCTCCAAATGCATATAATTTACAGAAATACTACACAAATATAACTATTTGCAACTCAAACTTCACTTATCTTAAGAAAATGAGTCAATTTTTATTATTAATTGATGAGTTCAATTTGGTAAACCCATGTTTACATCCTCAGCCATCAAATAACTTTGTTGTCAACGATATTATCAGAGGTTACTATGTTTTTGCCATTATTACCTAAATCTGAAAATGAAGTAAACTTAAAAACAGAATCAACTGCTGCTATTTCAAAATTCACTATGTGATGTTTATTTTTTAAAATATTTTTTTTTTTTTTTTTTCCAAACCATTAAATCTATCGGACCATTTAATTGTTTTAATAATTTAACTTCTGGAGTTATTTCATGGTTAAATGACCAAAATTGATATGCTACGGCCAATTGATTAGTTTGTTTATACTTAATGTTACTACTTTGTGTAGTATTTGTTGCTTCGCAGTAGCTAGCTTCATTTTTTTTCCTAATTTACAGAAATGCTTGTAATATACAGGGTGTAACAAAAAGACAGGTATGTCAAAAATTTGAGAAAGTATTTCTTGTGGAAATGTTATGTGAACATGGTTCCAGAAATTGTTTATTTCCTTTTTAGAACACTTTTTCTACAGCTGAACCCCATGCTGACAGAAGGGTGGTCAAAAGGAAATCATATGTTTAAAATGGCCTCCTTAAGTACCAGTGCATCCATCAACCCACCATTACATGTACTCCCTAATGTTAGGCCTGGAGAATTTCATATTGTCTGGCAGCCTTCCACAAGATGTGCACAAATAGTCTTCATTGCAACCGCAATTGCATAAACAAGAGCTTCAAGTGTCCCCACAAATAAAAATCTAATGGTTTTAAGTCGGGTGGCCATGGAGGTCACGTAATTGGTCCACCTCTTCCTGTACATTTACCAGGAAACCTGCTATTCAGAAATCAATGTACAGAAAGCCTGAAATGAGGAGGAACTCCATTGTGGATGAACTGAGAACCAGTGTGTAACAAGTGTACTGTAGCACAGTGACAAAAGTGGAATGTATCACCTGCAACCAAATTAACCAGATGTAAAACCAAATGTTTACTAATGTACCATTAAACCACTGTTCTGTTTTGAGGTTATGACCACAGTACAGCTACGTATTACAAACCTCAGCCCATAAACAGTGTTGTAGAAAGGGGGCTCTATCTTTAAAATAAACAATTTCTGAACATAGTATGTTCATATAACACATTTTTGATCTCCTATATGCAAGAAATATTTTTCCAAAGTTTTTACATCCCTTTTTGTTATACTCTGTATATCTCTTTGTAGATATAATAGGAATAGGTGGACACAGTGATTTTAAGTGACAGTAAAACCTTTTAAGAGTGGGTTACTGTATGGTGGGTTTCAAATTCTGTTCCCTTTTGCATGACCAAAAGGGAAAAGATAGCAAATTTAATTGTCTTACCTGAGAATAGTGGAAGTATTCGAAAATTCAAATCAATAACAAAGAATATTGTGGAAATGCTTGACTCTACAAAAAGAAATTTATATAAATAGTGCAGTTTAACAAGATGTATAGTATACCACAGAAAGGGAAGTCTCCAGGGAATGACACGCAGGGTGGTTGATAAAGGTTCCTACACCCTCTCTCGGTAGTTTATGACACCCCATGTTAGTTCAGTTACAGACCAGTCAAAAACATTCTGACGGCTTCTACTTCTTTGAATGAGTCTCCTCGGTTTTATTGTACAGAGTGAATAGGGTGCATGTTGCTTTTAACGGTTCTGCTCCTTGTGAAGAATGCATTCACTGTCCTTGTCCCACTGTGTAAGGGGGCACATTCCTATCAGGGACTTACTTTGCGTTGGTGGCAGTAACTGTTTACCAGACTGTTCACCAAATATGCAAAAGTCATTCAGAACGAAGAGAACTTTGGAGGATGTTCCTGGAGATATTTTTGAGCAAATTGAAAATTTTGACAAATTTTCCATGTAAAGGGTTATATAACCTGAAGGAATCTCTTGAAAAGCTTTGTGTTACATACCAAGTTTGGTATTTAATCAACTTTAGTTTTTTGAATTGTGGTACACACTTTTTTCTAATGTTCTATATCCAAGGAACTTTGAAATGGACATTGCCAATTAAATATTAGTATAAAAATTTTAGGTCGGATTCTCTGCCTATTGTGTATATGGTAGAGGAAGCAAAAGAAAGGGGTTTGATTACACATGTCATAAATGTACACCTGCATTACTTCTCTAGCTATTTACAATCCAAGGTTCAATTTATAATGAAGTTTTCTTTCCAGGCTTTTTACTGGCTCTGTAAAGAAAAATCTTATTACATGTATCTTATAATTTATTAATAATTTCTTTCTGCATATTATAGAATGTGCCTTTTAAGACGCACATTTCAAAATATCATTTTACATGCAAATCAAAGCTCGAACCATGAGTAGTTGATGTAAACTTCTGTTTTCTTGGTGTAGATTTTAAACTTGGTCATAAAACTGTGAAGTAATGACATACTTGGACAAGATTTGAAAGTTTAGGTACCAGTTATTGTAGAAGTTTTCAGCGTTGATCCTCTCTTTGTTGTGCCGTAGTTGACATTTTGTTGTTGTGTGGCTTAATATATTGCGTTTCTTAGTTTTAAAAAAACTGGTTTGCTATCACTACCAAGGGAAGTGCATACAAATGGACTGTAGCAAAGGCTTAGTCGTAAATATTGCTCCATTGTGGCACAAGTCCAAATGCAACTGCTCACTGAATGTGCACCACTGCATATAAATATTTAGCTCTTTCAGTTGTTGATCATGTTATGTTATGACTACATATTAAATCAATAGGAACAGGTTGTAGTATTCCTTTTATGGGTGTAATCATTTATATTCCATCAGGATGCAATATTTCTGCTATGCTATCATCACCATTATATATTATTACTTTCGTGGACACTTATCCACCTATAGAAGGTAGAAGTAGCATTGCAATCTAACCAATCATTTAATATGAGTATTTTAGCAGATGTACACATTTTGAGATTCCCAGAATCGTAAAGTAAGGTAGAAAGAAAAAGAAAAGTATGTTTTGATAAAGATTTTGTGTGTATATGCAGAACAATTCAGAAACAAAAATGTATTAAAAACCAAACATGGAGCACATTCTGAAAATTTTGAGATTGCCAAAAATGGTATAACAGCTATAATTAAAATGCTATCTTGAATAGTCCATGAAGTCCTTTTGCTTGTTAATGACTTTTGCAATATTGATAACATGCAAAATAGATCTTGATGTGTGTTTGGAGGAATTTAGTAACAACAAATAATTTTTATATTAAAATAGATCTTGTTAAAGCACACAATTCATGTCAGCTTTTTCTGTGGACTACACATGATTGGAAGAGTTTAGCACCACTTGTATCCAAATTAATTGACAAAACTCTCTGTATTCAGTTTTTCGCACTCCGTCACTTACATTTTTATTTCTTCAGGGACTGGTTTTGGAAGCTGTTGGTTCCATTTTCAATCTTGAACGAATAAATTATTTATTGTGCAATTCCAAAATTTTACAATTTACAACTTTTGGCTACATTTATTTGTCTTTACCTTGTTGCTACCTTGGCTTATATGACATTCTGGTCTTCAGGTAGCTCTTAAACTCCATGCCTCCTTGTTACTTAATTTAGCCCCTTTCTTCCCCCTCATCTTCCTTTCTTATATTCTTTACATTTCTTGCCCATTTTTCTTTTACCTTCTGTAAGAAGTCACGAATACTTCTTACCTTCTTTTCCTCCTTTCCTGTTAACATTTTTATAGGTACTATACTCTTCTCTACTTTCTCCCATTTTTCCTCCCAAATCTTTTTTCTCCACATTGCTAACTCCTTGCATTCTGTTACATAGTGTTCTATGCTTTCTTTTCCCTCACACAAATCACAAATTCCCTTTTCCCTACCTTTTATCCCTCTTAGAAATATTGTTCCTGTTCTCATCCAAGCTAGCCCTTCTCTCTCTCTCTCTCTCTCTCTCTCTCTCTCTCTCTCTCTCTCTCTCTCTCTCTCTCTCTCTCTCTCTCTCTCTCTCTCTCTCTCTCTTGCCTATTGCAGTAATCTACATATGCTTCTCGTCCCCAGTTTCTTTTTATTTGTGAAATTGTAAGGATTTCGTATTTTCTAGACTTCCCCATATTTCATGTCTTTCTATATCTTCTATTATGCATTTTACCAATTTACCCACATCGCTTGCATCCTTTTCCTGTATGCCTGCCTCGGTAGCGTGGTGGTAGCAAGTCTGCTCACGTTCAAGAGGTCCCAAGTTCGAATCTCAGTCAGGTGAGTTACCTGGATAAGATTTTTTCCGGGGTTTTCCCTTATCCTGAAAGACAAATGTCAGGTAACTCTAAGCTCGATGGACCCTGGGCTCATTTGAGCAACATTTCACCCATTCCATTCATCGTCCGATATGACTTAACGTTGGAGGACGTAAAATTACAAAAAAAAAATTATTCCTTTCCTGTAATCTCCATATATCTCCCATTCCTATTTTTCCCATAATTCCTTCTATCTCTGCCCACCAACTATTTGAGTTCTCTAATCCTTTTTGCTGTCTCATTCATAATTTCATAATTTCTCCTTCTTCTTTGGCTAAGTACCCCCCAGATCTCCACTGCATATAACATTTTGGATTCCATTAGTGCCTCATACATTCTTTCTAACCACTTGGTTGTCATTTCTAACATATTTGCATATTCTTATGCCATTCATTGCCACCCTTCCTTTTGCATCAATTTCTCTCCTCTGTGCTCTCCACTTTCCATTGTTATTCAACCTTACTCTTAAGTATTCAAAATAATTGACCACTTCTACCCTTTTGCCATTTAGTACCAACTTTTCATCATTTTTTAGTTTAAGTCCGTTCTTGAAGACCATAACTTTCAACTTATTTATGTTTATTTTTATTCCCCACTCTTCACAGAAATTTTGGATTTCATATTTTCAACCTTTAAGGTCCATTGCCTGCGATCTTCTGTCTGGTGGTGGAATCATGAACTTCTTTATCAAATTATCGACTGGTGGGATTTCGAAGTACATTACTCTAATTCATTTCACTTTGATCTTCCAAAAAAGTAAACATTACATATATTACTCTGTTTTTAGAATTCCAAATTAAGAAGTTCTCCCTCGTTATTTTGTTATGTTTTATTACACCATTTAATAATTTTGGATTTGGGTCAAGATATGCCTTTCATTTCAAAAGTGAAATGCTTCTTTAGACTTATCTTTAATGCTGAGTATCTATCCGTGGGCACTAAGATGATATTTTGTTCTTTAAGGATCATTTTGAATTTATCAAATGGTTTTGGGTGGTGCATGATTCCACCGAATATGCTGTTGCTTTCTTTTTCTTTAGTGAGTGTGGTTGCTTCCTTAATGAATTTCTTTAGCTTAGCTCTTTTAGTTTTATTAAATACCAGACCTTTGTTGTATCAATTTTCATCTGTTACAAATAGTTTTATATATATATATATTTTTTTTATTTCTTGTGGGGTTTGTCAAAATGAAATATTTGTTCTTATTTGTTTTGAATTTTTATATATTTATACTTTTCTCAGGTGGGAAATCATTTCTTTGTTTACTCAAGATCATGCAATTTACTTCTTCCAACTTTAAGTCATATCGGACGATGAATGAAGTGGGTGAAATAATGCTCAAATGAGTCCCAGGTCCATGGAGCTTAAAGTTACCCGGCATTCGTCTATCAGCATAAGGGAACCCCCCGAAAAAACCTTATCTAGGTAACTCACCCTTACCGAGATTTGGACTCCGGACCTCTTGAACGTGAGGCAGACATGTTAGCATCTATGCTACCGAGGTGGGCAGAGAGCTTGGAATTTCAGAGCCATTATTGAATGGGTGGAGAAAGGCGTGTGATGTCTTTTTTTTTTTCTTTCTTTCTTTTTTTTTTTATTTTGTGCTCGGGATGCTCAACTTACTCTTTACCTATGTAATAAATTAATAAAATTTGGTGAAAAATATGGAAAAAGTCAATATTTAAATTTTTCTTTGATATTTACCTTTCTGATAAAGCTTTTATTACTGGATAATAATATAATATTGTTATGGAATATTTGAAATTAAAAGAATTAGTTATTTTCTTTTTAAAAGTTCTTATTTTACATACAGCGAACTTGAGTTCATAGATACTACTAGCGGATTCTTGTTGAAACGTTGTATTGTTAAGTTTACCATCAGCTAAGGGTTCAATATTTCTCTTTGAAAGTGGTTTCCCAGAATCAAGAAATATTGTGGGGAATGCATTTTGACATATACATAGTGTTGTTATTGTTAAGTGAAAGCAGACATATCATTTACACCTGTGCTCAGTTGGTAGAGCATCTATCTGTCATGCTAGGGCTCCCAGGTTTGATTCCCGGCGGTGGGGCGGGAATTTTTCTCTGACCAAGATGATTCCCCATCTTCCCCAGAGTCTGGAAGTATGAATGAGATTGTGAATGTGTGCGTGATGTAATGATTAAGACCCAACGAATACGAGTTAACACCTTCAATGTGTTACAAAGGAGAATGGCGGCCGATATGACCATTGCAGTTAAAGGCGGAATATAAATAGAACATTATATGTGTTTGGAGGAATTTAGTAACAGTGACGTCAAAATTAATCTCAGAAACTATTTGTAGTTGGTTTATTAATACTCGTCACTTACTTGTTTATTTATGAGAGACTAGTTTCATTTTCAATCTCTTTCCAACTGGCATCTGTTGTTGTCTGCTCTCTCTCTGGTGGTGGAACTATGAACTTTTTTGTCAAATTATCTACTAGTGGGATTTCAAGGTTCATTACGCGATCCTTATTTTTCCATATGAATATGTTCTCCCATGTTGTCAATTTATTTTGGTTTATCACGCCTTTTAATAATTTTGGATTTGGATCAATGTCATGATTTTCATTCCAAAAATGAAATGCTACTGCTGACTTATCTTCTTGTTTCAATCTGATGTTTCTAAAGTGCTCTTTGACTCTGGGTTTTAGATTTCTTTTAGTTTGACCTTTGTAGCATTTTTCACAATTCTTACAACTTTTCTGGTATATTCTGGATCTGGTAACTGATGGGATTTCATCTTTTGTTTTTGAATTTAGCAATTTTAAAATTGAGTGTCTATTAGTAGGTGCCAAGGTGATATTTTGTTCCTTGAAGATCTTTTTAAATTTATTAAATGTGATATTTGAATGAACTGAATATGCTGTTGCTTTCTTTTTCTCTTGTAAATGTGGTTGCTTCCTTAATGGTTTTCTTTAGTTTAGCTTTTCTAATTTTCTTCAACACCAAACATTTGTTGTACCCAAAAGATAAGTCAGCAGTAGCATTTCACTTTTGGAATGAAAACCATGACATTGATCCAAATCCAAAATTATTAAAAAGAGTGATAAACCAAAATAAATTGACAACATGGGAGAACATATTCATATGGAAAAATAAGGATCGCGTAATGAACTTTGAAATCCCACCAGTAGATGATTTGACAAAGAAGTTCATAGTTCCACCACCAGAGAGAGAGAGCAGACAACAACAGATGCCAGTTGGAAAGAGATTGAAAATGGAAGCGAATGCCTTTGAAGCTAGTCTCTCATAAATAAACAAGTAAGTAACGAGTATTAATAAACCAACTACAAATAGTTTCTGAGATAAATAGAACAAATAAAAAAAAAACATTATTTACACTGCCTAAGTGGTCTCGTGGTAGCTCAATGGTTTTCATTCTATGTTTAATTCCTTGCTGGGGCAAGAAATCGTTCTTTAGCACAATCATTTTCTATTCTTCATATTCTGGAAGTATGGTATGTGGAAGGGAATCTGCCTGTGTTTGCAGAAAAAAATGATTAAAATCCAATATATATAACCTAACATAAGAACTTATTTTTCCAGTCAGAGCCCACAATATGATCAAAGAAGTTGAAGCTATATTGAAAAGAAAATCATCATTTAAAAAAAAAAAAAAAAAAAAATTACTTCCTCCAACATTAAGTCATATTGGACAATGAATGAAATTATACTCATGAGTCCATGGTTCATAGAGCTTACAGATATCAGACATTCTTCTTTAAGGATAAGGGAAAAAAAAAAACGTTATCCAGATAACTCACACTGACCAAGATTTTAACTTGGGAGCTCTTGAATATGAGGCGGACAGGCTATCTATCACCTACGGTACCAAGGTGGGCCTAATGAAAATTAAGCTTCATGTTATGTTAGTGAATTTATCTATGAAACACTTCTGGTGTGTAAGGTTTGTAAAAGTACAGCTAATCTCACAAAAAACAAAAAAAACTATGTATTTTACCAAATAATTGTTAACAGCAAAGCACAAATTTGGTTTCACTTGAACGAGTGACAAATTGCTATTTTCAACAGCTTGTAACATTGAGCGTTTCCATTAGATTTGTGTAGATCATTGGTGGATCATGCTACAGTTTAGTACATTTACAGTGAAGTTTTGGAGATGTGCTATAATAACGATGTATAATTTTTATGATTTTAAATAAAATATTTTTATGTAATAAGTTGCGATTTTGTCTTTGTCAATAGATATATCCTTTTACATCCACCTTAATGGTTTAATGGTAGCCTGCTTTACTTTTATTCAAGAGTTTTAATCTTCATCCAGGTGCATAAGATTTTGTCTGCAGTTTATCCATATTCTCAGTTAACAGAAGGTTGATGGAATCCACGTTTAATTGAGCATCGTTTCATCTTATCCATGGTTCTATACTACTATTATAGGACACCTGAAGAATGATTCTCCACACGCTCTTCTATAGCTTATTGATCTATTCACTTATTATTGAGTTTTATTATACATTTACACACTTGTGTTATATGTATAGGAAGAATACAGTCAACGAAAGTAATAATCCGATTTTTAATAAGCAGATGGATCGTTACATGAGATCTTTGCAGTTTTATGCCTCTTTCAATAAATGTTAGAAAAAAAAATTATTTACTTCTTGGAAAACTTTATGTGTTTAAAAATTCTCGAAATGTTAACATGGAATATCTTAAATATGGTAAATGTCGCATAAAATTGTCTTTAACAAATTTAACAAGATCTTCATATTGTCTGTTTCTTACATGTTATATGAAATTGGTTAGAAGTGAAGAGATTTTGACATTTTTCATGCATATATCTCAACGTATGAGACTATAATCAAAATCATGCTTGAGAAAATAAAGACATAGGTACATTTTTGCATGTAAAGGCTAGTTTTGAGGTGAGGGGTATTTTTTTGAAAATCTTCATGTCATTCTTGGAAGAATCTGAACTTAAATACCAACTTTGGCATTTAGTTAACTTGTTTTTTGCATCTACACTTTTCATAGGTACATTTATGTTGACTTCCTTTTAAAATTACTTCTTTTTTATTCAATAAGCCTCAATAAGCCTCTGGTGAGATCTCGGGGTCATATTTTTGGATGGTATGTAATAATTCCTCTGCATACCAAATAACTCGCAGTGAAAGTGTGGTGTTTTAAATTATCTTAGTGATACATATAAATCCATAAACAATGGTGGATTATTAAACATTCTTTTAACCTTTTTGTGATTATATTTGGTTTAATTTTGACCAGTTTCTAATTTACTGAACAAATGCACTCCAGAAACATAAGAATGTTGAATGATTCAGTTTGAAGATTATGCTTACTCCTTATATTAAAAGATGGATATTAATTTTTTTATTTTGTTAAAAAAGTGCAGTTTTCAGTAAGAGCATAATTATTGATAAATAATAAAAAGGCTGCAAAGGCTGCATTTAATAAGTATGAGCAGAGCTAAGAAATGTTGTGGCTCCTTTATTTAACTTTCTTCAGGACAACACTTAAGATTTGATGCAGCAGAATCATATTACCAAATTTGTTTTGTATTAATATAAATCCATAATATAAATATAAATATTTTGTAATATAAGGACGATTTTTTTTTATTATTATTCTGTTACATTCACGTGACTTCCCATTCAACACTATAAAAGATCATTCTTCTACGTACTTAATGTTGATTGATAGAAATGGTTTTGTTAATTTTTCCATGTAGATACAATGTATATTACATTCCCTATACAGTAGGCTTAAGTGACTGTCAAATGTTTTAAGCACTAGTTGCTACATGATACCTGCATGACCAGGAGAAAAAGAAAAGAAAAGCAAAACAAGAGACTACCCATTGAGAAATGTATTGATTCATTTTTACATTTCATTATGTCTTTTTAAATGATTAATTTCTCATAGTATTATCTGTTGGCAATAAAATTTATATCGCCACACTTCAATTAATCGCAATGCACTGTACAATTAACATGTCCTTTATGTTGGCGGCCTTGGTCTTTCATTGGTCTGAATCGTTATTCTTTTATCTATCATCTCAGTAATAGAAAACATGGCGGTAAATGCGAATATGGATGAAAGTGAATTCCGAGAGGTGAACTAAATTCTGCTAGCTCCAAGGAATCTAGAATAACTGCAAAACAAATAATCCATAAAAAGTATAGTATAACACTTGGCTTTTGTAAGGTAAGCACTGCTGGCAAAGCATTTATGTGCTTTCTCCTGTTGATCTGGCTGTAGATGCCACTTCAATGTTACTGTTATTGTACAATCTGGAGGACTGTCTAAAACTATACTATTTCGTTTCTAGGATTGCCACATTCGACCAGTGGCCTCGTTTCGCAAAACATTTCTACTCTGTCTTACTTAAAACACTGTATCATTAATAAGTGCGCTGTCTTTGTTTCAACTGTATGTGACATCTAAAAATAAAAAAGCTGACAATCTGGTCCAAAATCGGCAATTCAGAGCCGTTGTTATTGTTCCCTGACATCTGATATCCGGTTGTTAGTGTACAGACCGGTCCATGTTCGCTCATTCTGTTATCCGGGCGGACACCTGGCGAATAATCGTGCAATTATAATAGTGTGATCCTACGGTGACTGAAGGAAATGTGACGGACTAGCGCTCTCCGCGGAAAAATTTCTAATTGAATTCTAAAACACCATTTTAAGAGAATAGTTTACTAAATATTCAATTGGGGTTTATGTTGGGCATCTCGCAGCACGGAGATTTTTGCCACCCTAGACTGCCTTTTATATGGAAAATATTTTGATTACCAATTTTAATTTTCAAAAATGGCTGTAGTGATTCTGAATTAGGTACCACATTGATAGAGTCGACATGAAAAATTCAATGCCACGGCCGGGATTTGAACCACGGGTCTACTGGTTTCTGTCCAGTCGCTCTTATCCATTGAGCTACTTGGCCAATTTGCCGTCATGACATTAAATTCTCCAATTGACTCATATATTTCCCCGGTAATTTATGAACTGGACGAAAATCAGTATACCCGTGGTTCAAATCCCGGCCGTGGCATTACATTTTTCATATTTGCTCTATCAATCATATATCTTAGTCTATATATGGCTAGTATGAAGAAATGAATAATTTCCATCAACTAACTTAAATAAATACCACATGTTTAAGATATTTATAATAAATAAGTACATATTTTGTTTCTTAAGGCCACGCAATTGCCAGGTTATCAGAGGCGTCGGTGTGTTGAAATTTCGACCCTTAAGAGTGCTTTTACATGTCAGTAAATCTCCCGCTGCGAGACTGTCATTTTTAAACACACTTGCGGTGTGGGTAGCTCATCTGCCTCACGTTCAGGAGGTCCCGAGTTCGATTATGGGTCGGGGTGAGTAATCTAGATAAGGTTTTTCTGGGTCTTTTCCCTTATTCTGAAAGATGAATGTTGGGTAACTCCAAGCTCCGTGGACCCTGTGCTCATTTGATCATAATTTCATTTATTGTCCGATATTATATTGAAGGGCGTAAATTAAAATATTCTAATTTTAATACCATCTCAAAATAGCTGGTTTTAATTACAGGAACTTGGCAAGTGTGTGTTTCCGTCTTTGCTTTCTGGAGTCTACATCCCAAAAACAAGGACTCGTTTCTTGTTGTGTCCCTTAACTGAGTTCTGTCTTTGCTACGGATTTCAGAACACGTGTGAAACGGATTAAACTAAATCCTCTTCGACGCGAGAAAGGAAACAATTCTTTCAGAAGAGGGAACAAATCCATGTGAACACTGCTAGACTGGCTCAGAGCTTTTTTAAGTATTATTTTGTCCCTTGCTTTTCTTATAAGTTTTCCAGTCTGTGATATTCACTTGTTCAGTGAGAATCGAATTGCATTGATAAAAGAATGTGGTGCCTATAAAGTAGATTTCTCGAGGCTGGTTCCGTAGCTCAGTCGGTAGAGCACTTGCCTGCCTTCCTAGGGGTCCCGGGTTCGATTCTCGGCGGTGGGGATGGTGATTTTTCTCCAACCAAGATAATTTCTCATCTTCTATACAGTCTGGAAGTATGAGTGAGAATGTATGCGTGATCTAATGATTAAAGGCCCAACGGATATGAGTTAATATCTTCGATATGTTCTAAATAAGATGGGCCGCCGATATGACCACTGCAGTTAAACGCGGGGTATAAATGACAAAAAAATTACAAGTATTTCTTTTATATCCTCCGCTTTAATTCATTATCATTTTCATTTTACACAGTAACTACAGAAACAAAGTACTAATTTTTAATAAATATCCATATTCTCTTGAAAATTCAAGATGAACCTTTTATTTTATGTAAGGTAATCCTATTTATGTACATTTTATAAGCAAACAGTACAGAAAATTAAACGTTCCAGGTAGTTGTATTTTGTTTTGTTGTCATTTGTTATTGTTTGTTGTTATTGTTTAAGGGGATCTGAAAGGGTTAATATTACCATCAATATCTATTGCCATTCTTTTGCACATTCTGGATCTAGAAAGACAGTGTTTTGTTGTAAAAAACATTGCAGATGTATGTGGCGACGGTATCTGCTATATTGACCATCCTGTGATGTATTCAGGGCGTGGTGTTTCTGAACTTCCTTATGTTGCATAAATAATTAAAGAGCTTTCCATATACAAATCTTATCAATTTATCTCCAGTGATTTGTCTCGTAGGACTTGCTGCTCTTTTCTGGTTTTAACTTCTAATGAACAGCAAAATCTCTTCTGAAGGTTAGTTACAGTACAGTTGATGCTTTTGGTCCGTGTGCTCTTCATTCTAGTGAAATGTCTGTCTCACGTTCAAGTGGTTTCAAGTTCGAATCTCGGTCAGGGTGAGTTATCTGGATAGGTATTTTTTTCTGGACTTTTACCTTATCTTGAAAGATGAATGTCTGGTAACTCTAAGCTCTATGTACCCTGTACTCATTTGAGCCTCATTTCATTCATCGTCCGATATGACTTAACGTTGGAGGTTTTATCTTATCCTGAAAGATGTATGTCTGGTAACTCTAAGCTCTATGAACCTTGTACTCATTTTAACATCATTTCATTCATCGTCCGATATGACTTAACGTTGGAGGTTTTCCCTTATCCTGAAAGATGAATGTCTGGTAACTCTAAGCTCTATGTACCATGTACTCATTTGAACGTCTCATTCATCGTCCGATATGACTTAACGTTGGAACTTATCCTGAAAGATGAACGTCTGTTAACTCTAAGCTCTATGAACCCTGTACTCATTTGAACATCATTTCATTCATCGTCCGATATGACAACGTTGGAGGTTTTCCCTTATCCTGAGAGATGAATGTCTGGTAACTCTAAGCTCTATGTACTCTGTACTCATTTGAACATCATTTCATTTATCGTCCGATATGACGTTCTTGGAGGTTTTCCCTTATCCTGAGAGATGAATATCTGGTAACTTTAAGCTCTATGTACCTTGTACTCATTTAAACATTTCATTCATCGTCCGATATGACGTTGGCGGAGGGACGTTAATTAAAAAACAGCAGAAAAACTGTGTTACGAAAGAATTGCGCATATAATCCATGAACAAGGGAGCATCGCCAGTGTTACACATGTGTTTAATTGTGTGGTTACACTTAAAGGGGAATGAGGTTATGCAAACATGTGTACACTTAGTTGGACGAGTTTTGGTATGCGAACATGATAAATCCTCTTGGAATCCTCACAAGACGAGGAAAGGAATGGCAGATGGGCTGAAACCAAGTTAGAAATTCTTGCTCTTCTGCCAGCTCTCTCACATACTCCACATTCAATTTTTGTCATATCCTGTCATGCGCACCTACATTTGCCTTTGTTCCCTTCACCAGGATTGTGATGAGCTGTCCACTTTACAGTATTGCGTCATACCTATTGCTAACCAGTGCATAAATCATTATACTCGTTATGACAATGCATTTTTGTGGGAATTTATATCTTTAATTAGGAATAACTCCTGCCCTCCATAGAGGCTGAAAATGCGTGTTAAGCTTAAAGAACTAGGAACCCGCACAGTAAGTTAACCTAAACGTTTAAATAGTAAAAACACCATTCAAGATTATAGTCAGTTTCCTATACGATCATACCAGTTACAAGAGATACAAGAAATTTTGTAGGATAGCTTTACAGAAATCACGCATTTCAGCATTCAACTAAGCAATATGAGTAGATTTGAACAACTTTTACTTCCATTCCTGTGTGAAAAAGTCACGTCATTATTTAATGGTTAGCTTCGATGATTGTGTTGAAGGGGGAGCTAGTGTGATTACAAATATAAATTCCTATCAAAAGAGTCAGGGCTACAGCTTTCTAGGACCTGCTTCAAAACCGTTTTCTTAACTTTGTGCTAACTTAAATAAGTTACATTAATCTCAATGTTGAGGTGTGCTTAATTCATTCAGTGTTTTATCTGTCTTTAAATGTTTTGCATCATCAAATCTCGGCCCTGCAGATGACACATCAGCCAGATTTGAAACATTAGTTAGCTAATTTTGGTGTTACCTGCTCCCTCTTATAATAGGGTTATTGTAGGTATCCTGAAAGGATACTTAGCGTCATTATAAGCTAGATATTGTGACTTTGTGGGTTCGTAAAATTAAAAGTCTAGTTTGCAGAAATTCAAACTGCTCTATATTTCCGTAGAAAGAAACTTGTACAATTCTGATATCAGCAGAATGACGTAACACACACGTACGAAACCTTCAGGTCCCTCAGCCACACGTGCCCGCTACACCATTAACAGCTCTCGACTGACTTCTCTGCACGTCTCTCCAAGGCAACTAGAGTACTCAGGTAGGCCACTCCGGAGAGTCGCGCTGCCATTGGCTAACGCGCATGACGTCACTGAGAATACAGTTCAACCGCGAGAGTTAAACACTAGCCCCTCAATGTGTTATTTAAGCTCTGCTACGTGTAAAATCGGAAGAAATAAACATCCACTTGTGTATTATAATGAAGGTTCCTTCTAGCAGTTGTATTAAGAGTTTAAAACATGTTACTATTCATATGTACTTAATCAGTGTAGCTCAAGAAAATGACGAAGCAACCCATTGAAGATTTTTCTTTGCTGCAAGTTTCCTGATCATTTCTGCCTTGGCTCTTTTGTTTAAGTGCCTAATTCTAATGAAGGTTCTTGTCCTCACATTAAGAGAGATCACTTTGTGATGAATTTCGGGAAAATTGGAACTTATTATAGAAATTAAGTTTTGCATCACTCCATTACACTTCGCAGCACTTTGTCCATGGAAGCTACAAAATATTACTTCTGTATCTTGTTATGCCGTTTCAAAACACTGTTTTCTTTCTTCAGGGCTTGCATCTGAGTCTTTAGTCTAATTATTTCCTCTTCAGCAACAAAAGAGTGGTCAGGAGCTACCTCCGTGCTGGTCGACGGGTCTAATTTTTTTTTTTTTTTTTTTTTTTGGGGAGATAAACATACTATAGTAGACAGCGCCCTCTTTCGCACGGTCCTAACTTCGCACCGGCGATCTCTTGCTGATATTGCCTATTAATAAAAACAGTTTTATTATTATTCCACGCATCAAACTTTCCTTATAAAAAAGGAGCGAATAAACTCAGTGTACACATAGAAACAAATACATAAATGGAATGTGTATCTGATAATTACCTGCAAATTGGTTTTGCTGGTACTTGCTACTACCGCCTCAAATACATCCCCATGCCAATTAGGAATTTTCTATGACGGTACAGCGTCGCCCTTTAATTTTCTTTTCAGCGGCAAACCTAACAGCTCGTTTTTTAAATCCCGTTCATAGTTTTCGGGCAGGAAGTGATCGGAACAAATCCTTGCATTATTCACATCAACCGGATCAGCCCTTTTACAGCGTAAAACCCACTTGCGCTGTAATTCTCGATCTTTAGGCAAACAATGGAAAATCACATTCGTAGTTTTATACGAAGCATGTTTGCTTTCAGCAACAGCGCAATGGTTTTCATAATGTTACGACAAAAAACACAGCCAATAACTACAATAGCTCATAAGCAACTGCATCTCGTTTATTTCACCAGAACGATTGTTGAATTTGCATGTATCAGCGCCTTATCTTATAATGTGCAATCACAATATTGCATTACGCACATTCACGTGTAAGCGCTCTTGCGTTGTATTCTCAGTGACGTCACGCCCCTCAGTCAGCAGTGACAGTGTTTTGCGCGGGAAGGCGGGAATGGCCTGCCCTGCGTCTCTCGGCTCCCTGCCGAACTCTTATTTATACACTAGCAGCTGTTTCTCGAAACCTGACGAAGCCACACGAAAGCTACCGAACTAGCACGATCTTTCGAGATGTGAGAACACCATGGAACTGTCTGACTCTTTCTCCCTCTGTTGCTCTCTCTCGGCGTTCGCTTACGAGCGACAAAACAACGCCTCGTGACAATATTGATCTAGCTCGATACCGAAATTATAGATGCAATAAATTAAGAATCATAATAGATTAGATATGAACATTTGTGAAATGTAACAGGATGTCGGTTGAGCAGTTAACTATGACGAAGGCGGCTTCGAGGGAGGTCCACATGGTCGGCTTTTGTGAAAAGAGGCTAGGACCCTTTTTAGTAGCTGGTCAGCGGGACAAAAGTTACAAAAGGTCATATGGTAAGGGAATTCTGGAGTGTCAAAAACGTATTTCCTGAAAGGAATCACACACAACTGGACTGGTCGTCGAGGAAGAAAGACGTGTTATGAGGAGGAAGTATCTGTTCTTCCGTAAATAATGAATTACTTGTTATCGGGTAGTATAAGTTTCACCTACGGTAACTCTGGGCATTAATATAGACTGCTGTAAATTGGTCGCAACTTCCCGATTGACATTAATATTATAATTTTATAACAATATTGTATCTTTCACTGATGAAAGAAACCATCCATTCATAATACGAGAATGGTCTGTAAAGTTTCCGACCTAATACACGTAATTCGTGGATTTTCGCCATTGCAATCGCTGACGTGCGAGACGGTGCGTTGTCTTGGTAAAACAGGATTTTCTGTTTCTGCAAATGTGGTCGTTTTTCCGCAAGTTCTGCCTTCAGCTTGTCAGGTAATGATGCGTAGTATGCTCCTGTAATGGTTTTTCCTTTCTGAAGATAATCGATTAAAATAACTCCATGACTGTCTCAAAAAACAGCCGCTATCACTTTCCCAGCCGGATAAAACTGTTTTTGCTTTTTTTTTCGGAGCCGGTTGCACCTTTGCAGTCCACTGTCTGGACTGTATTTTTGTTTCGGGCGTATAATGATGCATACAAGTTTCATCTACAGTAATTAATCGGCGCCAAAACTCGGATTTATTGCGCCTAAACTGCGCCAACAGAGCGTTGTGACAAACACGTTCTTTTGACAGGTTCATAGCCTCTGCTATCTCTCACTTTAATTCGGCGATCGTCTAGCATCATTTGGTGAACTTGGCTATGTTTTCCTCGGTAGTTGCAGTTTTTGGACATCACGAACTTTCATCGTCTCCCATGCTTTTACGGCCACGTTTAAATTCAGCTGCCTAAAATTGCACTGTGGTAAATAATGGTGCAGAGTCCTTATACACAGAATCCAACTCATCTTTGATTTGCGTAGGCGTATTACCTTTCAAAAACAAATATTTAATGACAGCCCGATACTCGATTTTGTCCATTTTCATAAATACACATAAACTCACTCAAACGACTGTTACATAACAACTGAGCGTCTAAAATGGCTGAAGCATCGGTAACTTTCAACAATGGACAACGAAATTCACTAGCTTTTATTTACGAGTGCTGCCATCTTCATGTTGAGGTCGGAATCTTTTCAGATCTCCCTTGTAATGCATTCGTGTTACTGGATCACCTTGTTCCGTCACGCTATTTAGTTAAAATGATGTGTGTATGAGAGAGAGACACAGATTTTGACTAAACAAGATGACACTGTTGTGACAGATTACTCGCAGTTAAACGTTCCTTAGTGTCCTGAGCGCCCTGTAGATGTAAGACTATGTTTAACGGAGCAAAGAAGTAAATACATTCTTGATTTTGCTCATAAATGGGTACGGCGATATATCCTTGATCAGATATGCTTGCCTCACGTACGCTATAAATGGTGTATGTTATCGGCTGACAGAGGAAAAAAAAGTCGAAAGAGAATTTAGTATGATTGGTGGCGCAGTTGTCTTGATCAATATTCATGACTTGTCATGCTACAAGTAATCTGAATGGCGTGTTTTATGAATGCTATTAGTCATAACTGTAGTTATTTTGTTGTATAATAAGTATCTATTACTGGCAGCATGAACTTTGCCTTGCAATAATGTAATTGGTCCAAGAACCTTGCGTCTACATTTGCATAATGATCCCCCATTTTGGATGGAGAATTGTCAGGGCTGCATTGAAAATAGGTGTGCAGTCAATGGAGAAATGACACATGCTCGCGTATCACTACTGTATGCTTACTCAAAAGGTTGGGTTTAGAAGTGATTTTTTTTTCTTCTTGTGCGCAGTTCATAACAGGTTGGGAACGGAGCAGGACACCGCATGTAGGCTCACGGTCTTCGTTTTTTACATCTCCTTTTTTAATTTACGTCCTCCAACATTAAGTCATATCGGACGATGAATGAAATGATGTTCAATGAGTACAGGGTACATAGAGCTTAAAGTTACCAGACATTCATCTTTCAGGATAAGGGAAAGCCTCCAACATTAAGTCATATCGGACGATGAATGAAATGATGTTCAAATGAGTACAGGGTACATAGAGCTTAAAGTTACCAGACATTCATCTTTCAGGATAAGGGAAAACCTCCAACATTAAGTCATATCGGACGATGAATGAAATGATGTTCAAATGAGTACAGGGTACATAGAGCTTAAAGTTACCAGACATTCATCTTTCAGGATAAGGGAAAACCTCCAACATTAAGTCATATCGGACGATGAATGAAATGATGTTCAAATGAGTACAGGGTACATAGAGCTTAAAGTTACCAGACATTCATCTTTCAGGATAAGGGAAAACCTCCAACATTAAGTCATATCGGACGATGAATGAAATGATGTTCAAATGAGTACAGGGTACATAGAGCTTAAAGTTACCAGACATTCATCTTTCAGGATAAGGGAAAACCTCCAACATTAAGTCATATCGGACGATGAATGAAATGATGTTCAAATGAGTACAGGGTACATAGAGCTTAAAGTTACCAGACATTCATCTTTCAGGATAAGGGAAAACCTCCAACATTAAGTCATATCGGACGATGAATGAAATGATGTTCAAATGAGTACAGGGTACATAGAGCTTAAAGTTACCAGACATTCATCTTTCAGGATAAGGGAAAACCTCCAACATTAAGTCATATCGGACGATGAATGAAATGATGTTCAAATGAGTACAGGGTACATAGAGCTTAAAGTTACCAGACATTCATCTTTCAGGATAAGAGAAAACCTCCAACGTTAAGTCATATCGGACGATGAATGAAATGATGTTCAATGAGTACAGGGTACATGGAGCTTAAAGTTACCAGACATTCATCTTTCAGGATAAGGGAAAACCTCCAACATTAAGTCATATCGGACGATGAATGAAATGATGTTCAAATGAGTACAGGGTACATAGAGCTTAAAGTTACCAGACATTCATCTTTCAGGATAAGGGAAAACCTCCAACATTAAGTCATATCGGACGATGAATGAAATGATGTTCAAATGAGTACAGGGTACATAGAGCTTAAAGTTACCAGACATTCATCTTTCAGGATAAGGGAAAACCTCCAACATTAAGTCATATGGGACGATGAATGAAATGATGTTCAATGAGTACAGGGTACATGGAGCTTAGAGTTACCACGTATTCATCTTTCAGGATAAGGGAAACCTCCAACGTCAAGTCATATCGGACGATGAATGAAATGATGTTCAATGAGTACAGGGTACATAGAGCTTAGAGTTACCAGGTATTCATCTTTCAGGATAAGGGAAAACCTCCAACGTTAAGTCATATCGGACGATGAATGAAATGATGTTCAAATGAGTACAGGGTACATAGAGCTTAGAGTTACCAGACATTCATCTTTCACGATAAGGGAAACCTCCAACGTTTAGTCATATCGGATGATGCCCGGCTCGGTAGCGTAGATGGTAGCGTGTCAGCGTCATGTTCTAGAGGTCCCGAGTTCGAATCTAGGTCAGGGTGAGCTACCTGGATAAGATTTTTCCGGGGGTTTCCCTTATCCTGGAAGACGAATCTCAGTAGCCCTAAGCTCCATGGATCCTGGACACATTTGAGCAGTATTTCAACCATTTTATTAACGATATGACTTATCGTTGGAGGACGTAAAATTAAAAAAAAATGAATGGGATATTGAATGAAGTGATGTTCAACTGTATCCTGGGTACATAGAGCTTAGAGTTACCAGAGATTAATCTTTCAGCATAAGGGAAAACTCTGGGAAAAAGCCTTATTCACATAAGTCACCCTGACTAACCGAGCGGGATGGCTCAGGCGCTTTGGTATGTGGCCCACATTCGGGACGTTCAATTTCGATTCCCGTGGCAGACGTATCTGACCGTGAGTTCTTTTTTACCGGAAGATTTCCCCGGTCTTTAGGCGAATGCTGGTTAGGTTAATTACATCCCCCGTATTTCCTGTCCCTCCATTTCATCTCCATTATCATTTCACATCATCTCTCATCTGGTGGTCTCTTTCAGGGTAGAAGTGTCGGCGGGTGGCTCGGCGCTGCATGTCACGATGATATGCTCTTGGTAAAACTTCCTATTCCGATATTACGGTCTCCAGTCTCCGTACCCGGTCTGATGGAGCCGTATCCGGACCACAGTAGGGTGGGATGCCCGTTGTACTGGCCTGCCGGAGAGTTTTTAATTGGTTAAAAGTAGGAATCCTGCCCTCTGTACTGTCATGGCAGCTTGGAACGGCCGCCCTCTGTCTTCTCTGTCGTCATCCTTCCTTTCTGCGGTACCCCACTTTGGAGGCATACGTACAATAGACCAAGTTTGGACCTTCATACCGAACCCCCTCCGTAGCGCATCCCAAACCGATCCACCCTGACCGAGATTTGAACCCCGTGAACGTCAGGCCGACACGCTATCACCTGCGCTATAGATACGGGCTATCTCGGTCCTTGTGCTACTATCGTTGCCCCTGGGGGAGAGAGTTGAGGGTATGTACCCGATTCTCTAACATTTCCAGTTGGGACGCAGTCAAATCCGCGCAATTCCGCTCTCAACCACTTAACCCAGAATACAAACTTTCGTAACAATAGTGATAGAAGATATATAAACATAAATGATAGTTAATTTCGGAGCTAACATTAGTTTTTGACTTTCTCAATTTACGTGTGTGTAAACCATTCTGCCTAAGTCCTGTTTTGAAATGTTGACGGCGTATAGTAACCAATTATGTCTTTAAAAACCCTTAATTCTGTTGATTAAATCCGTGAATATCACGGATATCAATATCAGAGAACATTTAGTTAAAAGGTGAAGCACAGTTCCACGTTGACGAATTGTCAGTATTGTAACGAATAATATGGGTAGCTCAGGGTTGAGCAATGAGGTTTCTCTCTGGGTATGCGTGGGTATTGCCACCCAATTATCGGAAGGCGCGACCAACTGGCGGCTGGGTGGGGGCCGGGAGGCATTCGCTCACGCCTACCCATTTGTCTTATAGCGCTAACGAAGGGATGGTTGGAGAAACATCACTGACCGCCTCTTTCCCCTCCCCCTGCCGCTGCCGGCTTGAACCTTCGGGTTGATTCACTGAAACGCGAGACTTCCAGAAACAGCGATATTCCTGGCGAGCAGTCGTGAGGAACGTCGAGTGAGTGGACGGACTGGAAGACGGTGTACGTGTATCAGAGGAGTTGTACGTAACTGTGAGCGTGCAGTGGACCTGTGACAGACGAACTGGTGAATTGAAATGGTGTGCGCTAAGTAATTCTATGTAATCGGCAAGTGTTTCAACTGTAATTCGGTGGAAATAAAGAACATTTTGAGTTTGTGCAATTGGACTTTTAATTTCGCGAACCCACAAAGTCACAGTATGTAGGATGGTTCAATGGCGCTGGAATGCCCGTTTCAAACTGGTTTAATGACTGCCTCTTTTTATCATTACATCAAACTTGAAATTGCCGACCAAGAGTTACCAATATCACTGTTCAGAGTCACTGTATGTGAAATGATATGAACCACGGATCTTCTGGTCTCCGTACAGCCGCTCTAAACCATTGAGCTACTATGCCCAACGTGCCGATATGACATTAAATTCTCCAACTGACTCGGCTATGGCATTGAATTTTTCAGTCTGCCTCTATCCTTTCATAGTACGTCCTACACACGGCAAGTGTGAAAGAACAATTAATTTCCATTAATTGTACCTAATAGTGGTCCGAACTATAAAGTCCGGACCTTAAAGTACTTACAGCATAGTAGGTCGCCATTAAGGTTGTTGTCTCATGTGTTTATCAGAACTCCTAGTGGTTTACTATAAAGCCCGGGCCTTAAAGTACTTACAGCATAGTAAGTCGTCATTAAGGTAGTTGTCTCATGTGTTTATGAGAACTCCTAGTGGTTTACTATAAAGCCCGGGCCTTAAAATACTTACAGCATAGTAAGTCGTCATTAAGGTAGTTGTCTCATGTGTTTATGAGAACTCCTAGTGGTTTACTATAAAGCCCGGACCTTAAAGTACTTACAGCATAGTAAGTCGTCATTAAGGTAGTTGTCTCATGTGTTTATGAGAACTCCTAGTGGTTTACTATAAAGCCCGGGCCTTAAAATACTTACAACATAGTAAGACGTCATTAAGGTAGTTGTCTCGTGTGTTTATGAGAACTCCTAGTGGTTTACTATAAAACCCGGACCTTAAAGTACTTACAGCATAGTAAGTCGTCATTAAGGTAGTTGTCTCATGTGTTTATGAGAACTCCTAGTGGTTTACTATAAAGCCCGGGCCTTAAAGTACTTACAGCATAGTAAGTCGCCATTAAGGTAGTTGTCTCATGTGTTTATGAGAACTCCTAGTGGTTTACTATAAAGCCCGGGCCTTAAAGTACTTACAGCATAGTAAGTCGTCATTAAGGTAGTTGTCTCATGTGTTTATGAGAACTCCTAGTGGTTTACTATAAAGCCCGGACCTTAAAGTACTTACAGCATAGTAAGTCGTCATTAAGGTAGTTGTCTCATGTGTTTATGAGAACTCCTAGTGGTTTACTATAAAGCCCGGGCCTTAAAGTACTTACAGCATAGTAAGTCGTCATTAAGGTAGTTGTCTCATGTGTTTATGAGAACTCCTAGTGGTTTACTATAAAGCCCGGACCTTAAAGTACTTACAGCATAGTAAGTCGTCATTAAGGTAGTTGTCTCATGTGTTTATGAGAACTCCTAGTGGTTTACTATAAAGCCCGGGCCTTAAAGTACTTACAGCATAGTAAGTCGCCATTAAGGTAGTTGTCTCATGTGTTTATGAGAACTCCTAGTGGTTTACTATAAAGCCCGGGCCTTAAAGTACTTACAGCATAGTAAGTCGTCATTAAGGTAGTTGTCTCATGTGTTTATGAGAACTCCTAGTGGTTTACTATAAAGCCCGGGCCTTAAAATACTTACAGCATAGTAAGTCGTCATTAAGGTAGTTGTCTCATGTGTTTATGAGAACTCCTAGTGGTTTACTATAAAGCCCGGACCTTAAAGTACTTACAGCATAGTAAGTCGTCATTAAGGTAGTTGTCTCATGTGTTTATGAGAACTCCTAGTGGTTTACTATAAAGCCCGGGCCTTAAAATACTTACAACATAGTAAGACGTCATTAAGGTTAGTTGTCTCGTGTGTTTATGAGAACTCCTAGTGGTTTACTATAAAGCCCGGACTTTAAAGTACTTACAGCATAGTAAGTCGTCATTAAGGTAGTTGTCTCATGTGTTTATGAGAACTCCTAGTGGTTTACTATAAAGCCCGGGCCTTAAAGTACTTACAGCATAGTAAGTCGCCATTAAGGTAGTTGTCTCATGTGTTTATGAGAACTCCTAGTGGTTTACTATAAAGCCCGGGCCTTAAAGTACTTACAGCATAGTAAGTCGTCATTAAGGTAGTTGTCTCATGTGTTTATGAGAACTCCTAGTGGTTTACTATAAAGCCCGGACCTTAAAGTACTTACAGCATAGTAAGTCGTCATTAAGGTAGTTGTCTCATGTGTTTATGAGAACTCCTAGTGGTTTACTATAAAGCCCGGGCCTTAAAGTACTTACAGCATAGTAAGTCGTCATTAAGGTAGTTGTCTCATGTGTTTATGAGAACTCCTAGTGGTTTACTATAAAGCCCGGACCTTAAAGTACTTACAGCATAGTAAGTCGTCATTAAGGTAGTTGTCTCATGTGTTTATGAGAACTCCTAGTGGTTTACTATAAAGCCCGGACTTTAAAGTACTTACAGCATAGTAAGTCGTCATTAAGGTAGTTGTCTCATGTGTTTATGAGAACTCCTAGTGGTTTACTATAAAGCCCGGACCTTAAAGTACTTACAGCATAGTAAGTCGTCATTAAGGTAGTTGTCTCATGTGTTTATGAGAACTCCTAGTGGTTTACTATAAAGCCCGGACCTTAAAGTACTTACAGCATATTAAGTCGTCATTAAGGTAGTTGTCTCATGTGTTTATGAGAACTCCTAGTGGTTTACTATAAAGCCCGGACCTTAAAGTACTTACAGCATAGTAAGTCGCCATTAAGGTAGTTGTCTCATGTGTTTATGAGAACTCCTAGTGGTTTACTATAAAGCCCGGGCCTTAAAGTACTTACAGCATAGTAAGTCGTCATTAAGGTAGTTGTCTCATGTGTTTATGAGAACTCCTAGTGGTTTACTATAAAGCCCGGGTCTTAAAGTACTTACAGCATAGTAAGTCGCCATTAAGGTTGTTGTCTCATGTGTTTATCAGAACTCCTAGTGGTTTACTATAAAGCCCGGGCCTTAAAGTACTTACAGCATAGTAAGTCGTCATTAAGGTAGTTGTCTCATGTGTTTATGAGAACTCCTAGTGGTTTACTATAAAGCCCGGGCGTTAAAGTACTTACAGCATAGTAAGTCGTCATTAAGGTAGTTGTCTCATGTGTTTATGAGAACTCCTAGTGGTTTACTATAAAGCCCGGGTCTTAAAGTACTTACAGCATAGTAAGTCGTCATTAAGGTAGTTGTCTCATGTGTTTATGAGAACTCCTAGTGGTTTACTATAAAGCCCGGGCCTTAAAGTACTTACAGCATAGTAAGTCGTCATTAAGGTAGTTGTCTCATGTGTTTATGAGAACTCCTAGTGGTTTACTATAAAGCCCGGGTCTTAAAGTACTTACAGCATAGTAAGTCGTAATTAAGGTAGTTGTCTCATGTGTTTATCAGAACTCCTAGTGGTTTACTATAAAGCCCGGGCCTTAAAGTACTTACAGCATAGTAAGTCGCCATTAAGGTTGTTGTCTCATGTGTTTATCAGAACTTCTAGTGGTTTACTATAAAGCCCGGGTCTTAAAGTACTTACAGCATAGTAAGTCGCCATTAAGGTTGTTGTCTCATGTGTTTATCAGAACTCCTAGTGGTTTACTATAAAGCCCGGGCCTTAAAGTACTTACAGCATAGTAAGTCGTCATTAAGGTAGTTGTCTCATGTGTTTATGAGAACTCCTAGTGGTTTACTATAAAGCCCGGGCGTTAAAGTACTTACAGCATAGTAAGTCGTCATTAAGGTAGTTGTCTCATGTGTTTATGAGAACTCCTAGTGGTTTACTATAAAGCCCGGGTCTTAAAGTACTTACAGCATAGTAAGTCGTCATTAAGGTAGTTGTCTCATGTGTTTATGAGAACTCCTAGTGGTTTACTATAAAGCCCGGGCCTTAAAGTACTTACAGCATAGTAAGTCGTCATTAAGGTAGTTGTCTCATGTGTTTATGAGAACTCCTAGTGGTTTACTATAAAGCCCGGGTCTTAAAGTACTTACAGCATAGTAAGTCGCCATTAAGGTTGTTGTCTCATGTGTTTATCAGAACTCCTAGTGGTTTACTATAAAGCCCGGGCCTTAAAGTACTTACAGCATAGTAAGTCGTCATTAAGGTAGTTGTCTCATGTGTTTATGAGAACTCCTAGTGGTTTACTATAAAGCCCGGACCTTAAAGTACTTACAGCATAGTAAGTCGCCATTAAGGTTGTTGTCTCATGTGTTTATGAGAACTCCTAGTAGTTTACTATAAAGCCCGGGCATTAAAGTACTTACAGCATAGTAAGTCGTCATTAAGGTAGTTGTCTCATGTGTTTATGAGAACTCCTAGTGGTTTACTATAAAGCCCGGACCTTAAAGTACTTACAGCATAGTAAGTCGTCATTAAGGTAGTTGTCTCATGTGTTTATGAGAACTCCTAGTGGTTTACTATAAAGCCCGGGCGTTAAAGTACTTACAGCATAGTAAGTCGTCATTAAGGTAGTTGTCTCATGTGTTTATGAGAACTCCTAGTGGTTTACTATAAAGCCTGGGCCTTAAAGTACTTACAGCATAGTAAGTCGTCATTAAGATAGTTGTCTCATGTGTTTATGAGAACTCCTAGTGGTTTACTATAAAGTCCGGATCTTAAAGTACTTACAGCATAGTAAGTCGTCATTAAGGTAGTTGTCTCATGTGTTTATGAGAACTCCTAGTGGTTTACTATAAAGCCCGGGCCTTAAAGTACTTACAGCATAGTAAGTCGTCATTAAGGTAGTTGTCTCATGTGTTTATGAGAACTCCTAGTGGTTTACTATAAAGCCCGGGTCTTAAAGTACTTACAGCATAGTAAGTCGCCATTAAGGTTGTTGTCTCATGTGTTTATCATAACTCCTAGTGGTTTACCGGGAAAAGCACGAGTCAGTTGGAGAATTTAATAAACACAAACAGTAATTGCTATGTCCGAGGCGGAGCTCGAACTTGTGGTTCCCTGCACCATGAAGCACCAAAAGTATGTAGGTTTTTAGGGAGCGTGGCCTTGAACTGTTTCACACATAAATCAAATTTCTAAGCACAGAATGAGCATGGACGAATGAAGAAATTGAAAATTTACGTATATTTTGACCTAAGAAGGTAGTATAGAAAAATATTAATATATTACTGTTTGTTAACGCATCCTTCAATTATCAGGATCATATCAGCGTGGCCGGTATGCCGGAATTTCGTCCGGTGAGAGGTGATCTTAGGTATTAGTAAATCAACTGATGAGAGGCGATTGGACAGCTCAGTTGCAAGCAACCATTCTTTGCCAGGTTGCTATCAGTAGGCCAACGCGTAACCAAACTAACTGAGCCACCACTGCTGGTGAGATCCGAGTATTTGTGATGCAGTCCAACTTCATTCACAGAGAAAATATTTGCCTGAAGCCTACATTTGCAAAACGCAGGTGTTTGTGGCTACGGCCGTCTTCGAGGGCAGTGAACTCTGTTTGCTTTGAGCATTAACACGGTGCGCCCCCAAGCATGGCTGCGAACCATTTCTTGTGCTTGTTTCAAATAATGGAGAACATTGTGCACGTGGTAAGAATATCTCCGAAGTGCTTATTACCGGATGAGTTATGGAGTAAGTGTTTCTAAGGGTATTAATTAGATCAGAAGAGATCAAGGTACAGTGCCGCATGCAACACACACGATGGAGGATAAGGACTCAGGTTCTGATGACATGAATGTAGATATCACAATCCCATATTATGAGAATACAGTTTTACGTCATTTTTATCTTTTTATAATGTCTAGTAACCCTAAGCTCTATAGAACCTGGGCTCATTTGAACATCATTTCATTCATCGTCGGATATGACTTAACGTTGGAGGTTTTCCCTTATCCTGAAATATGAATGTCTGGTAACTCTAAGCTCTATGTACTCTGTACTCATTTGAAAATCATTTCATTCATCGTCCGATATGACTTAACGTTGGTGGTTTTCCCTTATCCTGAAAGATGAATGTCTGGTAACTGTAAGCTCTATGTACTCTGTACTCATTTGAACATCATTTCATTCATCGTCCGATATGACTTAACCTTGGAGGTTTTACCTTATCCTGAAGGATGAATGTCTGGTAACTCTCAGCTGTATGGACCCGGGATTCATATGAGCATAATCTCAGGAATCGTCCGATATGACTTAACGTTCTAGGTTTTGCATTATACTGAAAGATATAACACTTAGTTATATCCTAGTGTTAGTCTGGTAACACTAACCTCGATGGACCCTGGAGTCATATGAACATAATTTCATTCATAGTTCAATATGACGTAAGCGGTTAAAGGGCGTTAAACTTCAAAGCAATCACTATCACTTAAGCTGTTTTTGGGAAAGTTCACACTTTAAACAAAGTTTTGCATATAAAGGTTAGGTTGAGAGGGAGGATTGTCTTGAAAATGTAAAATACCTGGTTTGGTATTGATCGGACGTTTCGTTTGGGTGTTATGTTGTTCGCACGTGCCCGCGTACATCTTAAAATGAGTTTTTAATTCGGGGTACCTCAAACTGTGCATTTCTAGTGAAATCTAGTTAATTTTTGGCTGGACTACAATACGTTGGCTAACCTGTGTGTGTGTGTGTGTGTGTGTGTGTGTGTGTGTGTGTGTGTGTGTGGTTTTTTTTTTTTTTTTTTCTTTTTTCTCCAATTTTCGTGGAACTTTTGTCATAGATATCGCTAGCTGTTTGTTTGACCTTAGCAATTTCCCTTGAATTTCGCAACAAGAAGCTGGTCCGTGTATGAGCCCTACTTCTGACCGAACTAATTGATTTCGTGTGAAATGAATTGTTGCTGTGGAGCACAGTTGTAATTTGTTGCTACCTGTTCCAAACAGGAGTCGGCTGTGTCCGGCACTCGAATCTTTATATATTGGCAGTAATTATAGAGTTCATAAAGTAAAGTTGTTGTTTGCTGCAGGTGGTAGTGGGCCAAGAGAACCTCCGTGGGAGTGGGATGGCTGACAATGGCAGTACCAACAAAGGCCAGAAGCAGGATGGGCCACCTTCCGCCATGCAAAAGGTAAGACTTGCCCATTTTCACACCATTTGCTTGTCAGTAGCTTAAGCACTCATTACTGCATTTTTGAATAAATTTTTACGATGCAGTGATGCCACATCAATGTTTCCACATGTCCCAGTCGAGACATGCATTTGTAGTTTTGCATCTACTCATATTTTTGTAATATAACTTTTGAGTGCCTCATACACAAACATTCAATGTTGCCAACACAGTTATTCCAGCTGCTGTGTTGCATATCTACTAAATAATTGTAAAACTAACATAGATTTTGACCAAAATGTGGCTCATATGACTCAAGTTCTTTCCATAATACGAGGGCTGTTCAATAAAGAATGATCACATTTTTTTTGACAATGTACTTTTACTCATCCTCATAATTTTGATGGTATTTCTCAAAATAGTCTCCCCTGAATGCGGTGCACGTGTCCCAGCATTTCTGCCAGTCTTCAAAGACATGCTGGAAACCATTTTTGAGAGATCCTTCAAAATCGCCTCCGCAGCCTTCACCTCTGCTTCTGATGATGCATAATGCATTCCACGAATGCGTTTCTTTAAGTTAGGGAATAGAAACAAGTCACATGTGACTAAATCCGGACTATAGGGAGGGTGAGGGATGCACTTCACGTTGATATTTGCAAGATATTCAGTAACAACATTGGCAGTATGCGGTCGCGCATTATCGTGGTGCAGCATCCAGCCTACTTCACGGAAATATGGTCTTTTGCGCCTGATATGGACTTGCAATGTTTTCAGGACATCCCTGTAGTATTGTACAGTTACTGATGTGTGTGCAGGTACAACATGCTGATAAACCATTCCATGAATATCAAAGAATGAGATGACCATAACTTTCCCAGCAGAAGCAACCACTTTTGCTTTTTTGGAGGTTGGTGATGAAGGAGATTTCCACACTGAGCTTTGCTGTTTGCTCTCAGGATCAAAATGATGTAGCCAAGTTTCATCAGCAGTGATTACGTTTGAAAGAAACTCCGGATCTTCCTCTAACATCAACTTTAACTGCATGTTACCTCTATTGCAGCGCAGGCGATACTGAACATGTCTGAACTTGCCTGGTTCTCACAGGCGGGAACCAGGAGTACCAACACTGAAACTACTACGGCGTGTTTGTTTCACATTAAGCTAACAGAATGTAATAAGATTGAATTTTAGTGCGAAAAATTATGACCGTAAAAAAGTTACGATCATTCTTTATTGAACAGTCCTCGTATAGTGGACTATTTTGTATCTTATTTAACCTGAATGTATGATGTAAATAAGACACTACAATTGGTTCACTGTATACTATTTTAATGAAGTTGCAAAATTCGAAATGGTAATTTGTTTTATCACAGCGAAGCGAAAGTAAACCCGAATAGAATATTCTTCGATTTATAAAACTGCCAGGATTTGTAAGGTCTGTGGGGGCGTATGTGCGGCAAGAAGAACATGAAAGAGCTATTGGTAAGTAAGATATAAGCATATAAGAAAATATCAAAAATTAATATCAGAATTGTATCTTCATTTTATAGTTAAGTTCTTTCGATTAGTATACCAGTTTTTGATGTGCCAAGGATATTGCAGATGCAAAAGGACTCACGTCCTATGTACTTTTATTAACCTTAATAATTAATTATTGTTTTAATGAGATATTTTTCTTTTCTTTTTGTTTTAGTAATCATCATCTCAAGCTAAAAGAAATACTTTGGCAGGATCAGTGGAAATTGGATATGTTTCCTGTTTTGGTGCCGTGCAATGATGTCTACCAGAAGCATTATGAAGCTTTCATTCTCAGTTTACTGTGACATATCATCAAACATTTCCTACAGTTTGGAGTTTCATTTCAGTATCAGTGGAAAAAGTAACTATATCGCTCGCAAAAGTTAAAGGCCTATGAACGCTGGCCAATGCTGAAGCGGAGCGCTGTTGTCAAGCGTAGCACAAGTACCTGCATAGGTTCAGCACATAATAGCACTTTTAGCCGACAGTAAAGGTTTTGGCTATTCTTCCCGTAACTAAAGAGTACATTGAATATCTCTAAAACATTAAGATCTTACGTTGACACACGTCACAACAGTGAAACAGCAAGCACGGTTTCCAATCCAGTAACTCGCTTTCCAACTTCATGGATCTTTCCCGGAGATTGAAACACAGGCACGCTCCCTTTTTCTAAAGATTTTTTTTTTTAAATTTACGTCCTCCAACGTTAAGTCATATCGGACGATGAATGAAATTGGTGAAATGATGCTCATATGAATTCGGGGTTCATGGAGCTTAGAGCTACCTGACATTCGTCTTTAGGATAAGGGAAAACCCCGGAAAAACCTTATACAGATAACTCACCCTGACCAAGATTCGAACTCGGGACGTCTTGAACGAAGCTGCTTCACTACATATTCGTGACACTGTGTGTACACTACAGGATTACAGAGTTAATTGCTGGGATTTTGAGAAATCTACAGTTGCCCTATATCCTGAATTGCAGAGCTTCCGTAAAAACTTGTTCACATTAAATATAATTTTTCAGCCTGAAGATGAATCACTTCACGTTTGTTGATCGAAAAATCACTTGTCTCAGCTTCGAGGGACATGTTCACGTACTCGGATGACAAACACTGGAATATTAACAATATTTCAGCTCGAGTTCAACAATGCCAATCCTTTAACAAAACAACATCTCTACTCTGAAAACGAACTGAAAATTAACTCTGTTTCACACTGCGTGACTTATGTTTTAATAGTAGGTGCATTATTTAGTTATGCTTGAGATAAATGTTATGAGGAAATAATTGTGTTGTTTTTCAGGCTTATCTGTGTTGAATGGATGGATGTTGGGTAACCAGAACCATGTGAAGATAAAAAGTGCATTGCTCGTGTTCTAAGTATCGTAGAGACAGGATTTTTGTACGGTTATGATTAGAAAATAAAGTTCTTGTTATACTGTTGGCATCTGTCATTTTTCAAACAGTTATCCGAGCGTAATTAATTAATATAATGTTCTTAGTTCAGGCGCGTGACATGCGTGTAAAGTCTATCTAGTCAATGGGTGTGCAGTTCGAACTCAAAGGAACCTGACCCTCCCGCCAACTAATGACCGTCATAAATCTATCTCCACACTTCAGAAATGGAACACTGTCGTTGAGGACCAATAGCAACCCTGATTTTCTCGAAGTGACAGTCGCATGTTTACTCCACGTGGAGTCTCAGTTGTCAAAATTCCAACTTCCAGTTGATCTGTTTCATTACGTGCAGCAATTCATTGTGTGTCACGATGTGGAGACCGTGGGAGGGAAATGCAGTGGTAAATGCAAATGAAGTAGTAGATAACTTTCTGTCAAGTGAAAATAATCAAAGTGAAGACAATAGTGTGAATAACTGGGCCTAGTTATATTACTGGAAAAGCCTCACAAAACAAAGTTATAACGGGAACTGTTTCTAAGCAAATTCAAGCGTTTGTTTTGAACACATATAAATATGTGCTGACAAATAATCTTGGTAAGGGGTCGTGTAATGAACCTGATGATAAATTTTGGGTATTCACAGAAATGCAGTAAGAAATATTGTGACGAAAGGAATACCAAAGACGCCGATCAAGTGGGAAAACAAAAGGAAACGTTTCTCTAAATTAGATAACTTCACATGCGATTTAATTCGGCGAGAAATTTATAGATTCTATGCAAAAGGGACAGCGCCCACCTTAGACGAATTGGTTGCACATTTGCAAGAAATTTGTGATTTTACTTAACGGCACTGCACTTTGCGCGGTCTCCTAAAGGAGCTGGGTTTCAAATACCGCACTTTGAATAAGATAAGGGTTATTATGGAATCCAGTAGAATTGTAGCTTGGCTACAATTATATGGTCAAAGCTAAGAAAGTTTCGCAGTAATGGACATAAGATACTTTATTTAGACGAAACCTCGTACGATACCCATGACGTATCGAGAAAGGTGGCAACCTTGCAGAACGGTCTGGGAGAAGGAGGGCCGGGTTTGTAAAATGATCATAAGGGTTCGTCAAAGGAGTCGGCCGACGTTTACACGAGTTTAACTTTTGAAAGTTTAGCCATTCCACATGCGGCATCGCTGGTAGGAGGAGCAAGCCTAGGATTGCCTGGAGTTTGCAGTACGGCCTGCCTCCATATGCCTTTAACTTTTTGCAAGATTATAAAGCTTTGTCGTCTGTTGCGGGAAACATGCTTTACATTTTCAGGAAAAGTGAAGTAGGTAGATAATTTACTGTGTTAGTAATTTAAAGGTAAAATGTTCAAGTCAAATTTACTGTCCACTAACGCAAAGTAAGTCCCTGAGAGGAATGTTCCATCCTTTCACAGTGGGACAAGGACAGCGAATATGCGTGAAAGAGAACGCATGCTACACAAGGAGTAGAACCGTTAAAAAAAGCATGTGCCTTATTCACTCCGTACACTAAAATCAAGAAGATATATTCACAAAAGTAGAAGCCGTCAGAATGTTTTTGAATGGTCTGTAGCTGTACTGACATGGTGTGTCATTAACCGGTCCAGGGAGGGTGTAGGAACCTTCTCCAGTTCCCAACCCCCTGCGTCTCATTCTCTGGGGACTTTCTTTTCTTTGGTGGACTGTAACAGTCTATATAAGGAAAGTAGTTTCCATTTAAGTTACTGCAAAAATAATTTTCCTAAATTACATGTATCCCAGAATTATCACTTGGCTTCACTGTATTTATAAAACAATGATTTCATTTAAAAATTTTAAGTCATAATAATACTAGTGAAAATGATCTTTTTATTTCTTTGCTATTATTTATTTATGTACTCAAAAATTATTAATCTAGGTCGATATCTTTTTTAAAAAGTGATAATGCAACTCCATGAGTGGGATGGAGATGTCTTACATCAACGGAACTTTGTTAGTTTACTGTAGAAACTTAAATCATGATATATTGCAATTTAATATTTATTACGGTTTAGCAGCATTTTACTGCATATTAATAAATTATTTTAATCTTCTGCTGTTGAAGGAAAGAACAGGTATGCATTTTACTCATAAAGAATTTTACATTTCAAAGAAAACAGTGAAAAAGTCATGCCTGATATTGTGCTCAGAAAGGATTGTTTTCAAGTTCACAAGTGCTAATACAGCTATTTGGTTTGAATACATTTTAAGATCACAATTCTTGAGTATTGTCACCCGAGCATCGGAATTCCCGATAGAACCAGCAGCTGGCAGGTAGGTACCAGACGGGAAGCATAGAGCCACGTCTACCCATTTATCTTGTAGCACTAACGAGGGGATAGTTGGAAAAACATCACTAGCCATCTCTTTCCCCTTTCCTGACGTCTGGAACCTTCGGGATGATTCACTGAACCGCGAGACTTCGAGAAACAGCGATCTTTCTATAAAAAGGGGCTGCAGTTGGCGAGTCAGTTCAGTTCTTGGCGAGCAGCGTGAGGAGCGCCGTGCTGGTGAATGGACTGGAAGACTGTGTACGTGTATCAGAGGAGTTGTACGTAATTGTGAGTGTAGAGTGGACCTGTGACAGACGAACTGGCGAATTGTTATTGTGTGCGCTACGTAATTCTGTGTAATCGGCAAGTGTTCCAACTGTAATTCGGTGGAAATAAAGAACTATTTTGAGTTTGTGCAATTGGACTTTTAATTTCACGAACCCCTAAAGTCACAGTATTGTGATTCCAAAGGCAAACTAAAAATAATTCTTTGCTCTACTTTTTTCCATTTTGTGTATATACTAATACTTAAACTGGTTTGAAGTAAATATTTATTACCATTATCAATAGCTTTCTCCCATTTTAAATAAGGAGATAAAAATTTATGTGTCAATATTAATTTCAAATGCTATTGTGGATTGCAAAAGGTATTCCAATTAAAAACCCTATTGGGATCACTAGGTTATGAATCAAACCGATAGATTTAATGGTTTGGGAGAAAATATTTATTTTGAAAAATAAAGATCGAGTGATGAATTTTGATATCCCACAAGTAGATGTCATCAATTAGTTTGTGTTGTCCCCGGTAGATGACAGTAAGATAGGGAGCTATTCAAATTCCGGAAGTGTTCAAGGTCAGCCAGTCAGTGTGTCAGTGTCGTCCGTTTCAGGCTGAGAGGTTGAAAATGAAGCAAATGTGCTTTGAAACCGGTCCCAAAGGATTGTGAATAATATAAGTAATAGTGAAGTTGTTTTAGTATAGTACTTAGTTATTCTTAATAGCTAATTATAAGTTAATTGCTAAAATTTATCTTTATATAATGTACAAGCATCATTAAAATTCTGCATCAAGTGACAGTGTTTACGTTTTGTTCAAGATTGTGACACCTAAGTCAACACTTTTTTATTGGAATACTTGCATTTTATTTTTGCTGGTGTATTTAAAGTAATTTTCCATACTTGAGTTAATTTATGATGTGTTCTATGTACAATTAAATTTTGACACTTTATGTATCTGGGTTGAAATCAGTTTTTTCTTTTTTTTTTATGATTTGCACATTGTTGTAGAATGTAAAAATCAGTGGCATTCCTGCCATCCTAGGCTAAAAGTCTTTAAATTAATGAATAGTAAACTACTGTATACAAAGAACAATAACATTGTCCCAAATGACATCCTTTCCTTTTTTCCCATCATATTGCTAATCAACATTATTGTTAATTTAAGACAGTTAAAAATAATGATCTCTATATTCGAGGCTTAAGACTAATTGAAAAGATTGCAAGTTTTATAGAAAGACACCTCCCTGTTTAATGCCTTTCTCTCCGATTTCAGAAAATCATTAAAAACGCTGGTGATTTTATTTAAAACTTGCACTCCTTTCACTTTCCTTCTATTACTTTCAAAAGCAGTGGGCGGAGCCAGCAGTACGCGGAAACGTGCTCGATAGATAAAAGCGGTTAGTTGCAGTACCGACTGCAGCTGTAGTTCCGCAAGGGCCACCCGAAATATCACGAAAAGGCGCCCTATGTGGCATCAGCCCCCACCATTGAGTTGATCTGTAGGTATAGATAACTCCGCAGTTAAACATGAAGGGTGTGGAACGGACTCAAACGGCGGTTGGATAGTTCAAGGTCAGCCTCCGTCATTACAACAAACACAAGCTGATGAAGCTGTCAGGATCGAGAAATAACTTGAAGTATAATTTGAGCCGTTATGATGGACAAGGAAATGGTAGGGCATGCAGACTTTTCCTCGCACATGCACGTGGAACCTGTACATCCGTTGAATGAACAACCGAGTCAAAGTGACGTAAAGTAAATGGAGTGGGGTTCAGGATTCAGATTTAAAATTCTTCGCCATAGAAGAAAGCAGTCTTCTCTGAAGGATTCATGCAACTTGTGTTGTTTATAGTGAGTTTAAAGATTTGTGCAACTTTAATTTGCTATTTTAAACTAAGCATGAAAATTATTTATTCTATTTTGTGAGTTTAGGCCTCACGTACTGTCATTAAAATTGTAAGAATTTTGACCCATGGTGATAGGCCTAGCTTATCGCTTGTAGGTGGTGTTCAACGCCGGCCTCGCGAGAACTTTTTTCAAACGTAAGCGGAGAGCACGCTCGCCACATTTAGTGAAATAGTCAGTTGTTCTTTATGTGAAAAAGTGCTGATTATGCCGTCAGTTGCAACGATTACTGCACTGCGAACGTTTAGAGAAGCCTTGTGTTCGACGCCCCACCAAGTAAAGCGAAAGAAAGATGAGGTTCTTTTGACGTAAATCGCATTAGGGAAGTGACAACGAGGATTGAACTGAATCATAATAGTGACGTGAGAATGAAAACTGAGCGAAGTCACTGAATATTTGTTATTAGTAATTTTCTATGCTTTAAAAATAACATACATTAACTATAGTGATTCATTCTTAAGTTAATTTTCAAAGTGGTTTATTTCTTTTTTTTTTTCTTTCTTTCTTTCTTTTCTTCCCAGCTCTGTATAATAGATATGTAGCATTTCACCTTCTTTCGCCAAAACGACGCTTATAATGTTTATAATTACTTTCCTCTCTTTCTCTCTCTCTCTCTCTCTCTCTCTCTCTCTCTCTCTCTCTCTCTCTCTCTCTCTCTCTCTCTCTCTCTCTCTCTCTCTGTGCGTGTGTGTGTATCACCATTTATTCAGGGCTTTTGTGAGCTGACGTCACGAAGTCAGAAGCGAGTCGTATTATTACTAAGCAAACGACCTTTTGAGACTAGTTTGAGAGATTTCCAGTTCCAGAAGTATCTCCCGTGCGCGACAGCTGTATTAAGCCGTTGCGAGGCCTATAGGGGACAGCAGTGAGAGTTTGAGTTTATATGTGTTTTGGTCTTCGATCATCAGTCGACGTTTTTTTCTCCGTAGGAAGCAGTACATACGAGTGGTACGTTTCAAGCTCCGTGGTGGAGTCGGCGGCCTACGTAAGAGTACAGTTCAGGAGTTAGCAAGTGCAGCTCCGTGGTGAGGAATCGACGGAGAGTACACATGGATTAGTTTTCGTGCGAATATTGGAGTTATGTTCAGAGTCGGCGTGTAGCAGTGGACTTTTGTTAGGTCAGAGAGATTACTAGCAGCACAAACGGTACATGCGAAAGAGACATAAACATTGTAGAGAGTTATCAAGGTGTTGTTTGTGTGTAAAGGAGAGACTGATTGTACGTTAGAGTTTGTCAGATAAAGCAGTTTTAAACAAATTTCGTAGTTTGTCACAACATACCCTATATGGACATTAATGGTGTTTGAATGATGAATGTTCAAAAACTTTCCGGAAACAAAAATGAATGTTGAGGAAGTAGAATTTCGTTAATTTCTCCAGAATTGGGAGAAATGTTTATTTATTTGTAGATACGGTTTCAGTGAAAATGTGTTGGCGTGACCTTTTATTCTGATTAATTGTTGATCCTTTATTCCACTCTGGGTCATGTTTGATGCAGCTGTCGACATGGATGACGTAACCTATTAATAACTGCGTACCGATACTATCAATGTCCTGCGTGGTGAAGCTTCTGGCTACCTAGGTCCCGGGTTCAACGGAGGGCGATGGATTTTTTCGGTGTGAAACTTCAAAAGGGAACTAAAGCGGATGGTCCCTTGTAGATATACGGAACCTACAAGAATCTAAAGCCTAATAAAGAGCCCTCTCAGCAAAATCAAACGGTCTTTGGCGGCCAATATGGAATGGCACATTGAAAAGCATAGCACTTTAAAAAGCGCGCAATTTCGCATAGTATTAAGGTTTAGAAAATTTTATCCCATATAATTTTATCCGAATTCGTGATTGTTCGAGATTTGAGACATCGCAGTTTTTTTATTTACGTCCTCCAACGTTAAGTCATATCGGATGATTGGGATGGGCCCAGGGTCCATTGAGCTTAGAGTTACCTGGCATAAGTCGCATGAAATCATCCTTGAAATGCTGTAAATGAACCTTAAGTGAAATACACATTTTGAGGCTCCCGAATCCTGTCCCCAGAGAATTTTAGAGAACTGTGAGTGTGTGAGGGGGCTGGGGGTGAGAGAACAGCATAAATCAAAAACGAAATGTTAAATATAAAACTTTGTATTTGAGTTTATTATGTTCCTTAGATACGACAGAAATTTTCATGAATACCACCCCACACCAAACAAAATAATTTTCTTTATTTCTGAATTTCTCAATGACAGTGCTCTGGTTTTGGTTGAAATACCAAATTTTTAAGATCCTTATATTATAAAGATTGAATTTCTATTTGTAGAAGCTATATGAAGGATTGTAAGCAGAAAAAATGGTGTAAGCGTAACGAAATGTTTGACAATTTTTTATTACTTTGCCTCCATATTGTTCTGGAATATATGACAAAGATATTTACATCTGCATAAGGCCAATGACGAGATGCACTTCTGCTTAGGAATTGCATGATATGACTGCCTAGCGTGTTGGGTAGAACTGCAGTATATCTTGTTAGGTAAAGTTAATTGTCCAACTGAAGCAACGACTAAATTTAGAGGAAATGTGCTACCGGCGTTGGTATTCTGGGAAGTGGGGAAGACCTTCAAACTTCCAAGAAAGGCCTAAGGGAAATAGCTCGTTAAAATTAATGTTTGCATACTGTTTATATTCGAAGGTTGTTTGAAACAGTTGAGAAAATGCACTTACACGAAATTGCGTTGCGGATTTTTATATGACAGAAGATACCTTGTCAGAACTTCCACGTGTTTACGCAGCGAATGAAGTGTTTTTAACGCGCTTTCCTTGACGACAGGTGGTCTCATTCGCTTTTATTTAACCTCAAGTTCATTTTTTTCGTCAACCTCCTTAAACATAAGTCATTAAGGACGTGAATGGATGAAATGGTTGAAATGTTGCTCACATGGTCAGGATTCCTAAAGCTTAATTACCCAACATTCATCTTCAAAAGATAGTAGAAGAAAAACTTTATAAGGTAATTCACCCTAACCAAGATTCGAACTGAGAACGTCATGAATATGAAGCAGACACGGTATCCCCACTAGGCATCTTGTATCCACTTTGGTAAGAAGTGATAGTCACTATCATGAAAAGCAAAATTGACAGGTTTGCCTGTCAGGTTTATCTTTGAGTCAAGTCTGCCTATGGTCATTTATCCTTTTTGCAGTTTTTGTGCCATTGACAGATGGAGTGCAAAGCCTTTAACAGTATCAATTTTATGTTGTGTTATTCTGAACGAATGACTTCATTACTTCGATCACTATCACGCCGCACTCGTTAGGTTAATATTACGCGCGACTTACGTCGTTTACGTGGCTAGTTATCACCAGCCTGAGAATCACGATATCTCGTGATGGACGAAAATGTAACCGGAATGACTTCCACTGTGGCTTTATTGATCAAACATGTACTTAACACCGATTAAGAAACAAGTAAGGGGCTGTTCAAAGCATATGATTATGATGTAGTTCGTCAGGTGCACGTTATTCTTCTGATGATATATATATATATATATATATATATATATATATATATATATATATATTTAAGGGCGCTCAACTACGGCGGTCATCAGCGCCCTTTAAAAAACCAGTCATGGCATAAGCCAGATATAAAACTTTCTAAAAACTATACAAGTGTAACAAAACCTATTAAAAATACACGTACATAAAAACATCAATCAACACCTACTAAAAATTTCGTTCACTAAATCCTAAACTCTAAACTAGACAAGAATCTAAATACCTTCTCCACGGGTCTCCACGCACGGCCTACACGTGGGTGGGCCTGTTGACCGTCTCCCTCAGCCACGAAGAGGAGCCCACACGAGGGAGACTGTTGGCTCGGGACCCCGGGTGCGCCAAACCCGTACCTACCAAAGTAGGCCCCTGGGGGATTATTCTTCAGAAACACTGCTTTTATATTTGTGAATGCGTTGGTGCTAACGATATTTGTTGAAACACAAAGTTTGTCACAGTTACTCAAATTAGCCCAGGTTCATAGAGCTTGGAATTACGTGACATTCATTTTTCATGATAAAATTAAAACCGGAAAAGACACCTTATTCAGATGTCTCACCCTGGCCGAAACTCGGGACCTCTTGAACCTGAGGCACACAGCTACTAACTACGCTACAGGGCGTGGAATTGGTTTTATAGAGCGGGTAGCAGGTACTGCATGCCCACGACAAGAAGGCTAGAGGGGTATGAAGGGCAGAGGAGCTTGAACTGTGTATCTGCTTCGGTAGTGGATCTGTTTACTAGGAGATGAGTGAATGAGAGTGACAATGAGTCACCCATGCTGCCAAATATAATGTTTGTTGCAGCGATAGGTATTATGTATAGGTGAGCTATGTGACAACACTGTGTATTTTAAACGAGCCTTCTATTCTTGTCATACTCGGAAGGCGAGCATACACCCTGAGGAGATAGCAAAAGTGATTACGTTGCACATACCTCTAGCTTGCCTTCATGTGCTGGGCAATCAGTATACCGCTCGCAAAAGTTCAAGACATATGAACGCTGGCCAATGTTCAAGCGGAGCGCTGTTGCCAAGCGCGGCGGGTGTACCGGCAGAAGTTCTGTACATATCACGTTTTACACGCCAGCAAAGCTAATCCCTATTTTTCCTGTAATTAAACAGAACATTAAATATTCCAAAAACAGTAAAATCTTACCCTGACACGCGTCTCAGCAGTGGAATAGCAAGCACGGTTTCCAATCCATTAACTTGCTTTTCAACTTCGTGGCTCTTTCCCGGAGATTGAAACACAGGCACGCTCCCTGTTTTCTAAGGATGAAGCTGCTTCACTACAAATTCGTGACACTGTGCACACTACCTACACCGCAAGGTTCCAGAGTTAATTGTTGCGATTTTGAAATATTGTAACTTTGTGGGTTCGTGAAATGAAAAGTCCAATTACACCACTCAAAAATGTTCTTTATTTCCACCGACTTACAGTTAAACACTTGCCAATTACACAGAATTACGTAATGCACACAATTACGATTCACCAGTTCGTCCGTTACAATTCCACTTTACGCTCACAATTACGTAAATTCTTCCGTTGCACGTACACAGTCTTCTCGTCCTTACACTAGCACTGCACTCTTACGCTGCTTGCCAAGAACTCACAGACTCACTCATTGAAGCTCCTTTTTTATAGGAATATCACTGTTTTTCTAGAAGTCTCTGGTTTCCGTGAATCACCGCGAAAGTTCTAGGGGACAGGGGAAGGGGAAGGAGGCGGCCAGCGACAAGTGACATTTCCCTAATCACCCCTCAGTTAGTGACTGAGATTAATGGGGGGGTGGCTCGGCTGCCCCTGGTCCCTTCTCAGCTGTCGTTGGTTTTGCTTTCCGCTAATTGGGTGACAATATATACAGTTACCCTATATCCTGGATAGCAGAGCTTTCGTAAAAACTTGTTCATATTAAATATAATTTTTCTGCCCTGAGAATGAATCACTTCACGTTTGTTGATGGACAAATCACTTGTCCCAGCTTCGAGGGACATGTTCACGGAATCAATCACAAACACTGCAAAAAGATGTGTATAGTAATAATTTAATGTAATATTAGGAATATTTCAGCTCGAATTCGACTCACGACTTAACGATGCGTATTGTAGAGATAGGATTTTTGTACGGTCATGAACACAAAATAAAATTCTTTCTTATTATGAGATCGGCATCTATCATTTCAGCTATAAATATCCGAGCGTGATTAATGAGATAGTGTTCTCAGTTCAGGCGCGTGAGATGCGTGTACCACATTCGGCAGCGCTGGTAGGAGGTGCAAGCGTAGGATTCGCTGGAGTCTGCAGCAGGGCCCGCCTCCATATGTCTAACTTTTGCGAAGTTCTGGTTGTGCTGTGTAGAGACTGTAGAATACAAATTAACCAAAGACGACCCACTTCTGTTACAGCTGTTACATCTTTGGAAAGTGATCAGTTAAGAATATCAATATTTACAAAGAAGAATTTCGTTATTCCTCTGATTATTTATATACTTATATAAACCTTAATTTGGTGTTATGTTTTATTAACAAATATGTCCGCCTCTATAGCGTAGGTGATAGCCTGTCTGCTTCACGTTCAAGAAGTTCCGAGTTCGAATCTCGGTCAGGCTGAGTTATCTGGATATGGGTTTTTTTCCCGAGGATTCTCTTATCCAGTAATTACTGTTACATATAATTATGATAATTGAAATGACCTAGTACCACGGATAGCTTAAATCACCGTATCCAACTTGAAAATAATCGAGCAATTTGAATAAAGTGAAATGCAGAATAAGCAGGCTTAGTCAAAGCAAGAAGATAGTATCTGCGAAGTGATATGTTACCCATTCATTATACTTACTGCTGTTTTCCTACTAATCACTGCCATCTCTTGCTGTAAGTACCCAACTTTGCCAACCAGTCCTTGTTTATCTAGCCATTCATCTATTGAATGCAGTCCAACAGTGATTCTTTATGAATGCACAAACACACTTACATCTTCCGGATTTCATATTCAGGAGAACATAAAATGGCGAAATTGCGGCGATAAAATTACCGCTGGCTACTGATATTGCAGTTTCGTTTGTCTTATCCCAGTCCATTCGTGTTTAATGTTGTAAACAAACTTAGCGAAGCCTTCGTTTTTTCCACACGCTCAGCTGTTTCTTGTTCTTACTCCTAACAAAACAAGCTCCCATATGTTAATTGCTTTGGTGCTTTTTTGTAGTCTCGTGGAGAATTTGCTTACATAATCCGTGCGTCTGTTGAATATAAAACTCAACTTGCTGTAGTTTTATGACGACCTCTGGCGGTTCGTGTTTACAGCCCAGATTTCAGTTTAGTGCGAGGATTATTACTTCTTCGCTGATACGGGTAAATTAATGGACATTGCCATATCTAAGTGTATACCCATCTCCACCGTAGACCGTTTTGTCCTCGGGAAAACTCCGAGATTGTGGGAAGGACGCCAGGTTCTGTTTCTTTGTTTGGACTTAAAATCTGCAGTGTTTTATCACAAGTCAAGTTTTGTTATTCCGAAAAAGGATTGGATTATTCGGAGGGGATTCGGCACTTCGACCAGACTGGTTTTTTGTGCCTATGGCCCAAGTGGAGCACACCCGGGAGGGAGAATAAGGTGAGAAGACACAGGGGACGGCCGACACCAAGGAGTCAGTACAATACAGAGGGCGGGGTCCTTACACTTTGCTAGATACAAACTCCCCGGCTGTCCAGGACAATCGTCATTCTATCTATCGTGGCCGCGGAAGATGGTCGAGGTCTACCCGGAAGCGCCACGGCAATTTTCCGGGGTCTTTCCATTAGGACAAGACCTGGAGTCTAAAAAGCCGCCCCCCTCATTAAAGGGTGGAAGTGGATACGCCTTTTACGCGCGTCAACCCAATAGGGAAGACTACCGAACAACCTCGGTGGAGGCGCCGGTGGTCTAGCACACCATGCTCCTTGCTCTGCAGGCAAGCACCCGGATTGTTTTAGGCGGCCCTCAACCCCGTCCGCCGGCTGAGCCACACAGACGTTCCCAATCTCCCTTGGGTATCGGGAACCACTGTCACACCGAAGCCTACCTAAACGAGCAACTGATCAATGGGAGGGGCTCGGATGCTCCATCCGGTGTACTTTTAGTATCCTCAGAAGTACCACGAGTGCTAGGGGTTCGCAGCGCTCGCACTTCGGCAGCTGAAGGGGACGGATCCCCTCCCCTACCGGACGTGGCCCCGGAACTGTCATGAGGCCGGTTCGGAGACCGGAGGACGCCGCCCCCCAACCACAGAGTAAGGTAGATTCCAGGGAGGCTTACACAACCGGCATCTCGCCAGCCCGTTCCTGTACCGGCCGACTAGGCCGGCTCGGAGACTGGAGTCCGTCCCGCCGCAAAAGAAACTGTTTACCCAGAGCATATCATGCCGCCATGCACCGGTGGGACTCCCGCCGACACTTCTACCCTGAAAGAAACCATGAGAGAGATGATGTGAGATGATAATGGTGGTGACAGGAAATTCGGGGGATGTAATTAACTTAGCGCCTAGCGACTCTAGGAAAACCCCCGATAAAACCATGGGTCAACAAGCTTTTTACGGTGATTTATGCCGTGTTACAGTTACTAAAATATTGTCACCCAATTATCGGAAAGCCAGACCAACGACAGCTGAGAAGGGACCAGAGGCATACGGGCCACACCCACTCATCTATCTCAGTCACTAACTGAGGGGATGATTAGGGAAGTGTCACTTGTCGCTGGCCGCCTCTTCCCCCCCTCCCCTGCCGTCTGGAACCGCGGTTTTTCACTGAAGTGAGACACTTCGAGAAAACGGCGATATTCCTATAAAAAGGGCTGCAGTGAGTGAATTGAGTCAGTTCTTGGCGAGCTGTGAGGAGCGCCCAGTGAGGGGACGGACTGCGTACGTGCTTCGGAGGAGTTTACGTAATTGCGAGTGCAAGTGGGACTGTAACGGACGAACTGGTGAATCGTAATTGTGCGCATTACGTAATTCTGTGTAATTGGCAAGTGTTGAACTGTAAGTCGGTGGAAATAAAGAACATTTTTGAGTGGTGCAATTCGACTTTTCATTTCACGAACCCACAAAGTCACAATATAGCAGAAAAAAGTTTAAGCTTAAAATTACGGTTCTCCCTTTAATTGTATACGCATTTTAGCGTTGCTTATATTTTAAATGTATTTTTTAAAATTGTGTTTTCGGGTTGGGATAAAGAGTTAAGTTTAAGAAAAATGTTTTTTATTTGTTATCAATATATGGCGGCGTGAGTTAACAGCAATGTGATTTTACCTACCACTAATGCAGTCTAAAAAGCACTTATCACGAGTCTGTATAGCGCCAGTGCGCTGAGCACTTATACCTTAATACAAAAGGAACAAGCCTTTGTACGTCTTCGAATTTTAAAATAATTATAGCTGTGAAATCGTAATTCTCTTCCACTGGTCGTGCAAATAGATCGAGTTTTAAAGTCTGCACATAACGACCAGCTCGTAAAAGATTACACAATCACATAATGTAATAAAACCATCAAATGTTCATCTTATTAACATAAAGTTAACATAAAAGAACAAGCTTTGGTAAGAAAGAATGTCTGGCTATGTAGCGTAGGTGGTGGGCTGTATGCCACACGTTCTAAAGGTCCCGAGTTCGAATCTCGGTCACGGTGACTTATCTGGATAAGCTTTTCTTCCGGAGTTTTCCCGTATCCTGAAAGATGAATTCTCGTAACTCTAAGCTCTATGTACCCTGTACTCATTTGAACATCATTTCATTCATTGTCTGATATTACTTAACGTCGGAGGTTTTCTCTTATCCTGAAAGATGAATGTCTGGTAGCTCCAACCTATAGACCCTAGGCTCATTACAGCCATTGAATTGAAGTTCCGACTTGACTTACTTCGGAGAACGTAAGTAAAAAAAAAAAGAAAAAGAATAGTTTGTGCAATATAAGAAAGAGGGTGTCCTGTAAGTCAATTTGCTTTAAAATAATTGAGAAATAAATTAATTGATTTTCTAAAACCACTAATTTTGCAATGTTCATAAAGTAATGCTTCTTTAATAATTAGGGATTGTTAACACATGCTTTCTAAAACACATTTGCTATAAAACCTGGCATTACAATTAGAATAATGAATTTAAACAACACAAACGTAATGTTTACAGTATTATATTTGCCAAATGCCAGACATTTTGTTGGTATTGAGTAATAATGGGCATAAATTCCCACAATACAGCTTATACTCTGTGGATTTTTCAAATATCCATCGTAAACGTCCAATTTGTTATGCACGGTTCGTACGCTGCTGCGCCCCTCGCTCGGTTATCCATTGCAGAGCTCGTGAACTGTAAGTACTTCATAATTTTTGAATGATTTAACACTCCCAACTTTAGGAAGTGCAAACATCTTATCCGGTTAAGTATTTGCGCTTAGAAGTTTGTTTTTGAAAGTGGTTTGAGCTGCTTCATTACACTATGTCCTCGAACCGCGCTGCGATTGTGTAATTGACTTCATTCTGCTTGATTAAGGAAGGCATTGCGTACCAGCGCTTTGGCCGACGTACGCTGGAAACTATAATTGGGCCCAAGGACCGTTCAACCATGCAAGGTTTAACAAGCCTAAATGCACTCGAGGATAATCGGTGGAAAAGGCTATGATAGGATTATGTTCCTCCACGTGGGCTGCCGAAGAGTGCAGTGTTGGCCCTTGCATGAATGGTGTATTACCTGTCTGACGAATGAGTACAGTTGTCTATGGGAGGTCGCTCAGTTTTCAGAGATCAGAGAAGACGGGAATATAGTACAGTACAGTCTGACCATCAGTACAGCGTACGTAAAACGACGTATATTGTATTACCTGTCTGACGAATGAGTACAGTTATGGGAGGTCGCTCGGTTTAGAGAGATCAGAGAAGACGGGAATACAGTACAGTACAGTCTGACCATCAGTACAGCGCACGTAACACGACGTATATTGTATTACCTGTCTGACGAATGAGTACAGTTGTTATGGGAGATCGCTCGGTTTAGAGAGATCAGAGAAGACGGGAATATAGTACAGTACAGTCTGACCATCAGTACAGCGTACGTAACACGACGTATATTGTATTACCTGTCTGACGAATGAGTACAGTTGTTATGGGAGATCGCTCGGTTTAGAGAGATCAGAGAAGACGGGAATATAGTACAGTACAGTCTGACCATCAGTACAGCGTACGTAACACGACGTATATTGTATTACCTGTCTGACGAATGAGTACAGTTGTTATGGGAGATCGCTCGGTTTAGAGAGATCAGAGAAGACGGGAATATAGTACAGTACAGTCTGACCATCAGTACAGTGTACGTAACACGACGTATATTGTATTACCTGTCTGACGAATGAGTACAGTTGTTATGGGAGATCGCTCGGTTTAGAGAGATCAGAGAAGACGGGAATATAGTACAGTACAGTCTGACCATCAGTACAGCGTACGTAGCACGACGTATATTGTATTACCTGTCTGACGAATGAGTACAGGTGTTATGGGAGGTCGGTCGGTTTAGAGAGATCAGAGAAGACGGGAATATAGTACAGTACAGTCTGACCATCAGTACAGCGTACGTAACACGACGTATATTGTATTACCTGTCTGACGAATGAGTACAGTTGTTATGGGAGATCGCTCGGTTTAGAGAGATCAGAGAAGACGGGAATATAGTACAGTATAGTCTGACCATCAGTACAGCGTACGTAACACGACGTATATTGTATTACCTGTCTGACAAATGAGTACAGTTGTTATGGGAGATCGCTCGGTTTAGAGAGATCAGAGAAGACGGGAATATAGTACAGTACAATCTGACCATCAGTACAGCGAACGTAACACGATGTATATTGTATTACCTGTCTGACGAATGAGTCCAGTTATAGGAGATCGCTCGGTTTAGAGAGATCAGAGAAGACGGGAATATAGTACAGTATAGTCTGACCATCAGTACAGCGTACGTAACACGACGTATATTGTATTACCTGTCTGACGAATGAGTACAGTTGTTATGGGAGATCGCTCGGTTTAGAGAGATCAGAGAAGACGGGAATATAGTACAGTATAGTCTGACCATCAGTACAGCGTACGTAACACGACGTATATTGTATTACCTGTCTGACAAATGAGTACAGTTGTTATGGGAGATCGCTCGGTTTAGAGAGATCAGAGAAGACGGGAATATAGTACAGTACAATCTGACCATCAGTACAGCGAACGTAACACGATGTATATTGTATTACCTGTCTGACGAATGAGTACAGTTATAGGAGATCGCTCGGTTTAGAGAGATCAGAGAAGACGGGAATATAGTACAGTATAGTCTGACCATCAGTACAGCGTACGTAACACGACGTATATTGTATTACCTGTCTGACGAATGAGTACAGTTGTTATGGGAGATCGCTCGGTTTAGAGAGATCAGAGAAGACGGGAATATAGTACAGTACAGTCTGACCATCAGTACAGCGTACGTAACACGACGTATATTGTATTACCTGTCTGACGAATGAGTACAGTTGTTATGGGAGATCGCTCGGTTTAGAGAGATCAGAGAAGACGGGAATATAGTACAGTATAGTCTGACCATCAGTACAGCGTACGTAACACGACGTATATTGTATTACCTGTCTGACAAATGAGTACAGTTGTTATGGGAGATCGCTCGGTTTAGAGAGATCAGAGAAGACGGGAATATAGTACAGTACAATCTGACCATCAGTACAGCGAACGTAACACGATGTATATTGTATTACCTGTCTGACGAATGAGTACAGTTATAGGAGATCGCTCGGTTTAGAGAGATCAGAGAAGACGGGAATATAGTACAGTATAGTCTGACCATCAGTACAGCGTACGTAACACGACGTATATTGTATTACCTGTCTGACGAATGAGTACAGTTGTTATGGGAGATCGCTCGGTTTAGAGAGATCAGAGAAGACGGGAATATAGTACAGTATAGTCTGACCATCAGTACAGCGTACGTAACACGACGTATATTGTATTACCTGTCTGACAAATGAGTACAGTTATGGGAGATCGCTCGGTTTAGAGAGATCAGAGAAGACGGGAATATAGTACAGTACAATCTGACCATCAGTACAGCGAACGTAACACGATGTATATTGTATTACCTGTCTGACGAATGAGTACAGTTATAGGAGATCGCTCGGTTTAGAGAGATCAGAGAAGACGGGAATATAGTACAGTATAGTCTGACCATCAGTACAGCGTACGTAACACGACGTATATTGTATTACCTGTCTGACGAATGAGTACAGTTGTTATGGGAGATCGCTCGGTTTAGAGAGATCAGAGAAGACGGGAATATAGTACAGTACAGTCTGACCATCAGTACAGCGTACGTAACACGACGTATATTGTATTACCTGTCTGACGAATGAGTACAGTTGTTATGGGAGGTCACTCGGTTTAGAGAGATCAGAGAAGACGGGAATATAGCACAGTACAGTCTGACCATCAGTACAGCGTACGTAACACGACGTATATTGTATTACCTGCCTGATGAATGAGTACAGTTATGAGAGGTCCCTCGGTTTAGAGAGAACAGAGAAGGCGGAATATAGTACAGTACAGCGTAACACGACGTGAACGCGTGTTGAAGCTTCCATCAACTGTTCAATGTTTGCTTTTGGGAGTTCAAGATATTTGGATTGCTAGCTCCCATTGTTATATTATCCTCGTGCTGTGATTCCCTGTACCGACACTGAGGTTAAAGAAACATAAACCTCTATGTCTGTTAAGCTAGGTGTACTAAATCTAGAATGGGTGAAATAACATTGCTTGTAAGTAGGGCGATAATGAGAATAACGATGAGCGAGAGGGCCTAGATGTTCTACCGAGGACTCCGAATCATTTTGGATTGGAGATTCACATGAGATACTCAGAGATAATGCCTACACGTTAATCGGAGTCCTCAGATAATAGCGCGGCGCCCAGCTCGGAATGAGAAGTGGTGATATCCTCCATTTTAATTAACCTATATATAACTTGGTCCCAAATCTTCCCACAGGCACCGATTTTATCCAATCTTAATTTAGTGACATCCTAAGAACATTCTGATCTGCCTTCTTGTTATGTTACTATAACTAGACCGCCAACAAAATGGAGTTAGAGGCGTGGCTTACGAACTACAGCTTTCCTCCTCTATCCTCATTTCAGATTGCCTCTCCTTCATCGCGCGGGCTGCTTTGTTTATCTGTTTCACTCGCTTTCCCATTCACTGTTACATCCACTCTTTGCGTTTTTTGCCGAATCACTGCTTAGTTCCGCTTAGTTGAGCGATTGTGAGCTCTAGTCCGAGGTAATTATTTTCTGTAAACTTTGAAAACCAAAACAGTATTAAAATACACGCGTTAGGCGTGGTTGGCGCTCTGTCACATGCAGGAAGAGACTGGTGGGAGTCACGTGCTGCTTGGATTGCGAGAAGGGGAGAAGGCTCTCCTCGCGCATGCGCACACCGACTGCATTTTGTTTGCGGTCTACCTGTAGCCTCTTTTCTGTTGTAGGGGTTTTTACTTGAAAAAAAAAAAAAAACAGTGATGTTATCGCTCTTTGAATTTTTTGTTTTCAATATATTTTACTCTAAAACATTCATTCACACTTACAGATCGCAGAGAATAGGGGCTGTTCAAACTCCATGGTGTTTGTAGATTCTGAACAGTAACATAGAACTGTGCAGACCTCTGAGGTCCGTTAATTAGCCTGTTAAATTTCAATTCTAGAAGTCCTTTCTGATGCATGCGAATTTTTGTGTAGTCAGGATTATTCCTCATTCTTCATTAAAGCTGAAAATATGAGTGAGACAACATATGTGTGAGTGTGTGCGATTTAATTGACCGAGTCACCATTTCTTATTACATAAATTGCTAACGCCTCCAGTTTCATGTCCGCTAGTCCAGAGGGAGAGCTCAGGTTACATTAAGGTTGGTGAGGGTTTGTACCTGGCAGAGTCATGGATATTGTGACTTTGTGGGTTCGTAGAATTAAAATGCCAGTAGCAGAAATTCAAAACGTTCTTTATTTCCGCAGAAACACACTTTGGTCAACCCTTGCATTAGCAGAATTACGCAACATACACAATTACAATACTCAAGGTCGTTGACCACAACAGGAGAGTTCCCGTTCAAAACACTGCACTACGCTGCACTATCTGTCCCTTATCTTCGCGCCGCACTACCCGTCCCTCAGCATCCCTCAGCAGAAAAGTAAAGCCGATTGCTCCGAGTGGATAATTTACGGCACGTAAAAGACGGGTCTGTTAAAGAACCCTCTGAGCAAAATTCAGTTGTCTTTCACGCCCAGTGCAGAATGGTAGTCCGAGAACCAAAGCAGTTAAAGAGCTGTTTTGGCATGTGCCAGGGAATTAAAGGCAGACTGCTAGGCTCCAATGGGTACGCAGGTGTCAATTCCGTACATTTGCTTGAATTTTCAGTTAGTGAATTACACATTTGAGACTATTAAAACGACTAGCTGAATGTCCCGATATGCACAAAACAACGCATCTGCCCTTCAAGCTCAAAAGAGACAAGAAACATCACAAAGAAAAACCGCCGTGTCATTAAAGTCCAGCGGGTGCTGATTTGTTCTCACAGTGGCTTGGCAAGCCATTCGTTCTGCTCTCACAAATTTGCACATTAAAAGAAGGATGATTTCATTGTTATGAAATTTCTGAATGGGCTACAAGCCATTATGCAAATGTTGATGTAGTTCCGTCATTTTTTACGCTCGCATTGCACAAGTGGACTTGTTTAGAATCTTAATAATGAGCTTCTATTTGCATACACTTTACAACACCATTCTAAGCTCCTTATCACTTGGCAACGAACGTGTGAAAAGCGCATGTCGCATTTTAACAGGTTGTGTGATTCCGTGACGTTTTCCTTATTGTCGCAATTGCTGTGAATCATTCCTAGGCGAATTTTGAACAAGATATTTCTCTCTCTTAGGCAGCTCTAAGATTGCACATAAATAGGAACTAAAAGAAAGGCTAGAATGTAAATTCTAACATGTTCAAATTTTTGTCAAAAGTATTCGATAAACTAGTAATATTGCAAAGTGAAAATGTAAGTAAGGGAAACAACCGGAAAAAAAGAATTATCCAGATATCTCATCCTAATCAAGATTCGAACTCTGCGCCTGTTGAATGTGAGGCAGACACGCTATCCCCTGCGCTGCAGAGGCGGGCATTGATTCCCGTTGTAATGTGTATGGTTTACAGTAAAATTCACGGCTTATCCGAAACCTTCAGTGGGTATTCTCAGGAAATATACCCATTAAAAGGGAATCAATGCCCGCCTCTGTAGCGTAGGAGGTAGCACGTCTGCCTCACATTCAAGAGGCGCACAGTTCGAATCTTGATTAGGGTGAGATATCTGGATAACATTTTTTTTCGGTGGTTCCCTTATCCTGAAAGATAAATGTCTGGAAATTCTAAGCTCTATGTACCCTGTACTCATTTGAACATCATTTCATTCATCGTCCGATATGACTTAACGTTGGAGGTTTTCCCTTTCCTGAAAGTTGAATGTCTGGAAATTCTAAGCTCTATGTACCCTGTACTCATTTGAACATCATTTCATTCATCGTCCGATATGACTTAACGTTGGAGGTTTTCCCTTTCCTGAAAGTTGAATGTCTGGTAACTCTAAGCTCTATGTACCCTGTACTCATTTGAACATCATTTCATTCATCGTCCGATATGTCTTAACGTTGGAGGTTTTCTCTTATCCTGAAAGATGAATGTCGGGTAACTCTGAGCTCTATGTACCCTGTACTCATTTGAACATCATTTCATTCATCGTCCGATATGACTTAATTGGAGGTTTTCTCTTATTCTGAAAGATGAATGTCTGCCAACTTTAAGCTCTATGTACCCTGTACTCATTTGAACATCATTTCATTCATCGTCCGATATGACTTAACGTTGGAGGTTTTCTCTTATCCTGAAAGATGAATGTCGGGTAACTCTGAGCTCTATGTACCCTGTACTCATTTGAACATCATTTCATTCATCGTCCGATATGACTTAATTGGAGGTTTTCTCTTATCCTGAAAGATGAATGTCTGCCAACTTTAAGCTCTATGTACCCTGTACTCATTTGAACATCATTTCATTTAACGTCCGATATGACTTAACGTTGGAGGTTTTCTCTTATCCTGAAAGATGAATGTCTGGAAACTCTAAGCTCTATGTACCCTGTACTCATTTGAACATCATTTCATTCCTCGTCCAATATGACTTAACGTTGGAGGTTTTCTCTTATCCTGAAAGATGAATGTCTGCCAACTTTAAGCTCTATGTACCCTGTACTCATTTGAACATCATTTCATTTAACGTCCGATATGACTTAACGTTGGAGGTTTTCTCTTATCCTGAAAGATGAATGTCTGGAAACTCTAAGCTCTATGTACCCTGTACTCATTTGAACATCATTTCATTCCTCGTCCAATATGACTTAACGTTGGAGGTTTTCTCTTATCCTGAAAGATGAATGTCTGCCAACTTTAAGCTCTATGTACCCTGTACTCATTTGAACATCATTTCATTTAACGTCCGATATGACTTAACGTTGGAGGTTTTCTCTTATCATGAAAGATGAATGTCTGGAAACTCTAAGCTCTATGTACCCTGTACTCATTTGAACATCATTTCATTCCTCGTCCAATATGACTTAACGTTGGAGGTTTTCTCTTATCCTGAAAGATGAATGTCTGCCAACTTTAAGCTCTATGTACCCTGTACTCATTTGAACATCATTTCATTTAACGTCCGATATGACTTAACGTGGGATGTTTTCTCTTATCCTGAGAGATGAATGTCTGGTAACTCTAAGCTCTATGTACCCTGTACTCATTTGAACATCATTTCATTCCTCGTCCGATATGACTTAACGTTGGAGGTTTTCCCTTATTCTGAAAGATGAATGTCTGGTAACTCTAAGCTCTATGTACTCTGTACTCATTTGAACATCATTTCATTCATCGTCCGATATGACTTAACGTTGGAGGTTTTCTCTTATTCTGAAAGATGAATGTCTGGTAACTCTAAGCTCTATGTACTCTGTACTCATTTGAACATCATTTCATTCATCGTCCGATATGACTTAACGTTGGAGGTTTTCTCTTATTCTGAAAGATGAATGTCTGGTAACTCTAAGCTCTATGTACCCTGTACTCATTTGAATATGACTTATCGTTGGAGGACGTAAATTAAAAAAGAAGAGGAACCAAATTTCGAAGGCAACTCTTAAAAATTTGATTGTCGCTTTTTGCCGTCATTGTTCTCCTATTCCCATTGTACCTATAAGCAAGAATGTAATAAGACCATTTCTGCACACGGTTTTAAGAATACTTTGTTTAAGAGTGACTAGGGAAAATCATAGCACACTTCAAATATGTACTATTGTTTTAGTGTTGTAGTGGAGGTTTGGGGGGGGGGTGGTAGTATTGAACGTCCAGTTTGGTGTTTACCATCGTGACAGGAAACCTCAGGGAAAAGACAGTATAATTGTTATTGACTTCGGGATTTGAACCGGGGACATACCGAATGGCTGAATCTCAACATTATTGCACCAAAAATCCAGCGTTGTAATCTGTTTGATGTTTATGTAAATGAGACATAATTGTTCGTGAACAAAGAGGTAAACAGCATCCCGCTGATTATACGGATAGCAAATAAAGCGTTGGCGAAGCGCTGCAGTTAATGGAGTGAAGAGCCCGAGAGCGTTTAATGTTAAATTATCGGGCGTAGCTATCTTTTGTCAGTTGCGTAAGGTCAAGGAGGCAATTCAGCTGACGTAAACATGGACAGGATCAATTTTTGATAAAAGTGAAATCTTTATGGTCCCGAACCACGGATCCTTACCCGTTATAATCACTGACTTTGATTTATTATAGATCAGAAAGACAGTGGAGAATACAAAGATATGGCCTTTAGCCTTTTCTTAGTCTTTGTATTGCCTCCAAAAATTTGCTACTGTGATTTCATCTGACAAAACATGACAACAAAACGAAAAAGAAGAAAGGAGAAGCATTTTATTAGAGAAAAAGTTTTGGTGTATTTTTTTGTGTGCGTGTGTGTGTGTGTGGATTAAAAGCCAAAAGCGGTATTCAAGTTCACGTCTTGCAAGGATGCCAAAATAAAATTTCCAAGAAAATTCCATTACCCTAAACCATCCTTTACATGGAATATTTTTTTAAATATGTTATAAAAATGACTAAGGGTTTTAAGCGTTATTGTAACAGCGAGTCCTACTACACAAAAATGAATTTCTCAGATATGTCTTATTTTTTACGAGTGATCCATTTCCTGCACATTCCTTGCTATTGGTTTGCATTTTAAGATGTATTTACTTTTCTCAAATGGGAAAAACTTTTATGATTCTTTTGTCTCCTCCTTGTTGGTCATGCAAAACACCTAGCAACCAAGTCATAATAAGGGAATACATCATACTTGTAATAGTCCAGAGGAAGACAGTTTCTAGAGTTGTGACGTATTTGAGCCGGGAGCGAGGCCAGCAGTGCGTGTGACATCAGGCAAGAGCCGTGTAGCACCAAGTTGACTATAAATGGCGCTGTGAGTACAGAATCTGATGGTTCAGTCAGGTGTAGCACATTCGATGACAACAAATGTAGCTGTCACGTACCGAATGGAACTGTTAAATTTATAATTTGACGATTTATTGAAGGACAAATATACAGACAAGAAATAGTTGGCTTATTTTTATAAGAATGTCCCCCAAACCAGATTTCCGAGGTTGTATTCACTTGCCGCACGGACAATGTGTATGTTTGGCTCGAAATATGTGCGAGATTTTTTTTTTCTGTTATGAAATTAGCTAAGTCCAAACTCCGAAGTACCCTGTCGGTTCACAATCTAACATGCAGCCTTCGATTACAAATTTGCCAGACATAACGTCCTGACATTGATAAACTAGTTAAAGAAAAAGGAAACCGAAGGTGTCGGAAAATGTCCACGTGATTCTGTTCTGAGTTGGTCTCCTCTACTTTGCAGAGAAAATTAATTTGTTTTACTTTATTTTATTTACTTTATAACAAGCCTGACCTTCAAATAAACTACGAGTTAAAGTTTTATGTATTTTTTCATAGGACAGAGCCAAAATGTAATTGTTTATAAATTGTGACCAATTGTGTAATTAAAACAGTCAGCATTAATATTACAACAGACAAGATGTAAGTTGTACATATTATTAATACCCGATACGTTTGCTGTCTTTCCTACACTGTCGGGACCGCAACACATCAAACTATTTCCTTCCTCTTGGGCAGCAGAAATCAGCGCGGTGACGTCACACGCTAACCTACCTTTCGTGCGGGGGCATATTTGGCGGTTTGAGCTGACGAAGCTGACGTCACACCGCCACTACCTGTCTTCCCGTGTAATAGTCAAATGCTTTTAAGGGCCCTGCTGATGGCTATGTGAAAGCTGTTAATTTTTGTACTCTTTACGTAAGCAAGAAAAAAAAAAAAAAACACACGAATGATTTCTGTTTGAAAATCCAAACCTTTGACAAGTAATTTCTCGGAAGAGGTGAACTCCACGAAATTTTATTTCATATAAATATTATCACCATGTGGCATTGTTGTTCTGCTGCCACAAGCCGGAGCCGGGTGCGTTTGCAGGAGAGAAAGAGACAGAGAGAGGCTCCAGAGCGGTCGGTCCACTGTTGCTGCTGCGAAATTTCTCGGAAGGTCTGCGGCTTTCTAACAACAATGGATGGGGTATACATACCGCGCAAGGTGTAAGAGCGGCAGTTGTTTGTTGCTTATTGCGACAAATGTGTAGTGTTTAACGCCCGCTTTTACTATATATGGCACCGCAGGCGGTGACACTGATGATGCATGAGATGGAATGAGATGGCGGGGAAAACCGGAGGTCCCGGAGAAAACCCGCCCCAACGCCGTGTTGTCCACCACAAATCTCACTTTGTGGTCGCCTGGGATCGAACCCGGGCCGCCTTGCTGAGAGCCAAGCGGTCTAACCACTGAGTCACGGCGTAGCCTGGTTATTGCGACAGTGGACGATTGAGGTGTGCCGCAGTGATTTCATTTGTTTTCGTTCAGCGAAATACCGAGTCAGCCTCGAAGACAGCTGATTGTAAATTCAGGTTCTTTTACTGTAGCAAAAGTGGTTTTAGATTTCTTCAAACTAGGTTTCTGAATATACGTAACACAGTCACAATATTGTGCTTTAATCAGTTCTACTACTTCTTCTTCTTCTGCTGGTTTTTTTTTTCTTCTTCTAAGAAAGACATGGTCTATCTCTTAGGTTTACTATTTATGTAAAAGCCCTGCAGAACTAGAGGACTTTAAACAGATCACTCCCAGAAAATTCATGATATACACCTCAGTTCTGATTAAAGTATCTTAAACATGACGTTTTGATTAAAATCGTTAAGAGCCATTTTGGAAAAGGTAACATTTTTTCCCCTAGAAAGGACATTTGGATTGGAGGATTTTCTTAATGATTTTACTATGTATCTTTGCAACATGCTGATATTCATCGATATACTTTTTTTTTGGTAATCATGCAGGTGGGCCGCGTACAGTTATGTTGGTACGGAATGACATCACGAAAATAAGTTGTTGCCAACTGCGGTGCTCCGATATACGCGAATACAGCGGAACGTTGCCAACATATTTTCTTTTTCTTAATATAAACTAGCGATACTGTAATGTAATACAGTACTGTATTATTATTATTATTATTATTATTATTATTATTATTATTATTATTATTATTATTATTATTATTATTATTATTATTATTATTATTATTATTATTATTATTATTATTATTATTATTATTATTATTATTATTATTATTATTATTATTATTATTATTATTCTAAGTTTTGCTTTGATTAATTTCGCGTGTGCACATACACATGTACTATATCTTATATATGCCTCACGTCCTCGGTTTACTCTGGTGCAACATGTACTCCCGCCATTACTGATTACTTTCGGCAGTCGCCATGTTCGTAATGTTCTTTGGGCGTAAAACCATTTTCCACGGGGTGATGGTAATGTGATTTAGCTAAGTTTTGCTTTGATTAATTTGGCTGGTGCAATATACATCTACCGGCAGTCCTCCTCGGTTTTTAAGTAATTATGGTAATAATAGTAAGAATTTAATCTAATAATAATGTGACTTTGTGGGTTCGTGAAATGAAAAGTCCAATTTCACCACTCAAAAATGTTCTTTATTTCCACCGACTTACAGTTAAACACTTGCCAATTACACAAAATTACGTAATGCACACAATTACGATTCACCAGTTCGTCCGTTATCGTTCCGATGCGCGTACACAATTACGTAGTTTCTTCCGTTGCACGGCGCTACTTCACTAGCACGTCCAGCACTAACACTGACTGTCTGTCTCTCTGAAACCCTTTTTATAGGCATCTCGCCGTATTCTCGGCTTTTCTAGTTTTCAGGCGAATATTCCAGATGATGGGAGAGGGGGAGAGAAACGTCCAGGGACGGGTGACATTCCTTTAACCACCCCTCAGTTAGTGACAGAGACTAAAGGGAGGCGTGGCTCCGCTCCCTCTGGTTTCCTCACAGCTGTGCCGTCATACCTTCCGCTAATTGGGTGACACTGCTCCCTCCTCAAAGCTGGTCGTCCCGAACAGCAACATCGTAGCGGGCTAGTCGACCAGGTGTACCACCAACATCTTTCCTCGGGGAACCTTCTGGATGCGGTAGACCACGTCGTTAATCCTCTTCACCACCCGGTACGGTCCTTGCCATGGCTGCTGGAGCTTCGGGCAGCGTCCCTTGATCCGGGTAGGACGGTACAACCAGACCAGGTCACCTTGCTGGAACCCTTGGCTGTTGGCTTGCCTGTCATACCTGGTCTTCATGCGGTCGCTCGCCTTCTGGATGTTCTGGCGAGCCATCTCGTGCATGTCGTGGAGATGGTCCACCAAGTTCTCCACATACTCGGTCGCTGGCTGTTTCGCTTCCGGAGGGCTTCCAAAAGCCAGGTCACAAGGGAGGCGTAACTCTCGGCCGAACATTAAGCTGGCTGGCGTCATCCCAGTTGTGTCGTGTGTAGACGAGCGATAGGCCAGCAAGAACAGTGGCACCTTGACGTCCCAGTCTCGCTGATGGCTGGCCACAACTTTCCTCAGGTGTTCCTCTAAGGTCTTGATGCACCTTTCGACCATGCCATCCGATTGGGGATGTAGAGGCGTAGTGCGAGTCTTGTTCACCCCAAGCCTTTGTAGTGCCTCCTTCATTAGGTTGGACTCAAAGTTGGTACCCTGGTCACTGTGTAGCTCTAACGGCACCCCAAATCGACAGAACACTTGCTCCACGAGGCAGTCTGTGATTGTCTTTGCCTCTTGGTTTGGGATGGCATACACCTCCGGCCACTTGGTGAAGTAGTCCACGACCACCATCAGGTACTTGTTGCCTCGGTCGGAAACTGGGAACGGTCCAGCAATGTCAACGGCGATCCGTTCGAATGGCGCTCCGACGTTGTACTGCTGCATGCGACCCCGGCTCCTCGTCTGGGGGCCACGACTCGCCGCGCACACGTGACACTGACGGCACCATCTCTCAGCATCTGCTCGGAGCCTCAGCCAGTAGTAGCGCTGCCGTAGTTTGTCAATCGTTCGGTTCGCTCCCAGGTGTCCTCCCGAAGTCCCGGCGTGCACTTCCTCCAAGACTTCCGGGACCTTACTCCGGGGAAGTACCAACTGTTCTCTCTGCGTCTTCCCATCGGGTGATTCCCATACCCGGAACAGCATGCCCTCTCTGATCTTCAAGGAGTCCCATTGGGCCCAGTACGACTTGTAGGTGGCGCTCCTTGGTGCGATATCCTCCCAGGTTGGTCTTGTCCCTGCCTCCACTTCCCTCAAGAGTGGCCCCAAGTCTGCGTCCGCCAGCTGCTCCCTCCTCAGGCCTGCGCTATCCCAACCGTCCGCAGGCACTGCCACAACTACTCGGACTGCTGCGGCACGCTCCTTCTCTTACACTCTTGTGCACTGGCCGCACTCCTCTGGACAGGGTCTTCGGGACATGGCGTCTGCGTTACCGTGGCTCTTCCCTCTACGATGTTCCGAGGTGAAGTCGTACTCCTGCAGCCTCTGGACCCAACGTGCTGTCTGGCCTTCCAGGTTCTTAAAGCTCAATAGCCAGGTTAGGGCGGAATGGTCAGTCCTCAGGTGGAATGGCTGACCGTACAGGTACTTGTGGAAGTGCTCCAAGGACTTTACTACCGCCAGTAACTCCCGTCGGGTGACGCAGTAGTTCTTCTCTGCCTTGGATAGCGTCTTGCTGTAATAGACTATCACCCGCTCATGGCCGTCCTGGATCTGCGATAGGACACCTCCAATGCAATGGTCGCTGGCGTCGGTGTCCACAATGAAGGCGCCACCCGGTTGTGGGAAACCCAAAATTGGAGCACTGCACAGGGTCTCCTTTAGGTGCTGGAAAGCGTTTTCGGCGTCCTCTGTCCACACATAAGGCCGGTGTTCCTCCGTCAGGCGGGTGAGGGGTTTTGCGATGTTGGAGAACCCCTTTATGAAGCGGCGGTAATAACTGCACAGCCCCAGGAAACTGCGCAACTCTTTCCTATCCTTTGGGCGAGGCCAATCTCTCACAGCCTGTGTCTTCTCCGGGTCTGTGGCCACTCCGGTTGCTGAGACTATGTGGCCCAAGTAGTTAACTTCCTTGCGGAAGAGCTGGCACTTCTTCGCGTTCAGCTTCAAGTTGGTCGCTTGCAGTCTCTGTAGCACCTTACTCAGATTCTCGAGGTGATCTTCAAAAGTCTTACCGACGATGATGATGTCGTCCAGGTATAGCAGGCAGGCATCGTAAGTCAGCCCTCTCATCACTGACTCCATAAGGCGCTGGAAGGTAGCTGGTGCGTTGCAGAGGCCAAAGGGCATAACCGTGAACTGCCAGAGCCCTTGGCCCGTCGAGAATGCAGTCTTCTCCTTGTCTCTCGGGTCTAGAGCTACCTGCCAGTAGCCCGACTTCAGGTCCAGGGTCGAGAACCACTGTGCACCAGCTAGCGTGTCCAGGGTGTCGTCAATCCGGGGTAAGGGAAAACAGTCCTTCCGGGTGACGGCGTTCAACTTTCTGTAGTCTACGCAGAAGCGCAGCTCGCCGTTCTTCTTTGTCACCAAGACTACAGGGGAACACCAAGGGCTGTCAGACTCTTCAATCACTCCCCTGGATCTCATGTCCTCCAGCATGTCTCGTACCGCCCCTTGCTTCGCCAGCGGAACGCGTCTATGTGGTTGCCGAATAGGCCGGGCGTCCCCGGTGTCGATGCGGTGAAGCACTTTGTCCGTGCGGCCGTAGTCACTATCACCTTGGCTGAAGACGCGCTGATACCGGCTTAGAAGTTGTCGAACCTTCTCCAGCTGTTCTGCGGTCAGCAGGTCGGCCGCCCTCTCCACCAAGCCTTCTAGCCGGGGCCCCAGGTGTTGCTTCGGCGCCGGCTCCTGTGTCTCGTTGATAGCTGTTACGCTCACCACGGGCTCGCACATTCCCAACTCCGTCCCGGCCTGGACGTCGTGATCGGCGTCCGTAGGATTTAGCAGTCTCACGGGCACCTCCTCTCGGCACGGGAGCAAAGCCCTGGCTACACACAGTCCGTTTACAGGCGTCTTCTGGTTCAGCATCATGTTCCTGGTTCTCTGGCCCTCCAGTCGCGCCGTCACCACCACCTCGCTCCTCGCGGGGACAACCACGTCTTCGTCCAAGACGACCCTGCAAATTCCAAGGCGCTCTTCGGGTTGACGGAGTATAACCTCTTCTCCGTTAAGCCGCAGGACCTTCTTGCCGACGTCGACCGTCGCCTCGTGGCTCCTGAGGGCATCCAGTCCCAGAATCACCTCCTCAGCCACCTTCGCGACGATCACCCACAGACGCACGGCACTCCGTCCCAAGTTCAGCTCCAGCAGGGCCTCCCTCTCCACAGGCAAGGTGTCGCCCGATGCCGTGAAAAGCTGGTATGGCCGGCTTGGCTTCCTTGTCGGCAAACCCTTCGCCACGTCAGGTCTGATGATGGTCACGGCCGCCCCGGTGTCCACCAGCACGCGGCACGGCTTTCCTCTTATCCAACCGTCCGCGATGAGGCTGTCATCCATACGCCGGCTGACGGCGCGCAGTGTCACTCGAGGGGATGGTGGTGATGGCGCCGACGTGCCCCTCTCCACGACGGCCCTTACTCGTTTTCCGGCTGCTCTTCCTGGTGTGGGCAGTCTCTCTGCAGGTGTCCGGGCTGTCCACACCCCCAACACAGGCCACTAGGTGTTCGCCGGCGTCCCTCAGCTGGTCTTCTGTCTCCGGCGTAGCGGACACCCCTCGTTCTCGACGTCGGGATGGATGTTATTTTGGCCGCCTCCATCCTTAATGCCGCTGTCAGCGCGTCGTGGATGGTTTTATATTCCCCGAGCATTAGGCGCTGACGAATCTCCGTGTCCCGTACCCCGTCGACAAAATTGTAGGCGGCTTCCAGGGATACGAACTCCAGTGGCAGGTCAACCAAGGCCTTGCTAGCCAGCTGCTCGATGGATATGGCGAACTCCTGCAGCGTCTCCCCCGGCTGCTGCGACCTTGCCTTTAGCTGGCTTCGGTATGCTGCGGCTAAGCGGTGGTTCCCGAAGCGATTCTCCAGGGCCTCCCAGATGTCCTTGGGCGCCGCCATGGTCTGCACCGCGTTTAGCACTTCCGCGGCCCGTCCCTGGAGGCTGGCTATTAACTGTGTGGCCTCCTCCTCCGGTGACCACCTGTTGTGCCTGGCCACTGTGTCGAACTGGCGGCGGAAGACTTCAAACGTTGACGCGCCGTCATACTTGGGAGGTTTGACGCGCGCAGATGTGTCGCGTCCCGACGCGTCGGGCTTCAAATCCTTCAACCTCCTGCCGACGACGTCCTCCACCATTGCGTTCAGGGACTTGACGCTGCTGTCGGCCTTCCCTTCCAGGTTGTTTATGCGGTTCGCAAGGTCTTCAACGTCTTCCACCACGGCGTTCATGGTCTTGGCGTTATTGTCGGCCTTTTCCTCTAAATCATTAAGGCGGTCGTCTACTTGGCCCATCCGCTTGCCCAGCTTCGTGACGTCATCCCTCACGCCGGCCAACTGTTCGTCAAATTTGGCGGCGAGGACCTCGTTCGCCTCCTTCATTTCCGTGGCCAGACTGTCGTTCGCTGCCCTCATTTCTGTGGTCAATTCGGCCTTCATTTCTTCCATCTTCCCGGTGATGTTGTCGTTGGCCGTCTTCATTTGTTTCAGTTCCGCGGCCAGGTAGTTATTTGCCGCTTCCGTTTTCTCTGTTAACTCGTTCATTTTCGCCAAAAGCATTTCCAATGCCGATTCCATGGCTGTAATGTTCGGTGCTGTTGTCATCCCACTCCTGACACCAGTGTGACTTTGTGGGTTCGTGAAATGAAAAGTCCAATTTCACCACTCAAAAATGTTCTTTATTTCCACCGACTTACAGTTAAACACTTGCCAATTACACAAAATTACGTAATGCACACAATTACGATTCACCAGTTCGTCCGTTATCGTTCCGATGCGCGTACACAATTACGTAGTTTCTTCCGTTGCACGGCGCTACTTCACTAGCACGTCCAGCACTAACACTGACTGTCTGTCTCTCTGAAACCCTTTTTATAGGCATCTCGCCGTATTCTCGGCTTTTCTAGTTTTCAGGCGAATATTCCAGATGATGGGAGAGGGGGAGAGAAACGTCCAGGGACGGGTGACATTCCTTTAACCACCCCTCAGTTAGTGACAGAGACTAAAGGGAGGCGTGGCTCCGCTCCCTCTGGTTTCCTCACAGCTGTGCCGTCATACCTTCCGCTAATTGGGTGACAATAATAATAAACTCTGCAAATGATCCACTGATCTTTACGTCAGTTTATTTGCGTATTTCAGTATCGCTGGTTTGCTTACGTAATGTTGGTATTTTCCGCATTAGCATGCTGTGGAAGTTGGCAACGCTCGAGCTATAGCGTCAGAGGCACGATATCCGTACGCCGCCCATTTGCATGATTTCCCTTTCTGTTCTCTATAGATACTATTTTGTATTCAGGAAGGCTCAAAACGTGCAAAAAAATTTGAACCTAATTTTATTTGGAATACAATACTTCAAGTACTTTAAAATTGTTTCACTATTTGATTATTTTGGATGACACTTTGGATTTTGCGCTTTTATAAATACAAATTACGAAGTACTTATGACTCAAATCACACCTTCGTTATTTTCAACCCCTACTAACGAAATGAACTACAGGAAAGCTTTGTCTCGCATAAAAGAGTAGAGGCAGGTTTCAAAAGTTTGCGGTCTGCAATGTCATGTTTGGTAACAACTTGTTCGTTTTTAGGAATGAATATGAGCGAGTGACTTCAAAAGGCTAACAAGGGTTAGCGGCGAGATAGCGGCAGAAGTGTGCCGTGTCAGTGAACGTTGAGTGACGGGCCCAACGCCTCTGGCAGGCGTTGAGCAAAGGCTTCAAACTGACAGCTGTATGCAGGTGTATCCTCGAGATGGAAGATATGTGTTGGGGAAATGTGATATGTATGCAGCTGTTATTATTTCTATTGTGAAGCATCAACGTAAAGAAATGCCAGTTGAATATGCATTGTCGTTATCAAGTTGAGAAATCATTGAATAATGCAGATACATGCGTTTCCTGCTCCTGAAGTAGATTTTGTAGGTTGAAGAATAATGCTAGTTTAAAATTTGCACCTTTTTCATTGTAAGTATTATTTTGAGTGCGTAAAAATTATGACTTTGTATCATGTAGGAACTTAAAAAGAGCGAGGATTTGTGTTTTTAAGCAGTGGATGGCGCCGGTTCAAGAGGCGAATAGAGATATGGTTGCTTCTCGCCCCCGCCTCCCAAGAACTCTCCTGAACGTCTGCCTCACGTTCAAGGAGTCCAGAGTTCGAATCTCGGTCAGGATAAGTTGTCTGGATAGGGTGTTTTTTTTCGAGGTTTTTCCTTATCATGAAAAATGAATTTCGGGTAACTCTAAGCTCTATGGAGCCTGAGCTCATTTGAGTATCATTTCACCCATTTCATTCATCGTCGCTAATAGCTTACCGTTGGAGGACGTTAATTAAAAATCAATGATTGGGGAAGAAACCACTACACGACGTAATATGCGTTTTGAGGTCTTCAGAATAAAAATCTTCTATATAGCACTCATTTGACCTTCTCTATTCACACTTTTACAAACCATACGAATACTATATTCAGTCTATTTTGTGACAGCGAGATAGACAAATATAAATAGGTTTAATACACTTTATATTGTGACTTTTTGGGTTGGTATAAACAAAAGTCTTGTTTGGAGAAATTTAAAACACTATTGCAGTAAACAGAAGCTTTGTACAACCCTCGCAGCAGCAAAATGACGTGACATTGACAAACTGCAGTCTTCAAGGTCGTCTCGTTTGCCTGCCACTTGTAAGCAATCACTGAGGTAACCTTCACACAACTACACAACTCAGCTGACTGCTTCTCAGACTTTGCCGCTATATATACCTCCGAGTCATTGTTATTGAATGGCATACCTTACGTTGAAGACGTTCTGCGTGCACGCTCGCGCACATTGTATGCCAGAATTACATCCCATCCCAACCACCTAGTGAACACACTAGGGCAATATGACCAATGTGTGCCCAGGAGGAGAAAGAGCTACCGCCTCCCCAATGACCCCCTTGGGTGGTGAAATCAGCCTCTCATCCCCCCAGCACTACACTCTGTCCCGGCCACACGAAGGCTGGATCTGGCCTATTGGCTGACCCCTGGCAGTCAGGTCCCCCTGTGTGACCCCAATGAGAAACACAACCTAAACGGTCCCCAACCACCCGACCTCTCGCTCCTGGCCCCGCCACACTGGACGGACTCTGCAACGCAGACTGCCCCTAGCGTGGCGGTTTAGGGCACTGGCCTCCTACCCGGAAGCTCATCCCGCCGCCAGGAGCACTAGCAGAGGCCGAATCAGGTCCATCAGTTAACAGTGACATCCAAGCTTTGGAGAGAAGACCAATCCTATAAGACCGCATGGGTAAATCCGCACCGCGGATAGGTACCGTGGCGCTCTACCCACCGTCCGGGAGCACCCGGACGACTTGTTCTCGCTCTTGGCTCTCTCTTGAATGCGGTAGATTTTCCGAGAACAATCGCAGCGGCAAGAGAAAAACGGATATATCCAGACACCTCTGTCTCTTTCTCTCTCTCGGCAAGCGTTCAATTCTACGCGCCACTCTCTGTCTCTTTCCTGTCCACGCGTACAGCTCTGACTTTGCGGCGGCTCCAACCAACATGGATTTTTGTCAAAAATGGCTCCAATTTTTTATTAAAATTTCATGTTTAACGTATCTGCATGGCAAGTGAAATGTATATGTTGTAAACGGCAAGAAATTGACGAAATCTTGGTGTACAAAAGATTTAGATTGCATTATATTAAACAATTTATCCCATTCGGAGGGGGGGCATAAAGTATTTTCGATATATTCTTTATTGTAGGTTTCAATTATCAAATACTATCTACCTTCTCAACTGTAAAATGTCTTGTCTTTTTCGGGTCTCACACAGCGCCTGTTCTAAAACATTTGAGTGTTGCTTAAATACTATTGTATTCCCTTATTCCGCTTTTGCGTGCAAGAAAGTATGTAATATAACGACTTCTGCGAGTATTTATCTTGATTAGAATTAAGTAGATAGTAGAATAAGGTTTTGAAAGAATATTTTGTTGAAACATAGGCAGAGCAGGTTATGTGAATATTAGGCATATTAGAGGGGGGAAGTTGAATCCTTGTTTTTTAAAGGTGGATCATCTAGGGAACCACTGTCAGATGGTGACTGTCTTGTTGACAAGCAGTGAAGTCAGCTGCATAATAAATCACCCAAACGCACCTGCTTTCTGACACAAGTGCCATAAACTTCTGAGAACAGTCACTAAAATCTGTGAGCTCGAAGATTCCAAAGGAAAAAGCATCAGTTGTATTTCTGTACTCCAAAGGGGCCAAGTGCACAGTCCATCAATTAAAAGGTCGGCAGCGTCTTGCTTGGGAAAGACACAGGCCAGTTAACAAAAGAATTCATCCTCTGGGTCACATTCCTTGGCCCCGAAGAATTTCTTTTTCACGCTGTCACGTTAGTCATTTTTAGGTATTCGTGCATTGGTCATGGCTCCCTCCTGGGAGAAGACCACCGAAGTCGAACCAGTGCCATCGAATACGCTGACCTCGAAAGTTAGCCATGGAGAACGTATAGGATAGAAATTATTTACGCTATCCCTCCGAGCCCCACGTGTGTTGTATACAATGAAACACTCGAATTTGTTTGAAATTCATGAGTTTCCGGTTGGGATTTTAAACAGTGATAATGGTTTCATCACAAAACACACTGCAAAAAGTTGAATCTCTGGAGCATTTGCAACATTTTACACAAGGAGTTTTTGCAACCCCAGTTTCTCCACGTACATAAATAACAGGAAAGGTATTGTATTTCACATTAAATTTCGATACCCAGATTTTATTGGAAATCCACTTTTATGAATCCACTGAGGAAAAAAAGACCAACATGGGTGTATTTTAGTTACGCATCCTCCAAGGATGTCCTGCGCCGTGGCGTAGTGGTATAGAGCTCGCGCTTTGGTCTCCTGCGCCTGGAAAACGCACGGAATTGATCCCACCCTCGGAGCCGAAGCCCAATCAGGATTGTAAGGAAATTGAGGAGCTACGCTAGGCAGCGAACCTTGGTCTAGAAAGTCAACTTTACGGCTCGGGGTGTCGGGATGTTGAACACATCTCCTTCCCGTATGGTTGGATGATCGCCCACCTGTGCCTTGCGTATGTGAGCGTGAGGCCGGCTGACTGCAGGCTCAGGCCCACTTTGGGCTATTATGCCATGGCTGCTTCATCATCCAAGGAAGAAAATCCTCCCATCCCAAGCTATCCTATACATACAAAAATGTTGATCTGCTGAAAATGGTACATTTTAGTGAGACTAAACGTTTGCTGAATAGTTTCGTCATAGATATACAGTAAGTACCTATAGTGATTGTCAGTTGTTCAAGAAGTTGCAACTCTGTGCTACCTCCATGAGAGAAACAGTTGAGTATTGAAAGGACTTCAAAATTATATATGAGTGTTGAAAGGGCTTTAAAATTATATGGAATGGGTGAAATGATGCTCAAATGGGCCCAGGGTCCATGGAGCTTAGAGTTACCCGACATTCGTCTTTTAGCATAAAGGAAAACCCCGGAAAATCCTTATCCAGGTAACTTACCCTGACCGAGATTCGAACTCGGGACCTCTTGAACGTGAGACAGACATACCCATCTACGCTACCGAGGCGGGCTTTAAAATAATCTCAAAATATAAAAAAAAGACCCTTAATAACAACTATCTCGAAAATGTCTAATTTCATCAAAATGTTTTTGAAATAAACTGAAAAGTTTGAAGAGAATATGTTTTTGTATAGTAGGTTTACGTGAATCGCATAATTTTTCCAGTTCATACAAAATTTCTTTCGAATGAAGAGGACTTCAGAAGCTATTCCCACAGAATTAAACTCATGCATTTTATCATGTTATATCTTTAATATATGGTATTTCAATCAATATATATTTTTTTCAGAAAGTAAACAATTTTGAAAATGTTTCATGTTAGGTAAATTGAAATTGAGTATTTATGGGTGTCCTTTAAGTACTGTGACTGTCAGCATCACATTCTATATTGAGCTGGATTGCTTAATTTAAATGAGAAGCCTCTTTATGAGGCTTGAGGTTCTTTTCCGTGCCATAAATCTACGACACGGGTCATCGACTTTACTTCCCCTCCGAAAAAAGGTCCACCGCCCTCCGCTGGATTTGAACTTAAGACGGCAACCAGGGGCTAGCATGTTCTATGTAAGGGGACTTCGTCGACTACTAAATCATCTTCACTCCAGCGACTATCGGAAGTTGATTTCTGTCCCTCTCATAGCAACAGTTCATTTCTTTATATTGTGACTTTGTGGGTTCGTTACATCGTAGAATTAAAACTCCAAGTTGTATAAATTCAAAATGCTCTTTGTTTCCATAGAAACACACTGTTTGTACACCCTTGACAGCAAGAGGACGTAACATAAACCAAAACAAACTCTCGTCACTTCTCCACACGTAAATAAACAAAAGAGTTCACTTTCAAATCACAGCTGCACGAGTCCAATTATGAATCTCGATAAACTAGCCACGGCTTCTTTTATATCTCCGCTTACTGTTCCAGAAATCAATGGAATGTTCTGTAACAAACAAGATGGCACCAGACGAAACACGAACCTTCCAGTTATCTAACTTTATCTGTTTCGGTAAGCTTTTTTTTATCTCCGCGCTGCGCTATCTGCCCCTTTCTGTGCGCCGGCCGCCAGTCGCAACAATTTGTTCATGACAATAACGCCCGCTTTAACTACATACGGCACCGCAGGCGGTGACACTGATGATACATGCGATGAAGATGGAGCACCGGTGGAATGAGATGGCGGGGAAACGGGATATCCCGGAGAAAACCCGCCCCAGCGTCGTGTTGTCCACCATAAATCTCACTTTGCGGTCGCCTGGGATCGAACCTGGGCCGCCTTGGTGAGAGCCAAGCGGTCTAACCACCGAGCCACGGCGCGGCTAATATACTCGCTACTTACAGCCACCTGTACCTACATATATACATATCTTGTTATCTCTTATTCACAATTTCACTACTACATGCTAAATATAAATATTATACAATTTTTAAACATTCTACCTTCCTATTTAAACTCTCAATAACTCTAACAGATAAACAATATTTTTGGGGCTAAAGAAAAACATTTGCTTCGCGCTGTTCACATGCATGCGCGAGGAGTGGTTTCTGAAAATGCTTCCTTATTATTAGTTTCTATTTTTAATTCAGGGAGTCTTGTAAAAATGCATCCTGCGAAATCTCATATTGAACAAAACAGGTAAAACAACGAAGCAATCGGAAGAAAACTACTCTTTTAAGATGCACCCATTGTCTTAAGGGGGGGGTTTTGCCCTTGGGTTTGACCCTAATAGCACCTCTCAAGTGTGGCTGGCATTTCCTTGAAGTGAGGGCAAGTGGTAATTCGTTAAGTGTGCATATGTTACAGAACACTTCCTCTTTTGTCAGCAGTTCCGGAAGTGGTCGTTCCGCTGTTTCCGTGAGTTGTAGAAGGAAACAAAACACATCTGCGCTGGGAGTGCACCGACCTGCTATCAGTACGTTTTGTGTGTGTGTTTACTTACTTTAACTCTCACAAATGTCTCACCAAAGGTGTTCTTTGTGTGTTATCGCCTCCAGCAACGATTGGAATAATCGTATCTAACCCAAAGAGGGGCGAGGTTACATAGTTCAGGTATTTCCCTTTGTTGATGTTCAGACTTTTCAAATTTATGACTGTTCAGATGTGCATTTTGAAGTAATAGGTTGAAAATAAGTAGGTGTTTCTACAGGTGAATCTTGAGAAAACTTGAGAGTACTGTATTATTACTTTCTCTATGGCAGTATAGCAATCGATACCAAACTTTCTCCGGAAATACACGTTTCGATACCTCCTGAATATCATCTTCCAGCAATAGACTTAGAAAATGTTTAGTTATTATTGATTTTCTCTAAATTCGCCAAGAACTTTAATTAAAATACTATATGATTAATGAAAGAGTTTTAAACTGGAAATTGTGGTTAGAAGGGGAGAGATTATTTGAATATGTAAGCAAAAAGGTGTAAGAAAACGTGCTAATAAAATGACTTCATTTCAGTGTAAAACAGCTATCCTTTCTTTATCCCATTTTCTGAGTTTTAATAATAAAACTTATGTTAGATTACATAAAACTTTGCAATGTCTCTGCCGCTTTCACCTTATTAGGTGTTATAGGTATACTTTACTTGACACCTCCAGAAAGCAATAGAGCATATATTGATATTGGACGATGAATGGAATGTTCAAATGAGTACAGGTTACACAGAGCTTAAAGTTACTAGACATTCATCTTCCAGGATAAGGGAAAACCTCCAACGTTAAGTCATATCGGACGATGGATGAAATGATGCTGAAATGAGTTCAGAATACATAGAGCTTAGAGTTACCAGACATTTATCTTTTAGGATAAGGGAAAACCTCCAAAGTTAAGTCATATCGGACGATGAATGAAATGCTGAAATCAGTCCAGAATACATAGACCTTAGGGTTAACAGATATTTGGTTTGTAGGAGCATGCTGACACGCCGCGACAGACGTGTACTGTCCAAAAGAATCAAACCAACAAAGAGTTGGTTCATTTAAACTATCTTTTTCTACAACTTCACGGATTCCATTTTACATGTTCATTATCGTTCCGATCAGTGATAGATAAACATATTGTAAGTAATAATAAGTTTAATACATATTCATTTTAATAGTTAACCAGAAATAATTGAAGCACACAATCCCCTTTTGGTCCCATTGCTTTGTGACACGCGCCCCGTTGGCCAACTAAACGTCAAACCGCTGTCGTGCTGCAGCACCCCAATCGACGTTGTATGACCCTTCAACGCTGAAACACATTCGCCTCTATCCACCTGCGGAAACTACTAGTGGTCGAACCCGGAACCGACGTAAGGGTTTATCGTTCAAGGTTACCTTTATTTTTTTCCTTTCTTTGTTGTCATTCTTTTGTTTTCCTTAGAGAAAGTTTGGAGTTTAAAATCCTTCCAACAAGAAAGCGAGTTCAAGAAAGAGATTAGCCTTTCTCTGTCTCATTATTTTGTCAGTTCCCTTCATTTTGTTAAGAAAATTGTTGGTGCTGAATGTTGTTGGATTATTATCTGGCATCTTTCCTTAATTTCTCTTTAAACATTTACACCGCCTGGAGGGAAGTAAACGCTACACTTTACCTCGCTGCACCGGTAATTCGACGTTGCAGGCTTTGTTATGCGTCAGTGACTCTCTCTCTCTCTCTCTCTCTCTCTCTCTCTCTCTCTCTCTCTCTCTCTCTCTCTCTCTCTCTCTCTCTCTCTCTCAAGTGCTTTCTTCCCTATGATGGTTTTAGTTTCTTATAAATAGCTATGCTATTGGGACTGAGAGCGTTTAATGAACCTTGACGGGAAGTGTATCGTGTTGTGGAAATGTTCAGGACGCGTGCTGATCGAGAGAAACCAGGTCCACGACGAATTTTGGCTTCAACTCAGGTGTGTACTTTGCATTGTTACAAAATGTTTTCTCTGTGCCTCTGGTAGTATCTGTTGTGTGAAGTATTCGCATTAAAGAAACATCGGAATTATTTTGTAAACAAAGTATGGGGAGAATGTAAGAAGCTAGAATTACAATTTTACCACTTAAGAATTTCTTCTTCTCTACTGGCTCTACAGCCTTTGGTGGGCTTTGGCCTTCTGCACGATGCTCCTCCACACATCTCTGTCTTCCGCTTTACTTTTCCAGCCTCTGATTCCGATCGTTCTTAAGTCCTCCATTACATCATCTAACCACCTTGTTCTCGGTCTTCCTTTTTTTCTACTATTATACAACCTTCCTTTCAATATTTTTTTGGCATTCTATCTTCCGTTATTCTCTCTATATGCCCTAGCCATCTTATCCTTTGTGCTTTTATAAACTTCACAATATCTTACTTATTTATTAATTCTTCTATTTCATGATTATAACTTATTCTCCATTGATCTTTATCTTTTACAGGTCCAAAGATTCGTCTTAATATTTTCCTTTCAAATCTTCGAAGTATTTCTTCATCTGCATTGTTTAGGGTCCAAGTTTCAGCAGCGTATGTTACTATTGGTCTTATCAGGGTTTTATAAATCTTGTATTTTGTCCCTCTACTAATAAACCTATTTTTAATAGTGATAAATTTGCATATGCTGCATTTCCACTTTGGATTCTTTCTTTTATGCACTCGTTTAAATTATTATCATTGTTTACAAGTGCTCCTAAATATCTAAATTTGGATACCCCTTCAAATGTTTTGTCTCTAACTACTAGATTTGAAATTATTCTTTTGCTTTTATCTGCTGTCATTTTTATGTATTTAGTTTTTTTCTCGTTTACTTCTAATCCTATTTCTTTAGACCTTCTTTCTAATTCTTCATAAACTTCAACTAACTTTTGTCTCTTGTCACGATCATTACGTTATCTGCATGTGCACATATTTGACTGGACTTAAAGAATATCGTACCTTCAGAATCAAGCTTTTCTATTGCTCTGTGCAGGGCTAGGTTGAATAGAGTTGCAGACAGTCCATCACCTTGTCTTACTCCTGCATTATAATCAAAATCTGGACTCATTTTATTCATTACTTTCACTTTGGCTTTTGTATTTTCCATTGTCATTTTTATTAGCCTTATTATTTTTGGTTGCATTTTAAAACATTGCAGAGTTTTATAGAGGGCTCCTCTATCAATTGAATTAAATGCATGCTTGAGGAATGCATGCAGGAAGTGTAAGTCTATACCATGCTCGTAGAATTTTTCCATTATTTGTCTTATTACAAATATCTGGTCTATTGTGCTCTTGTCACTTCTAAATCCACATTGGTACTCACCTAATACACTTTCCATATGCTTTTTAGCTTTATCATTTAAAATACTTGAAAATATTTTATATACTACATTGAGTAATGTAATTTTCCTATATCGCCATTTATTACCGTTTTTGTATATTGGGCATATTACGCCTGTCTTCCAACTTTCAGGCATCTGTTCTTATGTATTGCTTTCATAATTCCATTTCCATCATATTTAATTAGCTTAGCAATTATGTCATCTGCTCCTGGTGTTTTATTATTCTTCAAGTTCTGTATTGCTATTCTAACATCCCAAATATCCGCTCTTCTTCTTCTTCTTCTTCTTCTTCTTCTTCTTCTTCTTCTTCTTCTTCTTCTTCTTCTTCTTCCTCTATTCTTTCATTTCCATTCCCTCCTTGTTCCAGATTATTTATTGTTTGCTCCTTATTTAACAACTCTTTGTAGTATTCGGCCCATCTTTGCAATATATCCTTATCTTCTCCAAGAATATTACCTTCTTTGTTAAGAATTTAAAGTTTGATAATACATAAAAGAAAACTTTAGCTGGACATGTTGGTAAAATTGCTCGAAGGAATATGTGAAACAAAGAACAGGGAAAAATGACTTAGGGTGTGGAATTATGGGAAGCAAATGTAATAATTAAGAATAGAACGTTCATGTGAAATGTTTTGTAAAGAGTTATTAGGATTGAGTAAATCAACACTGAAAGCGGCGCAAGAGTTGAGCTAGAAAGGTCTTGGAGAATTGGTGCAGCTGTATAAGAAAAGAAGATGACAACATATGAAGAGTTTATTTAGAAGAACAAAAGAAGTCTATCATGTAAGGATAGCTGGTGGGCAGAATTAGGAAGGACACTGGGGAAAGTAGAGGTAGGGGATATATGGCAGGAAGGTGAACGAAATTTGTAAGCATTTTGGTTATGGTTAAAAATAAAACATAGTTAAGTAACGCATGGCTTAACAGCCCCCAAGCAAGTCAGAGCCTGCTTATCCGACTACTGACCTCACGCCCACATACGCCAGGTAGAGGTGGCCCAACCGATACGGGGAGGACATGTGGTCAGCATCACGGTATCCCCAGATGTAAAGTTAGCTTTCTAGACCAGGGTTCGCTACCTAATGTAGCTGCTCTTATGCTTACAGTAAAACATGAAAAGAAGATTAAGGAGATAGGGGAGTTTGCGGAGGGAGTAGAGGAAAATGCTTAAGGGTATGTAGGACTGAAATTTTCAAATTCTGAACTAATAATGCTAGCTTTTTCAAATTTACACCATAGGTGTAGTATAATGTAAACATGTTACAACCTAAATTTAAACCATTTTTCTCCAGCAGTTTAGAAATTATGATAAATTTTGTATGTTTTTTGTTACGTCACTAAAAAAGTCCCTTGCGACAAAATATTTTGAATTTTGGTCTAATATTTTAACCCTATGTTCATAATACACATACTTTTTGAAATTGCTCTGGGTTTTTCTGTGTCCCCTTTAGTTTAGGTCACAAAATTTTTTTAATTTGCAAATATTCTTTTTTTGTCTAAAAAACTGTAAGTTTTGTGTTTGAAAATTAAAAATATATGCTTATATACATTTCCATTCCTAATGATAATGTAACGGGAGCGCTGGAACACCCTGTGAAAGCAGCTGGCAGCGGGAGACAGGGAAGGTTCGGTTAGCCACGCCCTCGCCTCGTTTGTCCTATAGTGGTGACAGGCTGTGGTTGGGGGAAAAACATGACTGTGCCGTATGTTTCCTTACACCTGGTTCTCGATCTTTCTGTTACTAGAACAATCCTGTAAACACCAGAAGTTGGCGATATTCCTATTTAAAGAGGGTTACAGACAGACAGAGTTGAGTTGGTCAATCAGTTGGTTAGTGTGTGTGAGTGAGGACAGTTCTTGGTGTAAGAAGGCAGTGTTAGTCAGTGACGTGTTAATGAACGGAAAGATTGTGCAACGGAAGACTGTACGTAACTGTGAAGGTGTACCGGAGCTTACGTAACCGCGAGTACAAGGAAATTGTAACGGACGAACTGGTGAATTGTAATTGTTGCAGCACGTAATTCTGTGTAATTGGCAAGTGTTTAACTGTAAGTCGGTGGAAATAAAGAACATTTTTGAGTGGTGAAATTGGACTTTTCATTTCACGAACCCACAAAGTCACAATATTCTGAACCTGTGTAGGAAATGTCATGAATGTAGTACAAAAACTGCATCGCAAGGACCATTTTACAGGAAGAAAAATGCTGAAAATATGAACATTGAGAAAACAGCGATTAAAGATTTGATTGCATAACTCACATTAAAATCCACCAGGCTGAGAGGTTGGACCCTCAGATTTCTTTTTCCTCTCCTCTGTTGCTGCTTTTTCCACCTTTTCCTTCTTTAGATGTTGCTTTTCTTCTGCACAACTTCGCTTCTTGCTTTGCAGGATACGAGTCTGATCTCGCTGCACTGAAGTTTTCCTTGCTGAGTCTACTACACTTTCATCTCTGATATTTTGCTGCAGCTCCAATGACTTAAGACTACCCATGTTAAACTCACTGATGCTTTTAATAACAGCAAGATCCAATTTTTGTTTCGATATGAAAACTTCCTTTGGGCACTTATTCCATATGACATGATGCAAAGATTCATTGGCATTCTGTGTTTTTCCTGTTTTGCACCTCTCTAATAATGTTGTAGAAGCCAGCCTCTGATATATTGGCAACATTTTAGGAACTATTTTGTCTTCTAAAGCCTTATTTTTCTTTTCTTGAATTGAAAATTTAAGAACGGAAAACAGACAAAGAATGTGGATGTAGACAAAAGAGGGCGTGACTCTGACAGAGTTTAAAGGCCACCGACATTTAAATAAGCATTTAAAAATGGCGTTCGGAGACAAATTATGCATTTTTCACATTCGGGAATGTCTAAATTATTTTATAGAATTAAAATAAAAAAGTAGTTATTTTCACGATTTTCATGAAATTTCAGTCACACATACCCTTAACGAGGGTAAAGAAATTAAGAGGAAGGGATAATGAAGAATTAGAAGGTTAATATGGTCTAAAATTGGCTGTAAATGGGCAGGGGAGCCAAACAAATAAATAGCCCATAGGCATGAGAGAGCTGAAAAAAAGTAAACACCTAGTGGTGAAGTAAATGGACTTGTATGGGTGTCGATTATTTTTAGTGCAAGAGTCGTACTTATTGGAGCAGTTGAAAAGAGAACCTACTTTTACCCCGTTCAGTTTTGCAATTAACACGTTAACAGTATTTTCAGCCTTCGTGTGACAGGTTACTTCTTTCATTTAAATTTGCTCTCCATCACCATTCAATATTCAATATTTGCATAGTGTGTTCGAACTGTTATCTCCCGGGGAGTTACTATGTACAAAATGCATTTGTTGCATCTATTTCAAATCATTGCTGGCAGCATGCTTCAGCGAGAGAAGATTGTCCCCTGACGTCAGAAATTATCTTTCAAGGCCTTGTCTGAGAAGAGTTCGAAGATCAGCATTGGCTAGACAAAGCAAAAAAGAGTATCAGTGGCTTAGATTTACAGCATCTATGTGCGGGGGACAATTACTGAGGTCAGCGGAAGACGCCAGTCCTGGTATGCAAATGTATTCACAAAATATCTTGGTAGCATTAGAGGCGTTGAATAATCCACTACAGAGATGTGTAACATAGGCGGTAGCGCGTCTTCTCACCATCAAAAGGTCTCGAGTTCGATCTTGGTCAGAGTGAGTTCTCTGGATAAGGTTTTATTTCGGAGTTTTCCCTTATCCTGAAAGATGAATGTCTGCTAACCCTAAGCTGTATGGACCCTGGGCTCATTTGAATATCATTTCATTCATAGTCCGATATGACGACGTTAGAGGTTTTCCCTTATCCTGAAAGATATGGTAAATCTAAGCTCTATGTACCCTGTACTCATTTTAACAAATTTCACTCATCCTCCGATATGACTTAACGTTGGAGATTTTCCCATATCCTGAAAGATGAATGTCTGGTAACTCCAAGCTCTATGTATCCTGTACTCATTTGAACATCATTTCATTCATCGTCCGATATGACTTAACGTTGGAGGTTTTTCCTTATCCTGAAAGATGAATGTCTGGTAACTCTAAACTCAATGTACATTGGAGTCATTTGAACATCATTTCATTCATCGTCCGATATGACTTAACGTTGGAAGACGTTTATTTGGACTATATTTTGAAAACGTGACTTATTCTTGAAAAGGAGTTTCAAACCTTTAGCTTAATTTAGTTTTTTGGCTTATGTTTTAATAGAAATTCTATTTTAAAAAATTTATATCGCAACCTTTTTGTAAATAAAGGTTTTGATCCTCAGTGATCTATGTTTATCAAATCTTCTGTTTGTTTTTAACAGGATAACTAAAAACCAAAGAGCTACTTAAATACCAAACTTAATATTTTAGTTAAGCGCGTTTCAAAAATTCTACTTGAATATTTTCAGTGGACCCCCGCCCCCTCCATCATTATTAGCTACCATTTGAAAGAAAATGTTTCGAACGTTTCATTTTCACAAAGATTACTCCAACGATTTTGATTTAATTTATCTGTGTTTAAGATGTTTTCATGACAAGATATATATCTTGAAGTGTAGGGAGTAACCTCTGAAGACCTTTTCGTTCTGGATTACTTTTGCATAACTGCTAATCGGTTACAGATAGACAAAATAATGACAGCACAAAACGTATTTATTTTTGTAGGATTAGCAATTTCGGAGTTACTCCTTGTTATTTTAATTTTCCAATACTTATATTTTTGTCATAGGTAAAGTCTTTATTTTCATTCTGTTTCTCGCCCTTTCCTGTTCATGCAAAGATTTTATAAAGCATCACATAGGACTCGTCCTTAAGGATTTCCCTATCGCTTATTCGTACTGTGTTCCCATAATTTTGTTATTTTACACTTCCCAGTCTCGTTACGGCAGTAGGACTGGTTTGCTGAGGGAAAAGTTGTCTTGGGATATTAAAGAGTTTGCCTTAGATGGATCTGTCTGCGCCGGAAGCCTGTCACTTCTGTACAGCAGCTGAAAGGAAATGCGTAATTAGAATACCAAGAGTAGTGTAAAAAGGCGCTCTATAGACTTTCTTTAGCTCAGACGTACATGGGTTGTTCCATTGATTCTATTATGCTTATCTCCCACATAGATGATGTTCCAATGAGTCCAGGGTACATAGAGCTTAAGAGTTAGCAGACATTTATCTTTCACGATAAGAGAAAACCTCCAACGTTAAGCCATATCAGACGATGAATGAAATGATGTTCAAATGAGTACAGCGTACATAGAGCTTAGAGTCACCAGACATTCATCTTTCAGGATAAGAGAAAACCTCCAACGTTAAGCCATATCAGACGATGAATGAAATGATGTTCAAATGAGTACAGGGTACATGGACCTTAGAGTTAGCAGACGTTCATCTTTCAGGATAAGGGAAAACCTCCAACGTTAAGTCATATCGGACGATGAATGAAATGATGTTCAAATGAGTACAGGGTACATAGAGCTTAGAGTTACCAGACATTCATCTTTCAGGATAAGGGAAAACCTCCAACGTTAAGTCATATCGGGTGATGAATGAAATGATGCTCAAATGAGTACAGGATACATAGAGCTTTGAGTTACCAGACATTCATCTTTAAGGATAAGAGAAAACCTTCAACGTTAAGTCATATCGGACGATGAATGAAATGATGTTCAAATGAGTACAGGGTACATAGAGCTTTGAGTTAGCAGACATTCATCCTTAAGGATAAGAGAAAACCTTCAACGTTAAGTCATATCGGACGATGAATGAAATGATGTTCAAATGAGTACAGGGTACATGGACCTTAGAGTTAGCAGACATTCATCTTTAAGGATAAGAGAAAACCTTCAACGTTAAGTCATATCGGATGATCAATGAAATAATGTTCAAATGAGTACAGGGTACATAGAGCTTTGAGTTACCAGAAATTCATCTTTAAGGATAAGAGAAAACCTTCAACGTTAAGTCATATCGGATGATCAATGAAATAATGTTCAGATGAGTACAGGATACATAGAGCTCGGAGTTACCAGACATTCATCTGTCAGGATAAGGGAAAACCTCCAACGTTAAGTCATATCGGACGATGAGTGAAATGATGTTCAAATGAGTACAAGGTACATAGAGCTTAGGGTTACCAAGCATTCATATTTCAGAATAAGAGAAATCCTCCAACGTTAGGTCATATAGGAAGATGAATAAAATTATATTCAAATGAGTACAGGGTACATAGAGCTTAGAGTTAGCAGACATCTCAGGATAAAGGAAAACCTCCAACTTTAAATCATATGGGAATATGAATAAAGTGATATTCAAATGAGTTCAGAGTACATAGAGCTTAAGAGTTGCCATTCATCTTTCAGGATAAGGGAAAATTGAGATTACTCAGTCTGAAAGCTCAGGACTTCTTGAAAGTGACGCAGACATGCTACCACCACGCTACAGAGACGGTCTCTGTATAACACTATTGCCATTATACCTACAAGAAAATGTGCAATAAAACCAATTCTGCAAATGTTTATTCGATTAGATTAAGTAGATACAAAGTTTAATAGGAAAGTCCTTTAGTTGAGAGCCATTTTTAGAACTGTTTGGTTGATGAAAGTTGTGGTGAGGCTAAAGTTGTAGCTAAATGATCAGCGATGTGCAGTAGCCTGAAAGTCTGTTTGATGCATGTGCGTGCGGCATACATATAGTATGGTTCACTCTTTGTGACAGTGATGCTTGTAATTCTATATAGAGGCATATTGATTTCACAGTACGTTACTTGACTACGCATGCGCAGTGCATCCCCCTCTGCTACACGTGGAACGCGGGTGACATGCCGCGTATTCTGCATTATTCAGAGCAAGTGTCTCCCTGCTCTTCCCCTTGGAGAAGGGTCCGTTAATGTTAACAATTTTAGCCCCTCCCCAATTTACCAGGTAAGTGTAAACAGTTTGCCACATACACCTTGCGAAGGGAGGCAGGTTAAATATTGCTGAAGGTGAGTTTGGCTTGCCAAATGAAGCATCGTAGAACCAACCGCCTGTGCACCTGCAAGATACGTAACAATACAGCCTGGGGGGAATGCACGCAGTTATAAGGGGGGAGAAACAGTCTAAACACCACATAGCTTTGTCTCTGTTGGTGAAAACGAAGGTTTTAAACTTGAAATCTGTAATGATAACCTTATCTGAAATTCCTAAGTCTTGCAGTTTTTACCTAAATGTGTTCAAAATTCGCCACAATTATAAGCTTGTTTTGAACTTCATGCATATGTGTGTACAGTCCACCAAAGCAAAGAATGTTCCCGGGGAATGAGACGCAGGAGGATTGGAGAAGTTTCCTATATCCTCCATCGACAGTGTTATGACACCCCATGTCAGTTCAGTTACAGACCATTCAAAAATATTCTGACAACTTCTACTTTTGTGAATAAATCTCAGTTTTAGTATACTGAGTGAATAGGGCGCATGTTTTTTTTAATGGTTCTGCTCTCTGTGTAGTTTGTGCTCTCTGTCTGTCTCACTGTGTAAGGGTGGCAAATTCCTCTCAGGGACTTCCTTTGTGTTGGGGATTCCGTGCGTAGGACAACCCTGCTGGGCCCATTGTTCCTATGCTCCCAAGTGGGGCACCCCCGGGAGGAAGGATGAGGCGAAGGTGATAAAGGGCCGACCCAAGGAGACATGACAGTACAGAAGGCAGGGTCTCTACAGTTTACTTGGATAGAGACTTCCCCCGACAGGCCAGGACAACGAACTCGTTCCCTTACAGCGGGACGGCAACGAGCTCAGCAGGCGAGCCCTAATGCTACCAAGGCTAATGCTACCGAGACCCTGGCTGGCGGTCCCGAAATAGTCCCAGCACAGGAGCGGAGACCGGCAACCGACCTACCGGAGGAAGAAGTAGTTTTCCTCAGAGCATATCATCCTGCCATGCACCGCCGAGACACCCGCCGACACTTCTACCTTGTAAGAGACCACCAGATGAGAGATGATGTGAAATGATAATGGAGATAAACTGGAGGGTCAGGATGTAATTAACCTACCAAACATTTGCCTAGCGACTCGGGAAACCCCCGACAAAACCCATGGGTCAGGTAGGTTGGCCACGGGAATCGAAATGCGGGCCACAGAGGAAACTGCCTGAGCCATCCCACTCAGTTTGTATGGTGGACAGTATACTTAACGTTTATTGAAAAAATTCTATTGTTATGCTGTTGTATACATTGTATAGAAATGAACTATTTTGAGTGGAAAAAATTAAAAATTCTATCTTATTGAGAAAGGGGCTGTCAGCCCAGCTTACCTGGAGGTATAAGCAGTTGGAGAAATAGAGATAGGTAGAGGCAGTACCGCAGCGCTCAGCGTAAATACTAGATGCGCAACTGAAATTAGAACCTTCTGAAAGTTTCCTTCTCCCCGCCTACAGTACGTCTTAAAATATTCTATGGAAAATTTCACTGTGGTGTGTGTGTGTGTGTGTGTGTTTTTTTTTTTTTTTTTTTTTTTTTTTTTTTTTTTTTTGTGCATTAAATTCAGATATCCACGAAAACATGAATTTCCAGTGAAATCTCGACTTTGCGTTTTAATAGAATGCATTAGAGGATAGTGTTATGGAATAGTCGGGAAATATGGAATACCAAGATTTCGGCCTTGTTTGCTGCTGTTATCATGTAGGAGTGCCATATAGTGGTTAAGAAAGACTCCCATGATGCCCTGCTGTGAGAAGTTGGCAGCTTGTAATTTCAGTAGCTACAGAGCAGTGTGTGCTTTGCGATACTCAAAAGTTTTTACTGTCAAAGTTTCAAGCATTGCAACCCAGTAGTACGCATGTGACTTGAACATTGGTGTTATATTGTGGTCACTTCTTTAGCTAGCAGTGTTTTGTCCATTACTTTAAAGGTGCCATGTCGGGTTTTGTGGAATACCAGTTATTTCTTAGTAGCTGACGTAAAAGTACAATGTTCCATATAACTGTACTAAATATACTGAATAGAAATAAGTTAAAAATGAGTTTTAGTAGCTGAAAATTATTATATAAATATACACATAGCTTAATTCAAATCCAAAGCATATTTATTGAAAAATTAAACTCATTGAAATGCCAACAAAACCTATTTTATCTGTTATCTAGAATTGGTGTATGGTTTAGGCCTATAAGACCTGTAAATGTCATAGAAGCACGTGGCGGAAATTAACCGCATTGTCTGGTGGGTTTTAATGCTCCCGTGTTCTTCCACAACATAGTTCCGCAGTTTATTAAACTTCTTGCATTACCCGCGTTCATTAAACCATTCAAGTTGTTATATCTAATTAACATTAATGTGAAACAAATATTCCAGATAATTAAACGAGTGTTGTACGTTTTACGTGCAGTTTACGAATGGAGCGCCAGTAAATAACGTGTACAGAGTTTTCACAGAAACGCGTCGCTTTTGTAGTCGCCTCTGCTAATAAGTTAAGAAAGTCCAGCGTTCTGGCAGGGCTAGTTAAAATTCTTTACGTCGAGAATATAGTGTTCGTTTTGGGTTGCGCTTGGAACACTTGCTATTTCTGAACGCAGTACGTTTAAGCGTGTTGTTCAGAAATTCCACAGGCGATCACAGTTCGGTTCTGGTATGACTGATGGAACCAGACATTAATTTAGATGTAATTACGTCATACACCACGGTTGCAAGAGGTGCTTTTGCGCAAGAATGACTAATGACCTGCTTTGCATAGTCCACAGCTGTTTATAAATGATTCCTGCGATTGCATATAGCCATTTTGAAACGTATGGTTGCAGGGAGCTCAGGAACAAGTATAAAATAACCCAATAAGATTTTGAAACGTTTCTGTTCTCCCAGTGTCTTGCTGCTTTTTAGAAACGAACCATCAGTTAAACAGCATGCTTCTGTATCATCAGATGATGTTCTTACAACAAAACATCTGAAATATGTTTGCAGGTATTAAGTGAGGAAGAAACAAACAAAACTATTTTTTGTGTTACATTCACATGGCCCTTTCTGCCCATTCAACACATCCCTACAAAATGTTAATTGCAATAAGCATTTGTAGATCGTACTTGTAGGTACATGGGAATAGATAAATACTTGAATTTTCTAGGAATTGTCTTCCAAATCCGGTTTCTTTGTGAAAAAACATAACAAGTAGACATGTTTTACTATACAAGAAAATTAGAGCTCTTTAAAGGCGCAATTTTTGTCATTTTTTAAGGAACCATTTCCGAGATATTTTTTGTTATTTCAAATACTTTGTATTTTCTATCTCAAATAAGAAGTCGTTATTTCTTTTACATTTTGTTATATCATGGATATGTAAAGATAACGGAATTTCAAAGCCATCACATCCAAATGCCAAATTAATAAATAAAGCCATCACATGGTGATGGGCACTTAAAAAGATTTAACTGTATTTCCTGATTTCTATTTTACCTGCAACAAAATATGCAAATAGAGAATTTTTGCAAACGTTTGTCTCGACTAGGACGAAGTAGGTGAAGAAATAAGTTTTAATATGTAGAATTGTGATAAACTTATTATAATTTGAGTTTTTTCCCCCCATTTTCGACTGCCAACGTTAAGTCACATCGGACAATGAATGAAATGATGTTCAAATGAGTACAGGGTACATGGAGCTTAGAGTCACCAGACATTCATCTTTCAGTATAAGAGAAAACCTCCAACGTTAAGTCATATCGGACGATGAATGAAATGATGTTCAAATGAGTACAGGGTACATGGAGCTTAGAGTTACCAGACATTCCTCTTTCAGGATAAGGGTAAACCTCCAATGTTAAGTCATATCGGACGATGAATGAAATGATGTTCAAATGAGTACAGGGTACATGGAGCTTAGAGTTACCAGACATTCCTCTTTCAGGATAAGGGTAAACCTCCAATGTTAAGTCATATCGGACGATGAATGAAATGATGTTCAAATGAGTACAGGGTACATGGAGCTTAGAGTTACCAGACATTCCTCTTTCAGGATAAGAGAAAACCTCCAACGTTAAGTCATATCGGACGATGAATGAAATGATGTTCAAATGAGTACAGGGTACATGGAGCTTAGAGTCACCAGACATTCATCTTTCAGGATAAGAGAAAACCTCCAACGTTAAGTCATATCGGACGATGAATGAAATGATGTTCAAATGAGTACAGGGTACATGGAGCTTAGAGTTACCAGACATTCCTCTTTCAGGATAAGGGTACACCTCCAATGTTAAGTCATATCGGACGATGAATGAAATGATGTTGAAATGAGCACAGGGTACATAGAGCTTAGAGCTACCAGACATTCATCTTTCAGGATAAGGGAAAACCTCCAACGTTAAGTCATATCGGACGATGAATGAAATGATGTTCAAATGAGTACAGGGTACATAGAGCTTAGAGTTACCAGACATTCATCTTTCAGGATAAGGGAAAACCTCCAACGTTAAGTCATATCGGACGATGCATGAAATGATGTTCAAATGAGCACAGGGTACTTAGAGCTACCAGACATTCATCTTTCAGGATAAGGGAAAACCTCCAACGTTAAGTCATATCGGACGATGAATGAAATGATGTTCAAATGAGTACAGGGTACATAGAGCTTAGGGTTACCAGACATTCATCTTTCAGCATAAGGGAAAACCTCCAACGTTAAGTCATATCGGACGATGAATGAAATGAAAGTCAAATGAGTACAGGGTACATTCAGCTTATAGTTACCAGATATTCGTCTCTCAGAATAAGAGAAACTCCTGAAAAAAATTATCGAGATAACTCGCGCTAACCGATATTTGAACTCGGGACCTCTTGAACGTGAGACACACATGGTGCCACTTAGGCTACTGTGGCAGGCTATAATTTGAGTAGAGCTTATAGTCCATGAGGTGATGAAACACCTTTTAGATAAATACCGTTTATTTAATACTGTTTTTTTTTTTTTTTTTTTTTTTTTTTTTTTTTTTTTTTTTTTTTTACCCAAAGTATATGAAAATAGTATTTGTAGAGATAGTTGCTACAAGAGTGAAGACAGAAATTCACGTGAATGCTGCAGATTGTTTTTGTTATTACTGTTTGCAGAAATTAGAAATGTCCTTTATTTCAGTGAAAAGACGATTTGTACACCCCTTATAGCAGCAAAATGACGTAATAGACACAAACGCAGTCTTTAAGGTGGTCTCGTTCTCAGGTGCATGTAAACAAACGAAAGAATTCACTGCTGTACACTTCAAATCTCACATACTCACAATTACTACACAGCTGTACACTCAATTAACAACTCCCTAGCAACTGACACTTGGCGGGTTTTTATACCTTCAGTCATTGTTCTAGAATTTTGTCGCTCGTTCGATAACAATTGCGATGCAGCGAGAAAGACGAAACTCTTTCTCTTTCTCTCTCTCGGCAAACGTCTAACTCTGCGCTTACGCGCCGGCTGCGGCTTGCGACACAACAATGCCTCCGCGACTCTGTGTAGTTTTTAGAGCGTATTAATTCATGATATATTTATAAGTTTCAAGTACAGTATACATACATAAAGTTGGATCTTTAGCCTAGGGAAACTGTTTACACGTAAAAGTGTACATCCTTTTTATCATAATTTTGGAGCATGTCTTAGGTGCCTAAATTTTTCTGTGTCTGTCCTAGAAGTTTTAAGACAAATGAATGCGTTAGGATTGTTATATTTATCTTATACGTTGGATATGCATACTTCATGAATCTGTAGTGTATACTCGACTCAAAGACAACAAAGTGCAGCTGATGCACACGTTCAACATTACACAACTGAATTCTTAAGGCATCGGGTTACTGGGAGCACAAGTTTCGGGTTGCTACGCATGACTTCAAAATGAAACAGAATCCGTAACACTCGGGAGAACCAGTTCAGCTCGCATTTTGTGTTAAAATTCCATAAATTTGACCACGTAATGGCGCTGATCAGCTTTCAACGCCTGGGGGCTACAACCAAACTACTATCGCCTTGTTTATCACCATGTTGTTTATTTATTTACAAATTCTGAATGTGCTATAAAATTCAAGGAATGTGCAACTTGTGAATAAATTCCGCTTCTTATAGGTCTTCTTTTTACTTTCTTTGCTACTGTAATACATTCCATTAAAAAAAAAAAAAAGTTACACTTACTTGGCTTCCTTTACCAGGTCCTCAACAGACTACACTAAGCAACAAAATTTGACAAAATTTTGTTCGTCCTATGTTTTTAGTGTTTATTGCTTAATTCGGTGATGCTGATTATGAATATATGTTTTTTTTTCTTAATATCAATATTTTGAATACAATAGTCAATTCTTCAAAATCTTAAAAACAACCATAATTGAAATTAAAGAGAAAACATTTACGAGAGTGATCTGAAAATTCTTGGTAGTGAAAAACGACATTTCATGCTTTCAAAGTAGTTTTATTTTTCGACATAATCTCCTATAATATTAATACATTTTTGCAAAGTAACCATGTACAGCCGCAATTGCTTCTTCGTTGTACGAAATGCGCCTGTCAGCGAAGAATTTCTCAATTTTAGGAAACAGATGGAAGTCCAAGTACTTAAATTTTCCCATCTGTTCAAACACATTATTATTTAACATTGTCTTCGATCTTTTTATTTGGTTTCCTATAAATGCCATCATCTTTGACTTTCCTACTGATATATTTAAACCGGAGTAGCGCAGTGGTTTCGTTCGATTCCCGGCTCTGGTGCTGGCGATTTTAAGTTGGCCCTATCCACGCCTTCACCACTGTCTAGCAAATGTGAAGTGTCCCCTATGCCCAACGTGGTTGAGAGTCCACGGTATAAGCTGTAGGTTCTCTCGCCTCACCGTCATCTTCGCTATCACCCTATCATTGGAGGTAATGGACTCACCCTCTGGGTGCCTCCACTTGAGAAATGGGTCCGGACATCACGTGGTGGGGTTTCCCCGAAGGCCAAGGTTGCCATGTGGGACTTGTTTGTAACAAACCATTTAAACCATAATCCTGGATAAATTTTATGTTTATACAGATACACATGTATAGAAATGGTTGTAGTGGCTTATTCCTTATAGGAAAATGGAGTAGCCTTATGTTTAAGAGCTGATTGCTATGTGGTGGCTTTGAAATTCCATTCCCTTTACATACCTAGGAAACGGGTAGCAAATTTCGATTAGAGAAAAGTATACGTAGCGGAAAATTGAAACCAGTAACAAGGAGTAGCTCGGAAGTGGTTAACTGCACGAAAAATATAGTTCACATAACTGTTTGCTGTAACTAGATACTTTTTGTTTAGCACATTTTTGCCTATCTCTCACGGTTTACCAGTTATGCAAAAGCTATTAAGAACTGAGATTTCAGAGGCTGCATTTCATTTTTGAGAAAATTAAACATTTCGAAAAATGTTCGATGGAACGAGTTGCTTAGGATGGTAGGAGTTTCTTGAAAATTTTCGTGCTTCACCCTGAGAAAACGGAAAACAAATAAAAAGTTTCTAATATCGAATTTTCATTTTTGAGATATCCTGTTTACAGGTACAAGAACCATTTTCTAAAAACGCTTTTTTCGGATTCAGGGGCCTAGAAATTTATATTTCCAGTGCAATTTTGGTATCTAATGTTAGGGCAATCAATATCCTCTCTAACTAGTTCATAGTATAGAGTAAGTGATTAGATACGAAGATTCACTAGAAATGACGTTTCCAGACCCTCTAAATCCAAGGGGGAAAATATACGGTAATAGCCCATGCGCGTTAGTGTGTGTGTGTGTGTGTGTGTGTGTGTGTGTGTGCGCGCGCGCGCGCGCGCGCTTCTTTGTAATATACGTCCTCCGACGGTAAGTCATATCGGACGATGAATGACATGTACGAAATGATGCTCAAATGAATCCGGGCTCCTTGGAGCTTAGTTACCCGACATTCGTCTGGCAGGATAAGGGAAACCCCGAAAAAAACCTTATACAGGTAACTCACCCTAACCGTGATTCGAACTCGCGACCTCTTGAACCTGAGGTAGACACGCTACCATCTACGCTACCGAGGCGGGCATGTGTGTGTATTTGTTTGCGTGTGAGTGAATAGCATAACCCCAAACGCAAAGTGGACTTAATTCCAAATTTGGTATCAAAATTCACCATTTGCCAAGGAAGCTTCCTCCACCTAAATCACCCTTACGCTCAATGTATTTTCTCTAAAAGGACTGTAACGATTTTTCTTAAAATGTATATTTTAGATATTTGTATGACAAATAAGAAACTTTCTGGGAATTTGAAATTTTTGTCGTCTGAGGCCTTGTTCATTCTAATGGAATTTTGAACGTATAACTGGTCAAGCGTAAGAGATAAACAAATTTTACTACAAAGCACAAAATTTCTCCAAACGACTCTTTTTGTAGCTTTAACTATTTGCTAGATGTTCTTTGTTATTGTTATGAATTTTCAAACTTTTTTTGCAAGTGCAAAGTCACTATTCCTCTCCTCAGGTGGTGAAGCGATTGCTTGATGAAAATCTTTTAAAAGTCTTAATATTGAAATATGAGCTGTATCTTTCCTGGCGGCGTATATGTTCTAGACGTTCTCGGGCTTCGAGCCAGGTAAGCAGATGTTGAGACATCGACGTTTCGGGAGCGTACATGTCTCCCATCTTCAGGGAAGTTGAAGATGGGAGAGATGTACGCTCCCGAAACGTCGATGTCTCAACATCTGCTTACCTGGCTCGAAGCCCGAGAACGTCTAGAACAAGTCTTAACATCGCTTTAGCGTTATATATCCTTCATACCCTTACAGCTAAATATGAAATAAAAGTGGATCTTCATTAAAAAAGATGTAGACCAAGTTTTTGGAAAATTATGAGTAGAAAAAGTCATGTGAATCCAACACTAAGATTGTTTCTAAGTTTAATTTGGTTAATAGTGCTGACTTTGGATGGCTACATGATGTTAAAGCGTTATATATAGTAATGCAGGACGAGATAGATAACCTAATAGGTTTTCAACTGTTTCATAACCAAAGAGTTAAGCTGCAGAACTGACCTCTCACTTCATAATTCAGTGTTATTACTGTTTCATCTACATGTTGCAGACATATCGTTTATTCTTCGTATATATAAAAATAGGGAATGTTTTTTCCGGTGCTTTGTCTGGTAGAAATCTTTGAAGGCTCTGTAGATGCCTCCGGCAGACAGGAAGTCAAGTTCCTACCTAAGACTCCAGTCTCCTTTTCACAAGATAATGCTGTATGTGTAAATATGACGCGCATCAACAATTAAACAGCCTGCTTCTCTTAAGTAAATACAAAGAAGTTGAATAGCAAGGGGAAGGCATCGTGCTTCCGGAACATCTCCAAGGTTCGAGACATGGTTGCTTTACACACAAAGTGAAGAGAATGCGAGTGTGAAATGACACTAGAGTATAAAACGGTTTGGTCATTCATTGCTTCATATCTCCCTCAAAATAAACATATCCGGTCGCTTGTGAACCCTTCTCGTTGGCACACAATGGAGCATAATCCCTCTAGGGTGTTCACAATACACGTCATTCACTGTTAACGCTCTAGGAATTTAATGTAATCTTCCTGCGATGAGACGATTCTTCTTTCCATGACTGTTTTGTAGTTGACAACAGCCTTGGGCATTGTACGTCCGTCATAGTGAATGTTGTAAGCTACCCTTTGGGTGTAGTGAATAAAAACTAGTAAATATTACAGGACCGTGGACGCGTATCGGAAAATATGTGAAGCAACGGAGTTGTGTACGCAAGCCTATCGCAGACACATGGCCGGACAGTGTGTGTACAGTGCGATCCATATAAACCTGAACCATTTCAATAGGTCATAAATTTTGAACCAATAATAGGACACACGTACAACTTTGGGAGAACATAATACACAATTAGGAGATTACATTAAACTATTTGCATCTCAGAGAAAATGTTGGAAGTGTCCACCAGCATCTATACTTGTTTGCACTCGTCTCACCATATTCTCTGAAGTTTTACGGGGAGTATCCTGTATTAAGATCTATGTGTCACATTGGATGCATCTCAGAGTATATAAATACGCAACAGGTTGTTTGTGACAGTATGGTCCATAACAGAAGCAACAGCTACTTGTAATTGCGTTATCCGGTTAGATCCTTCGCTGTAAATTGTATTATCTAACCAGGCTCGAAGTGTTCAAGGTAATTTAACCACATAATGACGTTTCAGAAAATAGTTTGATCCCGAGGTTAACATTACTTAGATATGCAATATTTCTTTTTTGTTGTCGAAGTAATAGTCTGAAATGTTCAATAGAGCTTTGGAATAACATATGCTGTAGATACTTTGTTATAAGTATGTGGCAAAACAAATGACACTGAAATTATCGATAATTTGATGTTCCAGTTTCTATAGCAACGAAATGCTTATTGTATGGGGATCTTTCATAAGTAAGAAATAATGCAAATAAAACTAAAATTAAGCGTTTCTTTTAAATGCTCATGAAATCAAATTTAATATTTTGAAAGAAAACCTTTACAAAAAGAGAATTTTAGCAATTATTGTGAGTCTTTGTTATGAGTCTTGGGAATGTGGAAAAGTTAAAAATGAAGAACAAGATTGTACGTCTATCACCAGCATCATCAAGAATTCACGCTTCGACTTAGCCACTGCTAGATTATAAGTGGATAGCAATATGTATACATCATTAAATAATTACAATTTTATTATTCTAGTAGTTGTGTAAATTGTTTAGAAAATTGTTAAATAAAGCAATTGAGCTCTTCCCATGGCAACCAAATCTAACTGTTCATGCATTTAAATAATGTACAACTAGCTTTTATGGGAGCAAATACAAAAGATATATTTTGTTGATGATTTTTGCCATGTACAATCATGGCTGAGTATTTTATTTCTTTTTTTTTGAAAAATGTTCATTTAAAATATTAAATTTGGTATATGGGAGCATATTTTAAAAAATCGGTTAACTTTTGTTTTATTTGCATTATCTCTAAGTTATGAAATACCTGTATAATAGACAGAGTCAACATGAAAAATTCAATGCCATTTGAACTACGGTTTTGAACCACGGATCTCCTGGTTTCCGTCTAGTCGCTCTAAGTCATTGAGCTACCATGGCCAACTTGACTCACTATATTAAATTCGTATTTGACTCGTATATTTCCGTATATTTGAAATGTTGACTCGTATATTTCTCCGGTAGACCACTAATATCTGTTTCATATAACCTTGCCCCGCTGACATGTATCACTCCGCGTGCAACTACCTTCCCCCTTACCCTAATTGGTTAATGCTTTCGCGCCATAGGCCATAGGTGGTGCCTTCCCGTGACATTGAAACCTGCAGTAAACGTCATAATAATTGCAGGAAGATAGATAAAATCATACAAATAAGAATATGAAAGCATGCCAAACTACAAGTTTATAATAACTGAGTAAGTTAAAACTGAATGAATGATCAATGAAACTGAAACAAGTTTATAATGAAAGGCCTACGGCCTTCTCCACTGGGATTTTTTAAAGCCAGCACACATACCTTGCAGAAATGCTTGTCTTTCAGTCTTAAAGTCGTGTCACGCCATACTTGTCGTGTGTCCTTCATTCACCCAAGTCTCGTCAAGGTAGTAAATATATTTTGCGACTTGTATCTCGGTACAATCTGATTGTCCTTAAATAACGTCTTCGACACACAGCAATATCGCCCCTGGAGTGGTAAGTTTTCCTGTTGTCTCAATTTCATATCGCGATGTTCCTACGGATCTAACACTCACACCTGTAAGCTCAGAGCACAGCTGTTCGACTTCTCTCACTGACAAAGACGGATTCTTCTTTGTGAGTGCATTAAACACATGCACCACAATTCTTTTTTCGCCGCTTGTAAAGGTTTTATCTTGAGATGCTTCAGCGAAAAACTGGCGGTAGACTCTGCCATTATACATAATAATAAGTACACGCGCAATAAACGATCAATAAAATAATTTAGCTCTCGTACTCGGCACAGTGCACCTTCGAATGGCGATATATGACTAATCCATTTCAAAACAAGGTCAGTGATAAAAGTCATATAAACAAATATGTCATCACTACCGCTAAAGCACGTGCTATTGTGCCATATGAAAGACGGGCTTCAGAGCAAAGGAACCTCCTCTTTACTTCATTTATGAATTAACATGCATTTCAGATAAATTAACTCTGTTGCTTAATATATTTAATTCAAACAGTTACGAAAATATAAATTTGACAATTCTCTTCCAACATATAAAGATATATCACTATGTTAAATAACGAACTAATTTTTACCACACAACAGTCTAAACCACAACAGAGGTGATTAGGTCACGTGACTGTTAAGAGATAGGGGGCAAGCTTATGTGAAACAAGGACTAGGGGCTCTCGCATTCGAGATACACCGTTTATGTTGACTTATCGTAAGTACTTGAGTCCCAGGCTTCATCATTTAACTCTTATTATTTTAGTTAATTGATAGAAATTAATAATTTCTTCACACTAGCTGTATATAGGCTAAAATCTTTGATACATAGATTGTACATGTTTAATGTTTGACGCACTGTGAATTTAGTTTTGTAGTGTGAATAAACGAAAGTGTTTATCCCGGAATATTGTTACGACCTGCTGAAACTAATGACACAGCACTCCCAAGCTTTTATTTTTCGTAGCCGGCCGTGGGAGTGAAGGTTAGAAGTTTCTTAGCATGCATTATGATTTAGGATTTAGAAATATGGGTGGTTCCAAAGGAATTAGTAACTAACAGCAATTAAATTCATATGGCGATACATTCTCTTACACTTTTCGGTTCATATTTTGGCTAATCCTGGGACATAAGTGTCCGTCCAGGTCCGTAACAGTGGAAGAGACCTCTCGTTAAATTTAAAAGATTGGGAGACGCTCCTTTTACCTGCACGTAGGATCATGTAATCAAGTACTGCCAACTTAGCGTAATGTAAATCGAAATGCATCAAACGTTTTTATTTATGGAGGCTATTTAACTCCTATGGTCCTCAACGTTCCATTCTGTATTGGGCAAGAAAGACCATTAAATTTTGCTCAGAGGCCTCTCTTTTGAGGTTCTTTTACGAGCCGTAAATCAACGATTCGGGAGCACCGGCTTTAGTTCCCTTCCGAAGAAAGCCATGCTAAAGGTTATTACATCCAAAAAAAGCCATCGCCCTCGGCCAACTGCGAACCGTTGATATTGGGACCCCTAGACTACGGAGATCATGTGAAGTAGGATATGAGAATGTACTGGGAGTCTTTCACTTTGAAAAACTGTACGAGGAGGTACCAGAGCTGCCGTCAATGTCCGAGACTTTCAAATTGAAAGCCCCGGGTTTGATTCCCTTAAACCGCTGGGTCTGACCTTGGGCCTTCCTTGGTCCAGAGGCAATCCCTTCGTTTCCTTCGGTATTTCAGATGTGCTTGATCAAAGTAGAGAGTACGTCCAGTTGACATTAGAGGGGATTGGGATTTCAGTAGGGAGGGGATTCAGTACCTAGGCCACCAATCCCCCAAGTGGTGATGAGGTAAAGGGGAAAGAGGGCGGCCGACCCAAGGAGCCATGACAGTACAGAGGGCAGGGTCCATACATTTTATTTGGATAGAGACTTTCCTCGACAGGCCAGGACATGGAACCAGCTCCCCTACAGCGGGATGGCAACGAGCCGAGCAGCCGAGCCCTAATGGTTCCAGGCAGGCGATCCGAGCCCCATAGATCCCTGGCTGGCGGTCCCGAAATGGTCCCAGCAGAGGAGCGGAGACCGGCAGCCGACCTGCCGGAGGAGGAAGTAGTTTTCCTCAGAGCATATCATCCTGCCATACTCCATCGAGGCACCCGCCGACACTTCTACCCTGAAAGAGACCACCAGATGAGAGATGATAATGGAGATGAAGTGTAGGGACAGGAAATTCGGGGGATGCAGCATTCGCCTAGAAACCCGGGGAAACCCCTTAAAAACCCATGGGTCAGGTACGTCCGCCACGGGAATCGAACCCGGGACTCCCGAATGAGGGCCACAGAAGAAACCGCCTGAGCCATCCCGCTCGGTTGTCATGAGGGGGCTGCTAGGTTGAACGGGTGTTCGTTGCCTTCTTTAGGCAACTCCAATCTTAAGAACCATCGCTTCCGCCTCTCTGTTACCTTCCTTGATATCTGCAGTACATCTCTCGTACTCACAGCAAGCGACATCAGTTCTATACATGGCTGCGACAAATTTCGTTTTACAGGATCAGTCCTAATATTATTAATAGGTCGTCCAAGAAGCCTCACGACGAGAATAGGGCCTAGTCTAAGACGAACATCACTAAAACTTCAGTGTATGGATTAGCATGAAGAGAAAGTGATCGGAAAACGCTATCGTCCAAAATAGCCAAGTAATTGATTGGCGATACACAAAGGGCACATGTTTTATCACTGTAAAACCACATCGCATGCAAATAGCTGACACGATTATACATTTTTTGTAGCTCTGTGTGTATGTTTATTGGTGTGAATTGAATGCTCAAAGTGGTTAACGCGGTATGTGCAGGCCAGGAACGCTTAATGACCAATGCTGAATGTTGTTGACCTCCCTTTTATAGACTAAATTATTCACATTGCACTGGTGGAGTGTTGAAATTACGCAACACTCACACTAAACCAGCTAGCCCAAGGCTAGTGTTGCCAACTCTTGGTGATGAAAAGTGGCCAAAACTATCAGAAATGGCTGGATGTGGGGCAGTTTTTACAGATGAAATTTATAAAAATCCATGGTGTGTAAGATATGTCCTTAAACTTTATACTGGTTAGTAGTATAATAACGTAAATGTCTTTGCAATGTTCCAAAATTATAGCTTGCATAGTTATTTAAATATTAATTTTTGGTTGTGTAGCTTCATTGTTCTAAATTTGAATGCTTCACACAATGCAGTTTTAAAAACATTCATATAAAAAGAGATTTTACTCAAAATGAACCCTTAAGAGATGTATCATAGACTTTTAGGCTAATCCCTTGATGGCAGAAAAATTACCTCTTTTTATATTCTCCAAAATTCTTGGTTTTTCAGAAGTTAATAATTTATTTATAAAAATTGAAACATCATTTTAAAATCATATGTGAACATTTCCTTTAATGTACTTTTGAGACGTGGTAAAAGAGTTCGAATGAAAGTAATAAAATCGATGTTTCGGGAGCCTACATCTCTCACATCATCAGGATATAAGAAATGTTATAACAACAAATGTAGCACTGGATATAACTCAAATATAAACAAAGACAAAACACTATCAATATTCGCATTACTGAACTAAAGACTTATTTTCAGTAAATTAAATGCCAGCTCAGGAGATGGCGTGAGTGTAGAAAATTAATTGGGTCAAAGAAACGTAACTCCTTAACTTGATGATGAAGCTGTATAGATCTGTGCTTCTTAAGCCGACGGATTTCCATTTAAGGCCGGTTTCCAAGAGGAATATAACTGAAATACAGCATCACGATTAAGCGTGCTCCCCTCGGAGGAAATGGCCAAAACCTCCTTAACTCTCCGCTCCTAGTAACTGTTGCATTTTGCAAACATGGCCGTGATTCTAGATTTCAGTTCAGTTCCTGTGTTGATAGTGCTTTGTCTTTGTTTATATTTGTATTATATCCAGTGATTCATTTGTGCTTATAATATTTAATAAATATCCTGATGATTCCCGAGAAGAACTTGAGCATATTCGTCACCAGGAAAACTTTTGGTCTTATTTTATAAATTGCATCGTTTGTAGCATTGTTATAAAATGTTGAGAAAAGTTTTGCTGGAAAACAGGTTTTAGAGTTAGAGGGGCCTGTTAGTAACCATCTGCCTGTGCATTAATAGCTTCACTTGGTAGTTTAAACAAAGTGTGTGACTTAGAATTTATGTATTTTATTATTAATTTTGTTTGTTTGTTAATTTTTCACACTTTTATGAGAAAGATATTTGGGATTGGACACAGTCAAAATAAAAATAAATAAATAATAATAAATAAATTAATTAATTAATGTTAGCTGCTCAAAGTGTTTGTGCGACATTTAATTCTCCAACTGACACATTTTTTGGCGGGAGATAAATCAGAAAGCATTCTCAAAGTTATTGTAACGTAGCATAACTCACGTGCAATCTCATTAGTACCGGAATTCATAATTAACTATTCAAGTCAGTAGGGAAACTTTGTCTGATCGGCATATCGCCATGGCAGCTCGGTTGGTTAGAAAGCGGAAGATCCGTGTTTCAAATCCTGAATATGACATTGAATTTTTCAGTCCGAGTCTACATTTCTGCTTGTCCACATAAGTGAAAGAACAATGAATTATCGTTGTGGTTAACTGTCTCTTCAGAAAGGCTTGATTTAGCCATAAATGGGCTAGGTTGGTATCACTTCCCAAGCCTGAATGCTTGTTAGAAATTGCCGAGAGCCACATATGGCAGGAAGGAAGCGTGAATGTCACATATCACATGTGTGAACTAAAAAACAAAAAAGTAAAGCCATCTGTGTTTCTTAAACATAGCTCAGTTGATATAAGCATTGCAGGTGCTGTGATTATGAATGTGCTTAAATTCATATTAACAACGTCTGTGCTTAAAGTGGCATATTTTTACTTTATTACGTATAACAAGTAGGAAAAGTATTGCATTCCATCTAGAATTTTGATAGCAGATTTCACCAGGATCAGCTGAATCTAGAAATGGCAGTTTTGGAAAACGTGTGTAGGGAAAAGAGTGTTCGCATGGCAGAACTCGGAAAAAAAATGTGTTTGGTTTTGTTAAACATGACTATTTTGATTAAAACAAGATATTTTGATAGCAAAAAAATCATGAATTTACTGGGAATAACCTCTGATGTCCTCTTTATTCTGTATGACTTCTGTATAACTGCTAAGCTGTAAGACGAGACAGTTTTTAATTTCAAACCCCAAAATATTGTTGTTATTTTTATATTTGTTATTTTAAATTTATTTTAAAATATCTAAGAAGAAATCTTTATGAGTTATTGGAAATGTTTGGGAAAGTAAACAGATTAAAGTGAAAAGGAAGACGTGTGATAAATTTAGAAATAGAAAAGCATCAATAATGTTAATTAGTTTTAACGATGTTATTAGAAATTTAAAATTATTTGAAACAATATTTGAGTATCGGATTGTTTAAACTAAGTTTTAAAAGAGGTTATAAAAATAACCAAATATGCTATGATTATATTGGTCGTTAGGAATGACGTGGCCAATAAGAAAATGCTTCGTTTAGGAAGAAAACAGCTTCACTTAGTGTTAAGAGGCGATAGACAACAGACGTGAGTGAATAGGACGTAAGTTTTTACTACGTAAATGGATTGTAAAATATATTTCATACAATATTGTAATGTATAATCCAACGACGTGGATAAAGCTACTCGTCAACGACGCTTGTTGTAACTTTCAATACAGTATTAAAAGACTGGATTATTTTAATTGAAAATAAGTTAAATTATTTTTCAGTTAATAAGAAAATTACATCCTTCAGTCTGACTATCCAAACAGTAATATTTATTCACTTATTTATTTACCTTTTTGAAAAGTTAAGTATCTTCTAATTGGTTTGTATTTTAAAATGGTTATACTTTTCTCAAATAAGAGTTTCTAAGAGTTTCTTAGTTTCTTATTGTTTTCTGGTGCTTATGCAAAGAAGCCGTGTGTTGTGCTGTCATCTCTGTTCACTTGGTTGCAGCGTGCAGACTAATCTAAGACCCTTTTTATATGTCCTCTGTGAGTCACGGTCGCTGTTGTGTGCGTTTCGATGGGTTTGTGTGCAGCTAATTTGAAGCCAAGTGCTTGAGAATTCCTTAACCTGGCCAATATTTAGCCATCAGCGTTTAAAACATATCGTTAGGAGAGGCTAATGCTTTTACTTCCTGGAAAACATACATTAAACGTTTTCTGCTAATATTTATTTAGATTAACATGTATGTAGAATGATAAGGCTTTGTATGAATAGTTGCTACTAGAAAGAGTAGAAAAAGACATGTGAGTTTAACACATCAAATTTTTAAAATGTATAAAGTGTTATAAAGCTAAATTAAGGCCTGAAGCTTTCCTGGCGACGAATTTATTGGAGATCTTCTTTGGAAACAAGCCAGGTGAAAAGACGCTTACAAATCGACGTTTCGGCATCGTACATCTCTCCCATCATCAGCATATTTAAAAATGTTGTAAGCACAAATGTATAACTGGATATAAGACAAATATCAACAGACAAAACACTACTAATACTCGCATCACTGAACAAAAGACTGTTTTCAGTAAATTAAATGCCAGGTCAGGAGATGGCGTGAGTATAGAACATTAATTGGGTCAAAGAAACGAAACTACTTAACTTGATCAAGCTATATAGATCTGTGCTTCTTAAGTCGACGGATTTCCAAGAGGAGCTGAATTGAAAGTTTACTGAAAACAGTTTTTTGTTCAGTGATACGCGTTGTGATAGTGTTTTGTCTTTGTTGATATTCGTGTTATATCCAGTTATACATTTGTGGTTATAACACTTTTAAATATCCTGATGATGGGAGAGATGCACACTCCCGAAACATCGATTTCTAATCGTCTTTTCACCTGGCTTGTTTCCCGAGAAGATCATGAACATGTTATAAAGCTGCCTTTAACATACAAGTTTGCAAAATTGTTGTACAGTGTTATGTAACATGAGGGTAATAGGTGTCTTTTGTTTGTTTACAGGTCAGTACTCATCTGTCTTAACCTCCTACGTGTACTAAAGCAGCAGGTTTGTATTACATTCCTGAAATTTATCATTTTTGCTTTGGCTGTAGATTTCTTTTTGCATCCAAATGCATTTTGGATTAAATATCTACTCTTTTAACTCTCTGTACTTAACCCCCCCCCCAAAAAAATGAGAAATTTCAGTCCAAATACACGTTTTGAGGTTCTTAAGTGAAAATGGAAAACATTCTTTGGAAGCTTTAAGGCGTGTGAAATACTTAACTTCGTACGTAGGTTCAGCATTAAATTACGGAAATTACAACAACAACAACAACAACAAAAAAAAGGATAATTTGATCCACGAAATATCCCATCCTCCCTTTTCACCACTATATTTACTCTCGAATTTGTTCAGTTCTATACCAGATATTGTTTTGTATTTCCTTATTTTCCCTTTAAATTTTACGTCCTCAAACGTTAACTCATATCAGACGATGAATGGAATGGGTGAATTGATGCTCAAATGAGTCCGGGGTCCATAGAGCTTAGAGTTACCCACATTCGTCTTTCAGGATAAGGGAAAAACCCCGAAAAAAACGTTATCCAGGTAACACACCCTGACCGAGATTCGAACTCGGGACCTCTTGAACGTGAGGCAGACACGCTACCATCTACTCTACCGAGGTGGGCATTGTACTTCCTTGCGGATGTTATTCCTACAGAGGTGGGTAATCGTCGAAGAGCTTATAACTGTGATAACCGCTATGTGAATGCAAAGACTTTATTACTTTGGATTTGTCAATACAATTTTTAAGTGGTTTCGCTATTCAAATATTTTTGTAGTGTTTTGGTTAACTGATGGAAATTAATCATTTCTTCATACTAGCCGTATATACGAGGGCTATTCAATCAAGAATGATCATAATTTTTACAGTCATAATTTTTCGCACTAAAATTCAGTCTTATTATATTCTGTTAGCTTATTGTAAAACAAACACGCGGTAGTAGTTTCATTGTTGGTACTCCTGGTTCCCACCTGTGAGAACCAGGTAAGTTCAGACATGTTCAGTATCGCATACCGCTGCAATGGATGTAACATGCAGTTAAAGTTGATGTTAGAGGAAGATCCGGAGTTTCTTTCAAACGTAATCACTGCTGATGAAACTTGACTACATCATTTTGATCCTGAGAGCAATCAGCAAAGCTCACTGTGGAAATCTCCTTCATCACCAACCCCCCAAAAAGCAAAAGTAGTTGCTTCTGCTGGGAAAGTTATGGTCATCTCATTCTTTGATATTCAGGGAATGGTTTATCAGCATGTTGTACCTGCACACACATCAGTAACTGGACAATACTACAGGGATGTCCTGAAAACATTACGTTTCCGTGAAGCAGGCTGTGTGCTGCACCACGATAATGCGCGGCTGCATATTGTCAATGTTGTTGAATATCTTGCAAAAATCAAGGTGAAGTGCATCCCTCACCCTCCCTATACTCCGGATTTAGCTCCATGTGACTTTTTTCTATTCCCTAACTTGAAGAAAGCCTTCGTGGGAGGCATTGTCCATCATCAGAAGCAGTGGTGAAGGCTGCGGAGGCGATTTTGAAGGATGTCTCAAAAATGGTTTCCAGCATGTGTTTTAAGCCTTGTAGAAACACTGGGACAAGCGCATCGCATTCAGGGGAGACTATTTTAAGACGAACCATCAAAATTATGAGAATGAGTAAAGGTACGTTGTGAAAAAAAAATGTGCTCATTATTTAACAGCCCTCGTATTCTAAGGTTAAATGATGAAGCCTGGGACTCAAGTACTTACTATCGTAAGTCACCACAAACGGTGTATCTCGAATACGAGAGCCCCTAGTGGTTTACCGGGGAAATATACGAGTCAAATGGAGAATTTAATATCACGACGGCAAGTTGGCCATGGGTAAGAGCGACTGGACGGAAACCAGAAGATCCGTGGTTCAAATCCCGGCCGTGGCATTGAATTTTTCACGATGACTCTTTGTAGTGTCCTTGAATTTGGAAGCCAGCTAGTAGTGGCTCTGTTTTAAGTATCTGAATACCAACTCGATTTCCTCTATCCACCTTGTACCCACAACGAAGGACATAATGAAGCCATTTCTGCAACGGTTTATATCAACATGAAGCAAATAGAAATATATGCTTCCTTTAAAGTATTTCCTAGAAGCTGTATAAAAATAAAAAACACAGAGAATGTCATGTGACTACAACAAAAACTTTCCTGGACTCCATCCTCCCACTGTAATGCATCATAATGTTGTTATTCATTAAAATGGACTCTTAACGCATTCCTTGAATGTTTTGCTTCTCTGCGAGAAAAAAGGAAGGTGTTTGCCCATTTGAGACATTTATAGATTGCATTGCTATCTAACGTTCTCGAATATCCTCTGTCGACATTAATGTTAGTCCGAAGCCAGTTCTCCGTAGAAGTCCTGTTTTGCACAAATGGGTTCATCAGCATTGCCAGCAGGATTTTCCATATTAGGTTTCTAGCCGTTTATGGCCTTCACTGTCTTTTACTCCCTTCTTGCCTATAAATTTGGTAGTTTTAACAAATATTTGAACAACTGTTGCTATGCCAACAGTAGTGTTTTAGAGTTTCCTATTTGATAAGTGCTTTCCTCTCTGCATCGGCTCTTGCAGGTATTTCAGGCTACGTCTGGATAACGAATGTTTCTCTGGAATGCAATTGCCTTTTCTGGCTACTAGGTAGAGCTTTAGGGATATAGAATGTAATAAATATAATGTCCGGTAGTCGGTTCTCTCTGTGTGTCTGTCTGTCTGTCTCTCTCTCTCTTTCTCTCTCTCTCTGTCTCTCTCTCGAACCTTTTTCTATAATAATCTTCCACACAAATCCATTCTTGCAACAACTCTAATGTGGAATTTCCTTCCACTAGAAAAATTGACTCAGTGGTTAGCTGTCCTCTATTGGCGGACTTTGATAACTTTTACAGTTATTGCTACTCCATCATTTGCCGAACGAGTTTAATAATAATATACGAGGGCTGTTCAATAAAGAATTATCATAATTTTTCGCACTAAAGTTCAATCTTATTATATTCTGTTAGCTTAATGTGAAACACACACGCCGTAGTAGTTTCATTGTTAGTACTCCTGGTTCCCGCCGTGAGAACTAGGCAAGTTCAGACATGTTCAGTATTGCCTACCGCTGCAATGGAGGTAACACGCGAGGAACAATATGCAGCTTTGAAATTCTGCTTTCGTCTCAACAAATCTTCAGTTGAAGCCTATACAATGTTACAGGAGGCCTATGGAGAGTCTGTTCTTCCCTACAGCACAGCTCGAAGGTTGTTTAAAATGATTAAAGAGGGGAGACAATCAATTTCAAAGGAAGGTGCATCCGGTGCTCCAGTTACTGCTCTTACGGAACAAAACATCAACACTGCTGCTGCCATTGTGAGAGAGGATCGACGAATTACCTTAAGATAACTTCCTGAAATACTGAACATTTCATTGGGTGTCACCCACACGTTAGTGACAGAAACATTACACATGAGACGTGTTTGTGCGCGATGGGTTCCAAGACTGTTGATTCCCGAACAAAAGGACATTCGCATAAAGGTCTGCTTGCAGTTAAAGTTGATGTTAGAGGAAGATCCGGAGTTTCTTTCAAACGTAATCACTGCTGATGAAACTTGGCTACATCATTTTGATCCTGAAAGCAAACAGCAAAGCTCAGTGTGGTTAATCTCCTTCATCACCAACCCCCAAAAAAGCAAAAGTGATTGCTTCTGCTGGGAAAGTTATGATCATCTCATTCTTTGATATTCATGGAATGGTTTATCAGCATGTTGTACCTGCACACACATCAGTAACTGGACAATACTACAGGGATGTCGTGAAAATATTGCAAGTCCATATCAGGCGCAAAATACCACAGTTCCGTGAAGCAGGCTGGATGCTGCACCACAATAATGCGCGGTCGTATATTGCATATTCCCTCACCCTCCCTATACTTCAGATTTAGCCCCATGTTACTTTTTTCTATTCCCGAACTTGAAGAAACGCCTTCGTGGGAGGCATTATCCATCATCAGAAGTAGTGGTGAAGGCTTCAGAGGCGATTTTGAAGGATTTCTCAAAAAATGGATTCCAGCATGTTTGTAAACTGGCAGAAACGGTGGGACAAGCGCATCTCATTCAGGGGAGACTATTTTGAGAAGGAGCATTAAAATTATGAGGATGAGTAAAGGTTGATGTCAAAAAAAAAAAAAAAAATGTGATCATTCTTTAACGAAAGCCCTTGTAGGTAATAGTCAGTGTATGTACACGCTGTTGAGATGCAATCATATCATACACAATTTTATGTTTCGTCACTTACTGTTCATCAAGTTAGTAATACTTCACTGTTTTAGTAAAGAGGATAACAAGCGAGTATAACGCTCGTCAGTGCTGGTCAATACTTCTCAACCTTTGCCATGAATAACCCCATTTGTTATGAAAATACCTTAAACATACGCTAATTTAATAAAAACCTGTAGCAGGATTCCCATTCTGCTACACATGCGATGATTGAAGACGACGAACTATAAGCCCTGCGATGTGAAAGTCATGTTGAAACAAAAGTTTTTTGGTGCTTGGGGGATGTTGCGATGTTGAATATGCTAGTTAGTTAGTTACTAACACTCCCCACATGGCAACCTTGGCCTTCGGGGTAACCTCACCCCACCAAGTGATGACCGGACCCATTTCTCAGGTGGAGGCACCCAGAGGGCGGTGTCCATTACCTCCGATGATAGGGTGATAGTGAAGATGGCGGTGAGGTGAGAGGACCTACAGTTTTTACCGTGGACTCCGAACCACGTTGGGCATAGGGGATACTTCACGTGTGCTAGACAGAGGTGAAGGCGTGGATAGGGCCGACTTAAAATCGCCAACCCCAGAGCCGGGAATCGAACTCGGGACCCTTAGAACGGGAGCCGCGAACGAAACCACCGCGCTACCCCGGCGCCCTTGTTGAATATGCTATGATCCCCACGTTGTGGCGACATATGTAGCAGGATTGCTCCGTTGTTGTGAGTTTCGATGTCCCAAAGTTGCGGCAACATGTATAGCAAGATTCGTGCTGGTATCTCGTTTGTCGTCGTTGGTCTTACTTCGTCGATCTTACCTTCGTCCAAAATATTATGACATGATGAAGATGTTCCCCGAAGTTATCAGGAAAATCCTTAATTATGCCTCGGCTAGCTTTTAATATTCTTCTGTTATACTCTTACGAGAAACGAAAACTCTAAGTTACAAGAGTGGTAACGAGTGAAGAAACCATTAAGATATTTAATTTGAATGTCTATAAGAAATCAATCTTTTGTTTATTTCTTTTAACACCAAATCCTTCACAATTCTTATCACAAAACTTTATACTGTGATCGGAATTAATCTAATACTTCAAATTGAACTAATACTTAAATATTTTCGAGCAATTTAAAAAGCGTCCAATCTCTTCGGTGTTCCAGAAAGAAGGAGGAATTTTATGTTAGTTTCTACACCAAGATTATTTAATCCTTCCTTACTATCGCTTTCTATATATTACTTTTATATGATTGGCCGATTTGCTACTACGTCACTACATTACGTAAGACAATTATTACTAGAGCCAATCAGAAATTACATATATTTTTACACAACTTTGTTTGTTTTTCTTTCATAAATTTATAAATTTTTTCAAACCCTTTCTAAATATAAATCAAAATAACTGTTACACACCATTAGTCACTTTTGTGAAAATAATCAGTTTGGAAGAATTTTTTCATGTAAAGGGAAGTTTGAAATGAATTTTCTTTTGTTTTTCTTTTAGGAAATTGTTGTATCGCATCCTTGGAAGGTGTTAAGCCTACATATCAAGTTTGGAATTGATAGTTTTAATTCAATGAGTCTACAAATATGTATTTCCTTTTGCTGTAGAGAGCTGCAATGCCATAAGGACTTGTGAACAGTCTTTGTATCGGCATATTCCACTTTCCATAAAGCAACTTCCAAACCCTGCATCATGAGCACGCAATTCTTTTATCTACCAAAATGTCAGCGCACACGAAACACGTAAATGGATATCCCGGCGTACCCATCTTTGAAGGAGCGAGGAGCTATAAATTATTATTAAACATAGAGGGTAAGAATACAAATTAGCATATGACAATATTCTTGCCCAAGGAATTACCGGTTTTTGCACATTTCAGTTACGTAAGTTGCCGATTACTAGTTGCTTATGTTATCATATGACCTCATAAGAACTCCAGGGCGCAGAGTTCACCGCGAGGTGAAAAAAAATTATACTGAGAACATCATCGTACACCTGTGATCCTTCGCGGATTCTACTGCCCACACAAATGTTGCGGGGCAACCGAATTGCTTCCCAAGATTCCGAGGAGGCTATCGAACAGAAGATAAAACTATCAAACCTTTCATTACCGAAGTGCATTAGTCGCGAGAGAACAAATCGAGTTTCAGATGTGATGACGTCTTTCCGTCTTTGATGAGTCTGCTGTTGGTAGCTGTAGTGGTAAACTATGTGTACCTGTGTGCGATTGCAGACAACTCAATAAATGCTCCGTTTAAACCAAGTTGGAGACTGAGGATATATATATATATATATATATATATATATATATATAACTCATTCTGAATTTTACAACCACAGACTACAAATATGTAATCATTATATGACAAATAATATGTCATATCCATAACTTTAAAGTTTAAAATAACTGTTTCTGTAATAAAAATAAGAACGGTAAGTTGCTCGCCACTTAGCATTGGTAATAGCATATCAGCACCGAAAAATCCCGAGCTCAATTCTCGGTCATGGTGAAGTATCTGGATAGGGGTTTTTCCCGGGATTTTCCCTTATCCTGAATTTTGAATGTCTGGTAACTGTAAGCTCTATGTATCCTGTACTCATCCGAACATCATTTCATTCATCGTCCGATATGGCTAAACGTTGGAGAATGTTATCATCATCATCATCATCATCATCATCATCATCATCATCATCATGGGCGCCGGGGTAGCGCGGTGGTTTCGTTCGCGGCTCCCGTTCTAAGGGTCCCGAGTTCGATTCCCGGCTCTGGGGTTGGCGATTTTAAGTCGGCCCTATCCACGCCTTCACCTCTGTCTAGCACACGTGAAGTATCCCCTATGCCCAACGTGGTTCGGAGTCCACGGTAAAAACTGTAGGTCCTCTCACCTCACCGCCATCTTCACTATCACCCTATCATCGGAGGTAATGGACACCGCCCTCTGGGTGCCTCCACCTGAGAAATGGGTCCGGTCATCACTTGGTGGGGTGAGGTTACCCCGAAGGCCAAGGTTGCTCATCATCATTAACATTGGCCGCCTCGGTAGCGTAGATGGTAGCATGTCTGCCTCACGTTCAAGAGGGCACGAGTTCGAATCTCGGTCAGGGTGAGTTACCTTGATAAGGTTTTTCCGGGGTTTTCCCTTATCCTGAAAGGCGAATGTCGGGTAACTCTAAGCTCTATGGACCCTGGTCTCATTTGAGCATCATTTCATTCATCGTACGATATGACTTAACGTTGGAGGATGTAAATTACAAATATATTATTATTATTTATTTATTTAACATATTCTGCAATACAAAATGCTCTTTGGACCATACTTTGCATACTTTCATTGCCTGCAACCTTTTAGGAAAGCTTCAGCTATTACCGATTTAAAAATATTATATGTTACATTCACCTGGCTTTCTCTGCTCTTTTTTATTGTAATTTTACGTCCTTTATCTTTTTAAGTCATATCGGACGATGAATGGAATGGGTGAAATGATGCTCAAATGGGCCCAGGGTCCATGGAGCTTGGAGTTGCCCGCCATTCGTCTTTTAGGATAAGGGAAGAACCCTGAAAAAAACCTTATCCAGGTAACTCACCCTGACCGAGATTCGAACTCGGGACCTCTTGAACGTGAGGCGGACATGCTACCATCTACGCTACCGAGGCGGGTTCTCTACTCTTGTACATATTGTTCTTACAAAAAGGTATCACTCTTGTTTCATACGAATTGAGATAAACATTTTATTGGCAAAGCGAAGGAATATGTAGTCAAATGTGTTAAAGCTGGTCGCGATGTGATGGCTTTGAAACTCCGTTCCATTCTCTTTACAAGGAGGGGGGGGGGGGAGAAGAATTATTTATCCTTTAAGAGAAGTATAAGTATTCAACATCAAGTAAATAACAAGTAATCTGGAGGGTAGAATCATTTTAAATATTGGCATAGTTTGTGTGAATTAACGAGACCTGTATTTTTTGTTATAAGATTTTGTCTTATCCACTACGGTTTGCCAGTTATACAAAAGTGATCCAGAAGAAGGTGACTTCTGAGGCTATGTCCAGAACATTCAATATATGCATTTCATTTGTTATAATATAAATTAAACATATAGCAATTTAATCAAAATCATTAGGAGCATTTTTTAAAAATACAAATTCTATAATTTTCAGTAGAAAGGATTAATAAGAGGGTAGATTTTCTTGAAAATCTTCGTTTCACTTCCTGGGAGGATAAGTTTAAGTACCAAATAGTTAGCTATCTAACCCATTTTGTTTTCTTTTAAGCGAATACACGCATTTTTTGTACTCTTATGGAACCTCAAAACCCGTAAAGCTCGATGTCATTTTTGGGTGAAATGAAATACTTTCTATAGTTGCTGTACATACGCCATAAAGAAAGTTAACAGTTGTACAGAAACTGTCTAGAGAAGTGGACTAAATTGTAAGTTTTGATCATTTTTGTCCAGTTTTCATGTAAGAATGTAGGCTAATCTATTAAAAACAGGCGTCCTCATTTGAGCAGTGAGATGCGTGACCAAGGAGGAGGCATCGTCTGCCACGCGCACGTGTGGGTGTCGCGTGGAACAAGATTAATCATCCTAACGGGGCACAAACCTGAGTCCATTAGTAAGACTCGACAGGACATGTTAAGAGTCGCTACTGTGTCGAAGGCGGGTGTTGTCCTTCGATGGAAATGGTGTGTAGGCACGTCACTTGATAAGCTTTATACGTGTAGTTCGTTATGACCTCAAAACAAAACCTTATATAGTTACGATTTATCTCCACGAAGCACACAAATATTACCCTTTGTGGTGATTATTAGGGCTTATTTCATCGAACAGTGTTACATTTAACAACGTGTTAAGTACCCCTCTTTTTAAAGCGTGTAACAAATGACTGCGAACCAAGCTGCTGATGCGAGTTTTTTGCGTTTTGTCATTCCTAACGTAATAGCAACCATGCGTCTTTATAAATTTAGAAATCTGAAAATGGAGGCATTTTTAAAACATTCATTTTCTCATACCGGAATTTTTGCTTGTTGGATTAATAATTTTGTAAATAAACGATAGGAAAATAAGTAAATAACTGCAATAAAAGTTTCTATTTGCAAAAATCAATGCATAATATCAGAAGCGATGGCTGCAATTTTTGCAAAAGTCAGTGTAACGAAGCTTTACAGTGAAATCAGTCAACAAGAAATCTATTGGCTAAAGGCTCCGATAACTACATTCTATCCGGCTTCTTTAAAATGTGTGTGGATGTCAACGCTGCGTCATAGCACAACTTTTAGAGCGATTGAAATAGTGAAGCGTCAGTGGAAATATTTCTTTACTACATTGCGTGTATTATTGCTTATTTGATACATTGAAACAATGAACTGGGTGAATAAATACTGTAGTTAACTTGCAAAACATTTAAGCTTGAACTGCAGTGATAGCACGGTCGCGATATGAGTCAATGTAAACAGAAAACTTCAACACGTGTTTGTTGGCGGAGTGGCATTTTGCTGCTCAGAAGAAACTTCAGGGATACCGCAGTGATTACTCCACGTGGACATGTATCTGTCATTTGTGATTCCTACGCATTTCACTGACTGAAGTGATGCGTTCATTGTGCTTAGCATATGTCCGTGAAGCGCGCCGGTATCTCTTTGATTATCAGTGCGTTTGTATTATAAGGCTACGCAAAAGTTCAAAGCATATGTCCGAGAAGCGCGCCGGTACCTCTCTCACTCCTCTGACATAGGTGCATTTGTATTAACAAAGATAAGCCAGGGTAACCTTGTGAGAGCACGATAACACCAACTACTGTTTATGTGTGCCCCCACTTTAAGACCGGAGGGACTGTAAAACTTGGTACTTCCAAAAATCAGAATTTCTTGCAGAAACACAAAGTTCCGAAAGTCAGAAAGGGGATAAATTTTTAGAGTTAACCAAGTGACTGATTAACAGTAGTGTTTCAGTTATGAAGAGAAGCTTAACATTTGGCAATATATAAGAGGAACTTTGCGAGGGGGGGGGATACTGGCGAATAGGTCTTATGTTCATAAGAGGCTCCCAGTTCTAAAATCTGCATCTTTCATATGTTACAGACTTACAGATACACTTAAACCGTGATCGGTTATCGGCAGTGCTTAGCACCTAAAGACTGAGTTTGGTTTATAATACTTGGTCTCCGCACATCTTAGGCTTTTCCCAGTTATTCTACAAACACTTACCCTAAACTGTAAGATTATTGATACGTCCGAAATCAGCAATTGGTTATACACAACTTAATTCTACTTCTGCAATAATTGGTAACTCCTGACAACAGCTCTTCTTTTATAATAATAACCCATGGCGCGACAGCCCTTAGAGGGCCAAGGCCTACCAACCCGACTGCCGGCCTCACGCCCACTTACGCACGGCAGAGGTGGACGATCATCCAACCGATACGGGGAGGAGATGTGGTCAGCATCTCGGCATCCCCCAGCCAGAATGTTGGTTTTCGTGACCAGGGCCGCTTACCTAGCGTAAGCTCCTCACTTTCCTCACGACTGAGTGGGCACCGGTCCTATACCCGGGACCTAAAATCCCCATCACACGGGCCGCTTTCCGTAGCCAGGGACCAAGGCATGCTGCCTTAGCCCGCTACGCCACGGCGCAGGACAGCTCTTCTATTAGCATCTGTTAAATTTATCAGACAGCTTGGCTGGTGGTTTCTATTCCCATAAAACATTGCCCAACTTTTTTTTGTTGGGGGGGGGCACCCTAAAATTCAGTTTAGCTTTCATCGGTACTTGGTCAGAAAACAAATAATTTATGTTGGGAAATATCATTTATAAGAGCAGCTTTGTGAGAGAAAAAAATTTGAGTCATGTATGTTTTGAGAAAATCAAACATTTCGGAAAAGGTTTCATCTCCCTGGTAGCTTGGGATGGGAGATGTTTTTTAATCTAGGCGTTACCTAGCATTCATCTTTCAGGATAAGTGACAGCCCCGGAAAACCTTTCCTATATAACTTACCCTGACCGAGATTCGAATTCGAGAGTTCTTGAACGTGAGACAGACACGGTATCGGCTGCGCTACAGAAGCAGGCTCTTTGGAAAAATTATGAACTTATATATTAGACATGCGGACAAACGAGTGCGCTGACTTGTTTCTAAAATGTTTATTATCGTTATCATTATTATTATCATTCTGGCGAGCTCAAAGCAGTATGTTTCAGTAAAATTTATTGTCGAATGTTGAGGTGGAATTCCAGGAGAAAATAAAATGTAAATACATTTGTAACGGCTACTGTAAGTTAGCTTTTCCGAGGATGATATTAGGTCATTTAGTTTTTGTAACGGTGACGTAAGACGTGCCCGGGGTTCTGTGGATTTCCGGGAGCATGCGGCATACCTGTGCGTAATAATTCAAACGTTCCTGTCCAGCGTAATAATTGGAATTGCATGGACATGAGCCGGAGATACGGCTGTGTTGAATATAAATGCTTGTAAAAGGTATTTCCTCGATCGCCGCATGCACATAACGTTGTCCATTAGGATTGACTGCTACATTCTGACAGCTGGATGATGTATGTTCGCTTCCAGTTCTAGAGCGGTAGAGCTGTGTGTTTTGAAACCTGATCTGGAGCTGTCGTCGTTATTTAAACCCAAATCTCATCGACGTTTCAGAACTCTTGATATGCCCCAGCGAAATGGCTGGTCTGATTGGATAGACCCCTGCGTACCGTGGTTTCATACCCGGTGGCTGTTATATCACTGTCTACTGTTTATAAAGATTAAAATAAAACAATTGGGTTTTTGTTACACAAACAGTTGAAAACATTCTAGTAAAATATCTATCGTCTGCAGGTTGAGTTTCAATACGTGGTCAAGCCTGGCGAGAATATTGTCATTATTTTGAAACAGTTTATAGATGTAATTTTATTTAAAATTATTTGTGATTATAGTGCATAGGGAACGAGGCTAAAGTTAACAATTGAAATTGTGAAAGTGATCAGATTGAAGAAAAGGAAGCTGAATATTAATCGTGATTTTAATAATATTAATGTACATTTAAAAATATTATTTTAGCATTAGTGTGAAAAAAGATTTAAAAGCAAAATCATAAAAATAGTATAAAATATGACAACAAACACTATTACAATTGAATTTAACGTGGACCAATAGAAAGACATTGAGTTGCCGTAGCAATGGCTGTACCAATAACTCGAAATTGGCCGAATTAGTCCGTCAGAAAGAGGTGGTGGAGGAAACATCGTATAAGTAATAACAATTGCTTTAAAAATACGTAATATCGACATTCTCAAAAGTGACTGTTTATTCAGTGTTTCAAAGAGTTGTTTTAAATGGTCTAATTAAATTAAAGTATAATTTTGATAAAGAAATTTATATAATTTATTTAATCTTACTACAAATCCATCATCGCTTCTCATCTTTGACCGCACCCTAAAATAGATCCTCATGCTAAAACTAGAGCATCTGTGATAAGTTCCAGAATCCATTGCAACTGAGAACGTCGAGTCCAGAATCCAGCTTCGAGATAATTAACATGGTGCATCACTGCCTCACTTCATGCCTGCACATGAAATAATTTCATTTCAAATATCTTTCTTAACTGTCCTCTTATGTTACTGCGTAATGTCAGGGTATTCTTGTTCTTGTTTTAAAATGTACCACTTTACAAACAATCAACACTATGTACCCTGAAAGCGAATGGCTTCAAATTTATACTGATGGCTCAAAGATGGAAAATAGTGACCAAGAAGGTGCTGGAGTGTACTGCAAGCTCCTTTCATTCTTTAAGTCAGCTAGGAAAATGAAAACAAATTTCGATGGAGAAATAGAGGCAATATATATTGCACTCTATCAACAATGTTTAAGAACAGATTCATTTGAACAAGTAGTTTTATTTTGTGATTCAAGTTTGGCAATTCAAGCAATAACAAACACTAAATATGCAAGAAATTCAAAAGTAATTGAAATTAGGAGTCTCCTTGCAAAATGAAAGCGTTTGGGTAGTCACATAGCCTTCCAATGCATCCTTGGGATAAAGGGGAATGAAGAAGCAGATTACTTGGCAAAAAAGGTTCCAAAATCATAAATTGCAAGACCACACGTTTATCTTTCCATTCAACAAAGCTCAAAATAAAATCTTCATTCAAAGCCGAAAGATCAGATACAGTAAATAAAATTGCACATAAAAAACAGTGGATGGATCTACTCCCAAACAGTAGAGCAATACCTGAGCTACCACGGAGTGAAACTGTTGCCGCATTCCGGAGGATAATTCGACATCACTGTCAGACAGAGCAGCTCCATCGAATGAAGCTTTTTCCTACACCCAACTGCATGCTGTGTACTGAGAATGTGGTTATGGACTGGTGGCAACTTGGGATATGCACGACACTAAAAAATTAGAGGAATAAACCGAATGGACAATTATTTTGGGAGGCTGGAAGACCAATGGAAATGATTCCAAGTGTATAGAGCATCCGAATAAATAAATCTTGTTCTTCTTAACCTTTATGCCCGTAGGTGTCGGGTTGAGCAATAGAATCTCTGGATCAGTGAGGAGGGAATCCAGGATGGGCGATCAGCCCGATGCCTGATATGAGAGTCAGGGAAGTGGTTGTTAGTATGAGGGTGAGATGAAATGATAGAGAAGATGATGGAGCAATTGGTGCAGTAGTGGCGGCGCAAACCGGAGGACCAGGAGAAAACCGGCCCGCGCACCACAAATCTCACTTTGCGGACACCTGGAATCAAACCGGGCCGCCTTGGTGAGAGCCAAGAGGTCTAACCGGTCGGCCACGACGCGGCCTTGTTATTATTTTAGGAATTGAAATGAATAGCTCTGTTATAGCCTATGTCTGTCAGAAAGAGCTGAGCTGTTCAATGACGAAATAATTGCCGTAATTGGTTGAGTGGTTATTAGATCCTCCTACGTCCCTATGTATGGTAGTTTGTTTTGATATAAATGGAGTAAGCAAACATAAAACAACGCAAGGGCTTAAATTAATAAACACCGGGAATCGCTCGAATGTTTCTGATGTGTGAGAAGGCACAGCTGAGTTGAAGTATTAACTCTGTCAACACCAAGCTGCGAATAACACATAATCCACTGGCGTATGGAATTATGCAAATCCCTCTTAAAGCATTAGTTCCTGTACCCGGTGTTTACGTTATTAAGCTGGTTTCTACGCATATCTGATGCGGTAGGTAGGGAAAATAATAAACCCACGGGTTTAAACTGTAGCTCCGTAGGAGGTTTAGGGTTCGATTAACCGTCCACTCTGTCTTAAGTGTTCTTCCTGGTTTTCTCTGCTCTGTTGCATCATTTCATATTCATTAGTTGTTTTTTTCTATGTGTCGGTTTTGTTTATAGGTTTAATGGCTCACAGCGTATTAGGTCAATTAATGGAAATTCATTGCTCTTTTTCTCTAGCTCTGTGAAGGACAAAGTATGGAAAGGTTGAATCAGACTGAAAAATTCAATGCCATAGCCGGGATTTGAACCACTTAATAGTGGTTAACTATAAAGCCCGGACCTTAAAGTACTTACAGCATAGTAAGTCGCCATTAAGGTAGTTGTCTCATGTGTTTATGAGAACTCCTAGTGGTTTACTATAAAGCCCGGACCTTAAAGTACTTACAGCATAGTAAGTCGCCATTAAGGTAGTTGTCTCATGTGTTTATGAGAACTCCTAGTCGTTTACTATAAAGCCCGGGCCTTAAAGTACTTACAGCATAGTAAGTCGTCATTAAGATAGTTGTCTCATGTGTTTATGAGAACTCCTAGTGGTTTACTATAAAGCCCGGGCCTTAAAGTACTTACAGCATAGTAAGTCGTCATTAAGATAGTTGTCTCATGTGTTTATGAGAACTCCTAGTGGTTTATCGGGAAAAACACGAGTCAGTTGGAGAATTTAATGTCATGTCGGCTCGTTGGCCATAGTAGCTCAATGGTTAAGAGCAGTCCGACGGAGACCGGAAGATCCGTGGTTCAAATCCCGGCTATGGCATTGAGTTTTTCTTTCAGTACCTTGCCCTGCTAGTCAAGTCCGGTAATGGGACGGATCTTCGAATCGTTAAAGACCGTCTCCGTGCCTGTTTGTCTACGGTCTGTTCCTACACTTAATGCCTTCCTCCTGGTGCAGGTACTTAGGTCACATTGAACGAGGTGTCTGCTTGGGTTGCACAAATTAACCTTAACATATCTCATAGAGACAATATTCTACATACGTTTTAAGTTACGCAAAGAATCGACTTTTTAAGCTTTCTTAAATAATTCTGTCCTGTCACAGCGCTGTTGGACCTAGGGCTGCCGACCTCACGCCCACGTAAAGCCGCAGAGGAGGACAATCGCCCAACCGATGTGGGTACAGCATTACGAAATCTTAGCCGATATGTAAAACTGGGACTCCTGAAAATCTGAAGAATTTGTAAAAAGAAACATTACAACGGTATTTATTTATGTTGCAGAGTTAGGATGTGAAACTCCCGGGACGAACTAATTTCATGCACCTTCCCCCCTTTTTTTTATTGTTCTTTAATAACGCATACGATTTTTATCAGGAATCTGCCCCTATACTCCTTATAACTCTAATTTCCTACAATTCGACTGTTGCAAATAACATTTGTATAAATCTCTCAATTTTCATACAGAAGGATATGAATAATCGGCTGAATGAATGCTGCTAATCAAAATTCGAACATCCTGTACGTCTGGCTTCCTGCAACTATGCACTTGGCTCTTGTATTGCGCACTTTCCCAGAATACATTGATTACATTAGTCAATAAAGTAATTAGAATTGCAGCCTTCAACGACTAATGTGTACAGTCAATGAGTTCTAAGAAAGTTATATATGTTTTAGCAAGCAACAACATTTCATCCCTTGTTTGGTGTTTCAGCAGTAATGTATAATAATGTCGACGACCATTTACTTCCTATTCGTTGAACTTGTTTTGCCGTTTAATGAGCAGCTTTCCTGGAACTTAAAACTGTCACTTTACATTGTAAGTAGATTGCTGGGATGTGCATGCTTCAGTGCAATAAATTTGTTGTCACTAAACATATACATCGGTTCCGCCTTCAAACTGTTTAATACTATTGAAAATGTTACCAATCTCTTAATATCCAGCAACAATCCTAACGGAAAGCAATCGAGCACCTCAGTTGGAAAGGAACATATGCCAACAGAATAAATTTTAACGATTATGTACGTCCTCCAACGTTAAGCCATATCGGACGATGAATGAAATGATGTTCAAATGAGTACAGGGTACATAGAGCTTAGAGTTACCAGACATTCATCTTTTAGGATAAGGGAAAACTTCCAACGTTAAGTCATATCGGACGATGAATGAAATGATGTTCAAATGAGTACAGTCATAGAGCTTAGAGTTACCAGACATTCCTCTTTCAGGATAAGAGAAAACCTCCAACGTTAAGTCATATCGGACGATGAATGAAATGATGTTCAAATGAGTACAGAGTACATAGAGCTTAGAGTTACCAGACATTCATCTTTCAGGATAAGAGAAAACCTCCAACGTTAAGTCATATCGGACGATGAATGAAATGATGTTCAAATGAGTACAGGCATAGAGCTTAGAGTTACCAGACATTCCTCTTTCAGGATAAGGGAAAACCTCCAACGTTAAGTCATATCGGACGATGAATGAAATGATGTTCAAATGAGTACAGGGTACATAGAGCTTAGAGTTACCAGACATTCATCTTTCAGGATAAGAGAAAACCTCCAACGTTAAGTCATATCGGACGATGAGTGAAATGATGTTCAAATGAGTACAGGCATAGAGCTTAGAGTTACCAGACATTCATCTTTCAGGATAAGGGAAAACCTCCAACGTTAAGTCATATCGGACGATGAATGAAATGATGTTCAAATGAGTACAGGGTACATAGAGCTTAGAGCTACCAGACATTCGTCTTTCAGGATAAGAGAAAACCTCCAACGTTAAGTCATATCGGACGATGAATGAAATGATGTTCAAATGAGTACAGGGTACATAGAGCTTAGAGTTACCAGACATTCATCTTTCAGGATAAGGGAAAACCTCCAACGTTAAGTCATATCGGACGATGAATGAAATGATGTTCAAATGAGTACAGGGTACATAGAGCTTAGAGCTACCAGACATTCGTCTTTCAGGATAAGAGAAAACCTCCAACGTTAAGTCATATCGGACGATGAATGAAATGATGTTCAAATGAGTACAGGGTACATAGAGCTTAGAGTTACCAGACATTCATCTTTCAGGATAAGAGAAAACCTCCAACGTTAAGTCATATCGGACGATGAATGAAATGATGTCCAAATGAGTACAGGGTACATAGAGCTTAGAGTTACCAAACATTCATCTTTCAGGATAAGGGAAAACCTCCAACGTTAAGTCACATCGGACGATGAATGATATGGTGTTCAAACGAGCGCAGGATCCATGGAACCTCGAGTTGCAGCAGGACAATTTGCAAAATGCGCGACGATGGATGATTGATTACTCTCACCTTTGGTGACGATTAGGTTGAATTCCTGTAGATGTCTTGGCATTCTGGAGTAATGAGTCTTATCTTTGGTCTAGTGCTGCAATGGTTGGAAAATAACAATTCCTGTCCTTTAAATTTCGTGGAATTTATTCCGTAAAACCATTAATGAATTCTATTACAATTTTAAATTTCGTAGATTCTGTCGTTTCTTATTATATCATTGAGCTTTAAGTTTCTGCAGACTTGCAGGGTGACATCAAAAACACGTCTTACTACGAGAACGTTGCTTTGCAGAATAATTTCAAGTCCTTTTTCACTTATCTATCCTCCAGACATCTCACTTCTGCAATATCCAGGCTTCTATTAAACTCATCCGCTGTAGGGGCGGTTGGTTTTTCTCACCGTTGCCCTTGACAGCAAACTATTTCACTGCATTTAAAGTCTGCATCGCCTACTGTATACATTTATCTTCTTTCCTTTTTCATACACTGTTCACATATTCTCACTTATTTATCACACAAATACTTTTACACTCACAATTTGATCATAATGTTCAATAAATAAATCACACGAAAATCTTTCAAAATCAATAATTATTTTTTTCTGGGGCTTAAATTTATTACAAATAATCAATTTTAAAATACCGTTTCATAGTTACCGGACATTCATCTTTCAGGATAAACGGCCGCGCCGTGGCTCAGTGGTTAGACCGCTTGGCTCTCACCAAGGCGGACCGGGTTCGATCCCAGGCGACCGCAAAGTGAGATTTGTGGTGGACAACACGGCGTTGGGGCGGGTTTTCTCCGGGACCTCCGGTTTCCCCCGCCATCTCATTCCACCGATGCTCCATCTTCATCTCATGTATCATCAGTGTCACCGCCTGCGGTGCCGTATGCAGTAAAAGCGGGCGTTAAACACTACACATTAAACACTACACATTTCAGGATAAGGGAAAAGTCCGAAAAGAAGTCTTATCCATATAACTCATCCTGGCTGATATTCGAAATCGCGACCTCTTGAACGTGGCGCCACCAGCTCCGCTACAGAGGCGGGCCAAGGAGAGGTGACACAATGTTAAAATATATCTGTTCTAATCATTTTTTCTATAAAACTAGCAATCTATGACGAAAATGGTATACAAATAGATTAATAGTTTCCGTACAGTTTCTTTAGAGAGTATTAGTAGTCTCACACATAATTATATTTTGGGTTCCCTCAGAGCGAGGGAGCCGAAGCATTTCACCTGATGAGAATGAATGAACGTTGGAGCAATTGGTGGAATGATGGGGAAATCGGAGGACCCGGAGGAAACCCACCCCAGGACCATGTTGTCCACCACGAATCCCACTTTGCGGTCTCCTAGGATCGAACCCGGACTGTCTAGTTGAGAGCCAAGCGGTCTAACCACTCAGCTATGGCGCGGCCATAATTATATGTATATATATTATTTCAGTTGGTTATATGCCTTAATTTAGAAAAATATTTGACTCAGAGCCTTAGAAAAATGGAATAATATTAATAACTAGTTATATACAATATTATAACTTGTGAAACTGTCACCTTCATACCTAAGTAATTTCTGGGAACTCGATCTTTCTGAATATGAACCAAGAATGTAGTAAAGTATTGTCACCCGAACGTCGGAACACCCTATAGAGCGGGCAAGCAGGGGACGGTCGGCGCTCGCCACGCCCCCCTCATTTGTCTTGTGGCGGTAACAAGTGGTGGCTGGGAAAAAAACATCACTGCGCCGTCTCTTTCTGTTCCACCTGTGTTCTCGAACTTACGGGATATTTCATCTAATCTAGAACCTTCCAGATCGGCTAGCTGACCCTATATAAGCAACACGTCGGGCAAGAGGAGTCAGTCAGAGTTCTTGGCCAGCAGTGTAAGAGTGCAGTGCTAGTGTACGACGAGAAGACTGTGTGAGTGCATCGGAGGATTGTACGTAATTACGAGTGCAAGTGAAATTGTAACGGACGAACTGGTGAATCGTAATTGTGTGCATTACGTAATTCTGTGTAATTGCCAAGTGTTTAACTGTAAGTCGTTGGAAATAAAGAACATTTTTGAGTGGTGCAAATGGACTTTTCATTTCACGAACCCACAAAGTCACTGTATTGTTTATCTGTGACTTCTTTCGCAAGATGTAAGTTTTACTATTGATCTTCCTTTTCCCAAGTTCAAAAATGCGCGAGGGTGGCCGAAAAATGAAACTCCCGTTAACCACACTGTACTGTGTTGCAAATCACAACTTATACGACCTCATCTTCTCGCTGCACCATAGCACCATTTTAACAGTGCATTTGTTATTCAACATTAGCCGGAGTAATCCAATTCAATTGGGTTAATTTGTACCTTTTTTAATTTGCATTTTGTAGCTAAAGCCAAGAGGGCATATTTGGGTTTTAATGCTGCCGCAGCTGGGGCAAGCAATTTAGTTAAAAGTGCTGAAAAGGAGCACAAGGTTCACGCGTAGTGGCTATTAAACGTACTCCCTGGGGCAATTTGCAAAGAGAGTCGTCAATTGGGCTTGGTGTAGCACAAGCTCAAGGAGTTTACTAAGTATAGAGTAGCTGGAGCAAGTAAAATATTCAATACAGAGATTTAATTGGAAATACACGTATTAAAGCGCCCTGATTTCTCACTCAAAACCAACATAAGGTCATATTTAATCAAGAAAATTCCTCCAAACTTATAGAAAGTATTTGCAAGTCTTGGATGTGCTCAAAAACGTTCCAAATAATTTTGTCGAAAATAGCATAAGTTTAAGACATCATGACAAACCGTGGTCCATTTTCTAAGAATAAACTCTCAAGTCTTCTTTATTCTGAATGACTTTTGGGTAACTGGTGAACCGTAAGAGGTAGACCAGAAAGAATTACATCTCGTGAAAGCACGCAGTATAAGTGAAATATATTTTTTTCGTGGATTTAGCCATTTCTGAAACATTCCTTGTTAATTAAAATTAATTGTTCTTCCAGACTAGTCGTGTGTAGGTTTGAATAGATAGACTGAAAAATTAAATGCCATAGTAGCTCAATTGTTAAGAGCAACCGAACGGAGACCGGGAGATCTGTGTTGCTATGGTATTGCATTTTTCAATCCGACTACGTATTCAGACCTTGTTATTGGTTTCAAAGTTACAATACTTATGTTTTTCTGAAATCACAAGTTATTTATTTCCCATCCTCCTAGTTGATAAAAGGAATTGAAAGCTCTCAGGTGGCGACCACTTCTTAAGAGATATAACTATCCTTAAACCTCCTTTATGCCACTATTCCCATTGCAAACACAAGGAAAAAATGTAATAAAGCCGTTTCTACGAATGTATCTCTATGAACATGAAATAGATAAAATAACAAACCTTTTTAATAGTAGTTTGTTGATAAAAACTAAAGTCTGATTTTCAAAAACCCTTATTTTTGTACTTCTCTTTAATAAAAATGAAAACTAGTAATATGGTTTTAATAGAAATGTCCATTTCCTGCTAGGTGTAGAGGAATAAGTGAATACGATATGAACTCTTCAAAGGGCTGTTCTGTATATGAATTCGCCCACCTCTTTAGCGTGTTAGTAGCGTGCACGTCTCACCTTCGAGAGGTTTCGAGTTCAAATCTCGGTCAAGATGACTTACCTGGATAAAGTTTTTCCGGGATTTTCCCTTATCCTGAAAGATTAATGTCCGGTAACTCTAAGCTCTGTGTACCCTGGGCTCATTTGAACATTATTTCATTCATCGTCTGATATGCCTTAACGGTGTAGGTTTTACCTTATCCTGAAATATGAATGTCTCGTAACTGTAAGCTCTAAGTACCCTGTACTCATTTGAACTCATTTCATTCATCGTCCGTTATGACTTAACGTTGGAGGTCTCCCTTATCCTGATAGATGAATGGTAACTCTAAGCTCTATGTACTCTGTACTCATTTGAACATCATTTCATTCATCGTCCGATATGACTTAACGTTGGAGGTTTTCCCTTATCTTGAAATATGAATGTCTGGTAACTCTAAGCTCTATGTAACCTGTACTCATTTCAACATCATTTCATTCATCGTCCGATATGACAACGTTGGAGGTCTACCCTTATCCTGAAAGGTGAATGTCTGGAAACTCTAAGCTCTATGTACCCTGTATTCATTTGAACATCATTTCATTCATCGTCCCATATGGCTTAAAGTTGGAGGTTTTCCCTTATCCTGAAAGATGAATGTCTAGGAACTAAGCTCTTTGGACGTTGGACTCATTTAAACTGATTTTGTTCATCGTCCAAAATGACTTAACACTGGAAGACGTTAAGCGTCAAGAAAAGAATAATAGAAAAAAGAACATTGTCCTAATTCCAGCTACAGTTTAGAGTAGTTGTTTACCTATTTCTTTTTCTATTTGCTTATAAAACTATCAATCTTTGCAGTATGATGGTGGTTTTCATCACTCTTGTCATGAGTTCGTAATGGTGAGCGCAGTGGGATATCAACACCGGCGTTGCCATCAATCGATATGTTATCTGGTATGCCCAGACGCTGGCCGGCTTGGAGCCTGGGAGAAATAATCCACGTGCACCGCCCAAGGGGAAGCCGGATGTGCCCCGGGAAAACACTTTTCTTATCCGGCGAACCTACCAAAATGCGAAAATTCTTGTTTCTGAAATGGGAACTTTCTCTTTGACAGGAAGAAGCTGATTGCTTTAAGGTTGAACATCAAACAATTTCTCTTAACAGCCGTTGAACGCATTCCAACTGCTGATTCTTGTTTTTATAGTGACTGGGTGTGTTGAAGGTTCATTTTTAAGTTTTAATTTTGGAGCTTCGACACCGCCTTAGCCGAGCTCGCCGCTCATCAGAGTGGTCCAGTTTCGATACCAGGGTTCCGAATGTGGGATTTGTGGTGAACAAAGTGACCTCTGGGCGGGTATTTAGTTATTCCATTTACTTTGCCATTTCATATGCTCCACTTCTTTACCTTCATTTATGGTATCAGTTGTTTTTTTGTTAAATTTAATTTACGTCCTGCAACGTTGAGTCATATCGGACGATGAATGAAATGGGTGAAGTGATGCCCAAATGAGCCCGAGGTCCATGGAGCTTAGAGTTACCAGACATTCGTCTTTCAGGATAAGGGAAACCCCCGGAAAAGACCTTAACCAGGTAGCTCACCCTGACCGAGATTCGAACCCGGGACCTCTTGAACGTGAGGCAGACACGCTACCATCTACGCTAACGAGGCGGGCAGGTATCGGTTGGTCCTCCATCCTGAATATTCTCTAGGATCCTGAGACCCTTTGCTTTTCGACAACCACTTCTAAGTTCTCCATGTAAGGATAATAAATAAGCAAAAGGGGATGAATTTGAGCGCTGTTTTGGATTTCAAGATCAATGGAGCTTTAATTTCTTGTATATTTGAGAACGGTGTTCTATATTTTATTTTCTTGGACTGCATTTTGGGGCAGAGAAAGCGAATATTTAAGCACCACACTTTACAAGACAATTTATTTATTTATTTATTTATTTATTTATTTATTTATTTATTTATTTATTTATTTATTTATTTTCGTTGATACATTTTGAGTAGTAAAATTCAGAAGAGTGATATGTTGGTCACATTATTTTGCTCTTCCTCAAACTATTCTTAAACAATCTGACTATTCGACATAGAGATAAATAGCGATAAATTTTCATCCCATGTTTATGTATTTAAAAAAAAACGAAGAAATATAATTGCGACTTGAAAAAAAGTAAATATTTGAAAATTTAAAAGTTGTTTGATATAAATTATTGTTTTAAGTAGATTTATTGTCGCGTATATTTTGTGGATCTAGCGATTAAGGTGATAAAATCAGTTACATGTAGGGCATTCGGAGTGAAATTTTCACAGGCTATGCTCAGAGAATTGTGTTACCGTATTTTGGAAAATAAGAAATAAATTTGTTATGTAAGGGGAAGTTGGGATGGGAAAGGATTTTGAAGATCATTGTGCCGCGTCCTTCGAAAATGCTGAACTTAAATTCCAAGTTTGGTGTTTAAGTATCCTTTCGGTTTAAGTATTCTGTTCACAGACATAGATATTTTACTAAAAATTCGTTTTCTTTCGATCAGTTGGGTCAGAAACATGTTGTATTATTGTGTATTGCAGAAAATTGTACTGCATTGTATTGACGGTGTGTTAGAGCGTGGAGCGCTGGTTCTAAGCTAAGGAATGCACACGGGATCGATCTCAGAAGTCCCGGGTAAAAGGTGGTATTCCTCATGGTAGGGAAAGAGAGGAACTACGGTAGGTAGCGATTCTTCTCAGGTCTCCTGTATCTGTCGGATGATTGCCCACCTCTATCACGGTACGTGGGCGTGAGGCGTGAGCTTAGCAACGCAACATTCTTTATTATTATTATTATTATTATTATTATTATTATTATTATTATTATTATTATTATTATTATTATTATTATTATTATTATTATTATTATTATTATTATTATTAATTATTATTGTTGTTTTTAGTGGTAAATTGATAAATAAAATCTATTGTAAGAAAGGTTTAAGAGATTGGTTCTAATAAATAAGCAATATTGAAGATCAGCTTTTGGTAGCTGAAAGCATATCAACCAATAGTCTCCGTGAATCTTTCCTTCTCTCTCTCTCTCTCTCTCTCTCTCTCTCTCTCTCTCTCTCTCTCTCTCTCTCTCTCTCTCTCTCTCTCTCTCTCTCTCTCTCTCTCGCACACTCACACAGAAATCACATGCTAACCGTGTTTACATGAGATTTTGTTGTGTAGGTACATGTAAACAGTAGTAGATTCAAATGTTCTGGAGCTCTTCATTTGTCATCATTCGCTTTCGGGCTTTCCATTAATATTCAGCACTCTTAAGTGATGTCCCAAATATTTTCTGCAGATCGGGGTAGTACATCCGATGGTCTTTGTTCATTATTGAATTTGTGGTTTATGCAGTGTGGGGGATTTAATTGCTTAATTTTATGATGTGCCGCCAAGCAATCGTGGCCAGTTTGAAGACGAAATAATGCAACTGCAGTTGATCAGGGCTGTTTTGTTTCTGGTGACACATTGGATTTTGTTTTGATCAGCTGTATGGGTTATTGTTTTCAATTTGCTGTAGAGTTGTGCTAATTTATATGATAAACAATTTTTCTTACTTGTTGGGTGAGTGTACCTTTTTTTGCAAATATATATCAGCCTTCTCATTCGGTTCCAGACCACAATGCGGTGGAATCCTTTGTAAAACAATGGTTTTGTTTATATTTTTTGACATTCTGATGGAATTTTTGGTTTCTGTTAGTCTATGGTCTTGAATGGTTTGGTTGTGTTTTAGTGCTAGTATGGCTGAGCTAGAATCAGAAAGTATTACAGTGTTTGGGAAAGAATTCAGTCTAGAAGATATTGTTGTAGAGCTGTAAGTATTGCTTGTATTTCACCATCATAATGTGTTGTAAAACGAGACAAGTTTACATTTTAGTTTTGCTGCTTCTCTGTCCATTAGTGGCATATTTATTTATATGCTTAAAGGGGGACTTTGCTAAAGTTTTCGAAGGCTGTCCAAACTTTGTTGCTGCGGTAGTGATACCCACAGCATCCTTCTGCTAGTAACGTGATTGGTACAATAATAGCGGCATTTTTCTTTATGACATAATGGTCGTGTTTATTATCGGGCGTTTCTTCCATAATTTGCGGAAAGCGTGTAAAACAACCGGTCTTACATCATGTTTTTAACGGTTTCTATTTCTTAATAAAGCACACTTCGTGGCAGGAACTTGCTGCACCACTAACATAAAAAGGCTCGCTTGTGCTACTCAATAGCTTGCCTCCCACTGTTAATCCCATTTCTGGAAGAAGATCCACGCCCATCCCCCTATGAACTTCGACAAACCATTTATGTCATGAGAAAGGTGAGCTATCGTCTCCTTAAAGACGAACTAGTCTTCGTAGGTTTAACTTATCGAAAAACTTGTTTGTAGTGGATTCAATTGAGCAACAAACTCTACGTAATAAGGATTGCAGGAGATAATGTATATTCTATTAGATTGTCTAAGAATACTTGTCCAAAAGCAGCATAATCAGTGTAAATTGCCGTTCAAATTTAGGCATATTTCTTAACGCCATCAGTTAAAACCTTGTTAATTCCTGTCCATCAAAAGATCCCTTCTCTTTAAGCGGTAATCTTGCCTCTAAAAGGTTGTTGTCGAGGTCGGGATGGTCTGCTCTGTTCTTTATTTATTATTTTTTTAATTTGGTGTATTTTTTTGTCGCTTTAACTTACATGTCATATCGCGACATCTTAACATTGAAGTTACATAATATTAGCATTTATATTAAATGTGTGTACAGAGTTCCCTAATGTTACAAAAGTACAAAATAGTTTTACACTATATATGGTTTCCAAGTGCTTCTGTGATTTTACTGGGAACATTGGCTTCTATTGGCTGCTGTTGATATTTCTTGCATTCTTCTATGACGGTGACGATCACGTTACTAGTGTTGCATACAGGAGATGGGGTTTTGCTGAGTAAGTAGCTATGGGTAAGCTCAGTGTGTCCAATACAAAGACGGTTTATGATAATTTGTTGTCGGCGTTTAAACTTTGTTACTGGATATAGTTCTCTGTAAGATGATTTAAGTTCTTGGAGTTTGCTGGTAGTAGTCTCTAACCAGGTGGATTGTTCTCTTGAGGTATGTGATTATGTCGGTATATGGAGAACTGACGTCTGTTTCTTGCATTGGTAGATGAGTTGCTTCTTTTGCTGCAGCGTCAGCTTGTTCGTTTCCGGGAATGCCTTGATGCGATGGGATCCAGATCAAGGTAACACTTTTTAATTCTGATAGAATTTGCGTGTACAGATTTTGGATTTCTCGTATTATTGGGTTTTTTATTTTTGGTTTTGTAGGGCCATTACGCAAGATTGCAAGTCAGTCAGAATTAGATACTAAGAATCACGTTCATTGTTTTTAATATCTTCAAATTATCGTTTGATAGGATAGAGTTCAGCGGAGAAGACTATAAAATTTAGGTAAGGTATATAACATTGTATGTGTGGGATAGACTGCTGCTCAAGCACATCCAATTTCGTTTTTTGAAACATCAGTGTAAATATGTGTGTAGTCTGGGTTTTGGTGCTAATCTCCTGGAAGTGTTGATATACAGATCTGGGTGTTGAGCTTTTAAGATACTTTCTTAATTCGTTATTGACTGGCGGATTTCTGATACTAATATAGGTTAGTATTATTTTAGGTGATATTTTCGGGAGGGAGATATTGTTTTCGTTGAGGTATGGTTTCACACTTAGGAAAAGGGAGCGCTGCTCTGTCCGGCATCTTTCATAGGTTGGACATGGACGTGCTTTTCCACGAATCTCAGCACTAATCCGTGAAATTGTCGGTGACCGGCTCAAATAGAGGGATTCCAAATGTGGTAGCACTTTCATCACACCGTTGGTAGGTAATAAAGTGTTTCTTGCAAGACTGTAGATTTTCCTGCACTTTGCACTTGTGGAATTATCTGAACCTGAGACCTCTCACCTCGTAGGCAACGTATAAGTTATCCACCTTAAAATTTCATTCTAATTTAACAATTTGTTCACTTCCGAAACTATCACAGTTTTTGAAACACTATTCGTTTTGTTGACATCAGGTTTTATTCTTGTGGACATGATGTTGTGCCAACTTAGTCGATGTAAGTGTCGTTTCCTCCTTGCAGCCTTCTTAAAGTCTCTGCACCGTCAGGTTCATACCTACCTCCTATTAGCTGTATTCCTTTCATCTTTTATCTGATTGGTTCTTCTTCAAACATTCAGAGCCCAAATGGCTACCAGACATTCCTCTGTGGAAGTCTAGCGTTATTTTAAGATCTAAATTACGTTGTTAATCAACTATTTATTCCACATTTTAAATACAACGGTTATAACAAAAGAAAGCCGTCATATCAACATTTGTGTATCTCCAAGTTGACCAACCTAAGTACAATTGCCATAAGTACTTCCTCTCCTAATGCATGGTTAAGAATCTTGGAGGTAGTCGTACTGTTCTTCCACTACGAGTTGTTTGAGTAGAATTACCTGGAAGTGCTGGTGTCGAAGCAGCAGATATGGGTTTCACACATGGGCTTTCGACTAATCCAAGCGATGGGTTCATTAGGTACGCAGATTTTATGCGGTCAATAGAGACGGTATCGTGCTTGTTGTTGCGATTAGTTGTGAAGAATTTACTGTGCCCTTGAATAACTCTGAATGGACCTTCATGAAGTTCTTGTAAAGGTCTTTTAATTGCATCGACTCGCACGAACACATGGGTTGCTGTAAATAATGCAGGATGGACAAAAGAAAGTTGTCATATCAACTTTTATGTATCTCCAAGTTGACCAAGCTAAGTACAATTGCCACACCTTGAATTGACTTGAATATGGACTGCGGACTTTCCCTTAAGACAGAGAAGTCGTGCTCATATTGCCCTCTCGCGTTCAACGTCTCTACAACTTTATTTTGTACTTAACTTTTGCAAAAAAATCTCTGTGGTTTTTATATCTTATTTATTAAGCTATATTTGCAAAAATTAAAACATACTACAAATAAAAGTATGCGACTAAAATATACTAGCAAGCTATTAGTAAAATTTAATTTTTTTTTTTTCGATATTTCTGACAAATTCTTTTCTGAAAACTGTCTCCGGCGAGGAATTGTTCTTTAAACAGAGATATTCCGTATTCTGCACATAGAGAGGCGAGTGTGAGGTTAAAATATTTACTCGTCTTTTAAAGTTTTAAGCCTGTAGAATTTTCCCCCAAGTGTTGGAATACAACACGTAACATCTTGTGAACGTACCCAAAGTTAAAGGTATGCTTACAGTTGGACCTTGTTTACTTTCTGCGCTTCTCAATTTCGGCAGCGCATCTGTTGAATTTCGCAATTTCAACAGAAATGAAATTTTAGATCACATGAATCCAGAGACTTCATTTCAGGAAATATATCTGCGTGCGAGAGAGAAACACGGGGAGGGATGTTGCTAAGGTCCAATATTTACCTCAGGCGTTTTCCAACGATGCGTAAGGGCACCGAGGTAAGCAAACACCAAGCCAATCTCTGCTCTTTGAACCTGATTTGGTCGAGCTTTACTCCAAGGAACACACACACAGAATTAATAATAATAATAATAATAATAATAATAATAATAATAATAATAATAATAATAATAATAATAATAATAATAATAATAATAATAATAATAATAATAATAAAATTCGTTGTATTTGTGGTTTACCGAAGAGGATTTCGGCACAAATGAATGGATGTTTACTTCTTAAAACCTCTGAAAGGAACAGTAAACCGAAATATTCAGAGGGTGACGGGCTAGAGGTCACCACGGGGTGCTTAAGGTATCTGGATATTGCATTTGGCAGGATCCTCGCTCAGACCTAGGACTCCTCACGGAAAAGATTAAAGGGCAAGAGCCTCGACCCAATTACAGTAATCCCTGGAGTCTTCTACAGATTTCGTTTACCCCCTCCAGATAGGTGATACCTATTTTATGACACCTCGCCTTACTCGTGCTACGCGCTTCAACTCCAAAGGAGAAGGCTACAGTAAACCTCGGTATGCCTAGTAGTAATCTATCACGTCAGCTACTACTTCTCTAGTCTTCCAGTGGCCCATCCTAGACCACTGCCCCTCTCCGAGTCCAACCCAATCGAACAGTTCAGAGGTTTGTATTGTACGTGACCTCAGAAGTACGATGTGTGCTAGAAGCCGCAGCACCAATACCACGACAACTGAGAAAATTGCAATAGAAATGGAAAATTAAAGTAGCTCGGAATCCTGGGCTTCTCTAATAGAAACCTTACAAGTTACTGCGGAACCATCTTACTCAGTATGTTCTATTCTCTATGACTAGGCCTTTAGTTCAAGGACAATGCCTTGCTATCTGTAGGTGCTAACGTTTGATCTACGTGTCACAGTTTTTGAGTTATATTGCTCCGAAGTTATATTTTTATTTTTATTTCATAATTCCCTGGTACTCTATCCGTATTTCCATTGAAGTCCTATATTTCATTTTGGGACGAAATATAGGTAATTCTGCCTGCCATATGTAGTTAGATTGTAAGTGAATTAAAGGGGAGTGTTAGTTATTTTAGAAGGACAGTGCCACAAAGGTCATTTTATTGAGATATGTATTTGTGGATCCAACTGTGGATGATTGAATTTGAAGAAGATCTGAGAATTACAGATGTCTGTGGATGGTTTGTATCCTACACACTCGTAACATCTGACATTTAATGCTGGCTTGTTAGATACTCACATGATTCGTTGTTTCTGGTTTAATTGCTTAGATGCGGGTGATCTCAAGTATATAAACCACTTCATACAATCTATATTCCACGCAGTCTGTAAGGTATCAAGAATTATTGAGGTTTTGTGTATCTGACATGTTCCACTTGTATGAAACAGCGAAATGAGTATAGCTGGTCTTGTCCATGTATACTTTCTCATGTTGGACATCACCACTCTCAGATTACCTATCATGATATCTGTCCATCGTGGGAAGTTTTCAACATACGCCCTCTTTTATTCTTGCATCCCAGATATATATACTGGAATGTATGTAAGTGTACTTTAGTTCTCCCCCTGAAAAAGTATATATAATGACACTTGTTTTACACTTAACTCCTCTAATTATTTAGTTGTAAATATGTATGCTAATAAACCAAGGTGTAAGATAGGATGCCTATTACCACCCACTCTTTTTAACGTTTATTTGGACCATATCTTAAATAGATGGAAAGCGGAAGCACCATCTGGTATTCGTATTGCAGCAACTGACATTGACACATCGGAATTATACAATATTCGGAGAAGAAACTTCAGACATAATTTTACTTATATCAAATTGTAAATGAATTTCTATTTCTTATACTAAAATAAGCACTGTCCTCCACAGGAGAGAAAGTCTCCGAGGCCTGAGACGCAGGGGAATTGCAGAAGGTTTCCACACCCTCCCTGCACAGGTTTATGACACCCCATATCAGTACAGTTACAGACCATTCAAGAACATTCTGACGGCTTCTACATTTGTGAATGGATCTTCTCGGTTTTAGTGTGTTCCTGTCACACACATTCGTTGTCCCTGTGTAAGGGAGCACATTCCCTTCAGGGACCTTCTTTGCGTTGCTGGACGGTACATTCCAGGGTAAATATCCAGCAACAGGTTGGCTCGGTAGCGTAGACGGTAGCGTGTCTGCCTCACGTTCAAGAGGTAGCAAGTTCGAATCTCGGCCAGGGTGAGTTACCTGGATAACGTTGTCTTTTATCCGGAATTCTCCTTTGTCCTGAAAGACGAACGTCGGGTAACAGTAAGCTCTGTGGACCCAGGTCTCATTACAGCATCATTTCAGCCATTTCATTCATCGTCCAATATGACTTAACCTTGGAGGACGTTAATAAAAAGAAGGAAGGAAAGAAAGAAAGAAAGAAAAAGCTACAACCAAAATTATTTTAGAAGATAAGTATGGAACAAGTTCAAAGTTTTAATTGGTTCGATAGATAAGATATTGCAAATAAATTGAACAGATATCAAATTATGTGTGGAACATTAAACGAATATTAAAGCCAACTCGAATAGACACTAAAATGAAGTTCTATAAAGTAAGAGCAGTACCAACCCTACATATGACAATGAGTCCTGGAGCCTGCCTCGGTAGCGTAGATGGTATCATGTCGCCTCACGTTCAAGAGGTCCCGAGTTCGAATTTCGGTCAGTGAGTTACCTGGATAAGGTTTTTCCGGGGTTTTTTTCTTATCCTAAAAGACAAATGTCGGGTAGCTCTAAGCTCCATGGCCCCTGGGCCCATTTTAGTATCATTTGACCCATTCCATTCATCGTCCAAACGTAAATTAAAAAAAAGAAAAAGAACTCCTGGACATAAAAGAATAGAAGATTATGGTCCTATTCGGGCGCCAGAAATTGAGATTGCACAGATCATAGGATAACATAGAAAATCAAGAGATTGGAAATATATTAAATACATACGCAATAAATTGAAAAAAGAGGAATACCGATATAAATGGAGGTGCCTAACATCTTAATAGAATGGATGAGATGAAAATATGTAAAAAAATAAAAATAAAAAAAAAGGGACGTCGTACTTGGACGACCAAGGAAGAAGTGGGATGAGGCCGGAGTAGGTTATTTGGCCTAAATCGTGAAAGGAAGAACAAGATATCCAGTTTCCTTGGAAATGAATTCATTGTTGGAGTTCTAAATGCCTTTGTATGTAAAATATCATTGGGAACACACAGTCGTGCAAACAAGGCGTTAAAATGAGATATTTTGTTACTCCTGAGAGATAAGTTGTCTCGACAAATAAGGCCGAAAAGCTGTTGTTACGATAAGTAACGAAATTAGCTCCAATTGTGCTTTCCAAAGATCCGATCTGGATGCTCGGTTTCTCCGCGGCTCTCCCATTTTTTAATGCGTGCCTAATGGTGAACATGAGGCAAAGAGCGCTCGCCAAAAATAAACAAACCGGTTAGCGCGCCTGGCCACATGTATAACACTTCCTGGGACCAGATAGAATCACATAAGTGCCTGTGTGATCACAACGTAAATGATCCATGAAGTTTCACATTTATCATCAGGTGTTTGCGTTGCCTCCATAATATCAAGTTATGTTTCTGTGTGCAATAGTTATGTACCTTCGACTGAGTTACATTAAGTTCTCTAGTGTGTTGGTACTAACTGTAAGGATTAAGAAAGAAATGATGAAGATTCATAAATAATTATCATTAATTTCATTATGTTAAAATCATTGAATAATGCGAGATGTGCGATAAAACAGTTTTGGTAGAACATAAGAAGTAATCAGCAGGGAACACTTAAGTATTGAGGAAACGCAGCTATAAATCGGTGTAACTAAGGCAATTAGGTGTTCCGGTGAATTCAGTCCATAAGAAGGTTCTGGAAATGTTGACTGTGTTCAGAAATCAGAGAGCTGTATAAAAATACACACGTTTGTGGGCTCTGAAAATTAGAAAGGAAGAGAAAAGGTTGAATATTCAAAGTAGTTCTTATTGCTTATTCTCAAAGGAGGCTTCCGTACCTCCATAACTACGTGTAGCCACTTCAGTTCACTCTTTGTCGCTTTTGTTCTCGTTTTACAGTGTTATCGGAACTTCACTTTCATGGAGCAATGTCGAAATATATGTTGATTGGGATTGGGAGTTCATTACGGAGGGGATTCGGCATGTAGGCCAACATGCTGGGCCCATTGTTCCTTCGCTTCTAAGTGGGGGCAACCCCGGGAGGAAGGATGCGCGAAGGAGACAGAAGGTGGCCGACCCAAGGAGCCCGGACAGTATAGTGGGCAGGGTCCCTACAGTTTACTTGGATAGAGACTTCCTCCTAGAGGCCAGGTCAACGAACTAGCTCCCCTACAGCGGGACGGCAACGAGCCCAGCAGCCGGGCCCTAATGGTCGCAGGCAGGTGATCCGAGCCCCAAAGTTCCTTGGCTGGTGGTCCCGAAATGGTCCCAGCAGAGGAGCGGAGATCGGCAACTGACCTACCAGAGGAGGAAGTAGTTTTTCTCAGAACATATCATCCTGTCATGCACCGCCGAGACACCCGCCGACACTTCTACCCTGAAAGAGACCACCAGATGAGAGATGCTATGAAATGATAATGGAGGGACAGGAAATACTGGGGATGTAATTAACCTACGCAGCATTCGCCTAGCGATCCGGAAAAACCCCCTAAAATCCATGGGTCAGGTAGGTCGACCACGAGAATCGAACCCGGTCCTCCCGAATGCGGGCCACAGACGAAACTGCCTGAGCCCTCCCGCTCGGTATATGTCGATTTGCAAACTGCTGGTTTCTTTCATTACTTATTTCCTTTTTACCTAGAAACTCCTTATTTATGACTAACAAGGTTCGGAAGCAGGAATCGACTTCAAGAAGAAGTTTCGTGATTAAGCCTCTGAAACAGGGACTCCAGGAGCATGGGTTGAGCTAATAGGATACTAAGAGTTCACACATTTCTTGGGGAGCCCAGGTACCCCAAGACCTTTCCCGATCCGGAGGATTAGGATTTACAGGAAACAAGTTCCCTGCCGTGCAATGCCGAAATTTCGACAACACTTATTATCCTGAAATGGCCAACCAGAAATGAAAAGCGAGGTACCCAATATTCGCCTAGCAACCTCAATTTTTGGGAAAATTCCCAAAATAGTCAGAATACACGAAATTGTTGAAACGGCTGTGCGAATGTGCGGTGCGGTTTGTCTTCTTGGGGACACATAGGTATGTCTTTTTGAAGCTACTCTAACTGGAGAAAAACCTGTAGGCCACGCCGTGGCTCAGTGGTTAGACCGCTTGGCTCTCACCAAGGCGGCCCAGGTTCGATCCCAGGCGACCGCAAAGTGAGATTTGTGGTGGACAACACGGCGTTGGGGTGGGTTTTCTCCGCGAACTCCGGTTTCCCCCGCCATCTCATTCCACCGGTGCTCCATCTTCATCTCATGTATCATCAGTGTCACCGCCTGCGGTGCCGTATGTAGTAAAAGCGGGCGTTAAACACTACTCATGGAGAAAAACCTAACATTGCTTTGCTGATGCCATTTTGCCTTCCATTCGTGCAGTGCACGGTAATGACTGGTTTTATTATCAGCAAGATGCCACTCGGTCACACTGTTAGAGGGATGCCTGAATCAAAATGTACCAGGACGGCGGATAGGACGCAGGTAACCGATTGAGTTTTCTTTCACGCTCATCAGACCTTACGCATTTCCATTATTGGGCACGGTAAAAGACGAAGTGTGTCGTCGTAAACTTAACCTAGGACACACCTTGAGATGCACTTCAAACGGAACGCATAGACCCGGGAAGACAGGTGGTGGCGTTGTGACGCCAGCTCCGTCAGTTCTAACCACCAAATATGCTTCCAAAGGAAAGGCAGGTTAGCGTGTGACGTCACCGCGCTGATTTCTGCTGCCCAAGAGGAAGGAAATAGTTTGATGTGTTGGGGTTCCCTCAGCGTAGGAAAGACAGGAAACGTATCGCGTATTAATTATATGTACAACTTACATCTTGGCTGTTGTAATATTAATACTGACTGCTTTAATTACACAATTGGTCAGAGTTTATAAACAATTACATTTTGGCTCTGTGCTATGAAAAAATATATGAAACTTCAACTCCTTTATTTGAAGGTCAGGCATGTTATAAAGTAAATAAAATACAACAAAGTAATTTTCTATGCAAATTGTATGAGACCCATTCAAAACAAAATTACGTTGTAATTTTCTGACACTTTCTGTTTCGTTTTTCTTTAACTAGTTTATCAATGTCAGGACGTAATGTCTGGCAAATTTGTAATCGAAGGCTGCGTGTCAGATTGTGATCCGACAAGGTACTTCGGGGTTTGGACTTAGCTAATTTCATAACAGAAAAAAAAAATTGTTCGCAGACATATGTCGAGCCAAATATACACAATGTCCGTGGGGCGAGCGAATACAACCTCTGAAATCTGGTTTGGGGGACATTCTTGTAAAAATCAGCCAAGTCTTTCTTGTGTGTATATTTGTCCTTCAATGAATCGTCACATTGTAAATTTAATAGTTCCATTTGGTACGTGGTGGCTACATTGTTGTCTTCGAGTGCGGCACACCTGACTGAACCCTCAGATTCTGTACTCACAGCTCCAATTATATAGGCAACTTGGTACTACAGGGCTCTTGCCTGACGTCACACGCACTGCGAGCCTTGCTGCCGGCTGAAATACGTCACAACTCTCGAAGCCTGACACAGACATCTTACTGGACGATTTGGTGCGCACTAACAGAAGCTGTGGCCTGATCGGCTGAAGGTCATTGTTTTGAAAAAGTCCAGTAAGCACCATATGGAACATGTAATTTGTCGAGTAAGCACACCTGTAGGACAGAAAATAAATTATCCACGAGAGTTTACACACCCTGTATGCAGAGGATCTTAAAATCGATTTTAAGTATCAGTCTGCAAGAAACAGAATATTACAAACGTAACTAAGTGTAACGCTATATGTGTATTTATGATCTAGTTCTTTGTTCAGATTGCCTCAAAGCACGTAGTGGTACTTCTGGTGAAATCGCGGATTCGAGTTTTGGGTCAAATCTAATAACTTCCTGTATGTTAAGTTAAAAGTAGAAAAAATGATTGTACTATTTATCATATATTATATCTCGCGGTAGGTATCCTTAGGGCAATCGACAAATGATGATTAATTGATCACAGATTCGAACCAAGGGGCAAACGTGCAAAAGACCGGTATGGGGTACTAAAGCACTGCCGCACCCACAAAACAAGATGCTGATTATGCATTGTAAATGGGAATGATTAAAAGCAACAGTAATGGAATAACGGAGAGCATGTTACTACAACAAGCCACGGAAGTTATCACGCCCATGTCACGTTAGGGAAGAAAAACGCTTTCCGTGTACCACAGGAGAAAGGGGCTGTTACTTGCTCTCTTTTGTCTTTCTCCAGCAACTGTTTCTTCAGATAAAAATAAGAAACACCTGAATCGTTTTCATTTCCTAAGGTCTAAATGTTAGTGGTTTAGTGTGTTACCTACTTGGGAATGACCAGCATAGCGAACAAAATAATGAACTGTTAGCTAGTTGATACTTGCTTATGTAGAAAGTGGAGAACTATGCATTCCACCCAAAAATTCGATACCGAGATTCCACCAGAAATGCACGTTTTGAGATTCCCTGTCTCCAAAATAAGCATTTTTAGATAAAAGTCTTCGTTGTGGTCTTTTTAATTGTTTTTAATTAAGGTCCTCCAACGTTAAGTCCTATCGGACAATGAATGTAATGATGTTCAAATGAGCCCAGCGTCCATAGAGCTTAGAGTTATCCGACATCCATCTTTCAGGATAAGGGAAAACCTCCAACGTTAGGACATATCGGACGATGAATGAAATGATGTTCAAATGAGTACAGGGTACATAGAGCTTAGAGTTACCAGACATTCATCTTTCAGGATAAGAGAAAACCTCCAACGTTAAGTCATATCGGACGATGAATGAAATGATGTTCAAATGAGCCCAGCGTCCATAGAGCTTAGAGTTATCCGACATCCATCTTTCAGGATAAGGGAAAACCTCCAACGTTAGGACATATCGGACGATGAATGAAATGATGTTCAAATGAGTACAGGGTACATAGAGCTTAGAGTTACCAGACATTCATCTTTCAGGATAAGAGAAAACCTCCAACGTTAAGTCATATCGGACGATGAATGAAATGATATTCAAATGAGTCCAGGGTACATAGAGCATATAGTTACCAGACATTCGTCTTTCAAGATAAGAGAAAACCTCGGGAAAAAGAAATCTTATCCAGATAACTCACTCTGGCCGACATTCGAACTCGGCACCTCTTGAACGTGAAGCAGACACTACAGAGACGGGTATTTGTTTTCGCTGTACACAGTATTACTTGAAGGAGTTAAACAATAAACTTCTGCTTCTTTTAAGAATTTGGCACAAAGATTTTCAGGGATAATTTGCAGTCCATCCACTTCTACATGTAAACTTTTTGGAAGCTTTGAAATATTTTTAGTAAATAGGATATTGTTAACAACAAATAAAATACATGTATTGAATTTTGTGAGAAATGACAGTGAATTCCTCTGCATTCGAATGACTTTATACTTCTGTTTAAGGCAAGGATTTAGAGAAAATCTTAGTGCACAAAAAATCTAGAGACCTTTGAAATACAGTATATATCACATAACTTCCAACCTTTTATTTATTTTGCATTACCAGTTTCCGAGATATCCGTTAAGTCTTCCAATTGTTCAATATATTTGTAAGGTCTATGACGTACCTAATTAGTGGAGAAGATACTGTATCCCCTAAAAGAATTCGGTACGCAGATTTCAACTTGTTTTGAGGCACATTGAATCCAAAGGAGCATTTTTAGAAAAAAGGTCGTGTTTGTGTCTGTGATTAACGTCGTGCAAAAATACGACACGAAGATGAACATCGTTTCATGACACTATCCTGTACGTGGAAAATGTTTCAAAGTTTTTAATTTTATTAAAAATATCTGCAAGTATTTTGATTAAAGTGTCGTGTGTTAAAGGTACTTTCGTAGCAAATAAAATGTGGATCTTGAATTTTCTGTAGATGGCATCTTTTTATTCTGAATGAGTTGTGCATAACTTGTAAACCGTAAGAGACAGACAAAACTGTTCTTCTTCTTCTTCTTCTTCTTCTTCTTCTTCTTCTTCTTCTTCTTCTTCTTCTTCTTCTTCTTCTTCTTCTCCTTCTTCTTCTTCTTCTTCTTCTTCACTTCATGGATTAGGCTCTCGCCTGTTCCGTCTTCACAGTGTGTCCTTCCATCTTTTCCTCGGCCTTCCTACGTCCCTCTTTCCTTTAGGACTATATTGGAAAACTACTTTTGGCAGACTTGTATCATCCATTCTTCCAACATGTTCAAACCATCTTCTTCTGTACCTATCCATTCTTGAGGTGATAGCTTCCACTTGTAATTCATTTCTTATATTTTCATTTCTGACTCTATCATCGCAAGAATCTCATTTCGCAACTTTGTATTCTGCTGATGGTTCTTTGTGTAGGTACCCAGTTTTCACATCCATAAAGTAACGTTGGGACCGCCATGGTGTTATAAAATTTTATTGTTGTTTCATATCTTATTTTATTCTTTAGTGTTTTGTGAATTGTTCCACAAATTGTTTGAAATCTCATTAATTTTTTGTTCGTATCTCTATTTTTCTCATTGCTGATTTCACACCCTAAATAATTGAAGGAGGATACTTGTTCCAATACTTTGTCATTAGCGACTATTTTCGACCTTGTTGATGTTTTGCCCCAGTTTGTCATTATTTTTTACTTTTCTATTGATATTTCAATGTTACAACTTTCGCATATTTGGTTAAGGTGGTGTAATGAACGTTGTAGATCATCTTCTGTTTCCTGTATAACTACTACGTCATCTGCATATAATAAAATATTTAAAATATTTCCTAGGGCTACTTTTATGCCTGCGTCAATATTTTGACTGTTATTAGCACAAAATGCATAAATCGCAAAAAAAGTGTTCTTTACTTTTGGATTTTCAATTATTAATTCACTGTTTATTCTTTTGTGGTCATGGAATAAACCTGGAATTTTAAACCATGCACATACCGAACCATGTTTTTAAAAACCTTCACCGTTTTTAGCTTATTGTATTCAAATAGCTATAAAGAATATGCAAATGTGTAGTGAACGTTTATCTTTGTTAAGAAGTAAACAGAAAAATACGCGTTTGGAAGAACGAGTAGGGAAAGTAGTGGGAATGTTGCTTAATGAGTTGCGTTACTGTGGGAAAAGAAAGTAGAGCTTCATACTCGCTTCAAACAGCACACATAGTATGCGCCTTCGGGAGGTGAATGATTTCCTCTGCTAGTACGTGATTTTCCTGACCTACGCTGGCACGTTCCTGCGGCTCTGGACACTGTCACGTCGTGGATGGTGATTGAATATCGATTGGCAGTAGTATTGAACGGAGACGTTCCTCATTTATTGCTTATGTAAGGAATATATGTGTATCTACTGTTTAACAGGGAAGGGACTATGTCCTGTTTACTTTTGGAAAAGTAATTGTGTTTCTCTTCAAATAGCTGGAGACTTCGATAATAATTAATATCCAGTAATAAATATATTTTACATACAAGTGATTCATAGCAATGTAGAATGATAAGGGAAAGGGGGATATTGTGACAAAGACGAAAAATTCGCTTTAAACTGCTTTATTTTCATCAAAGTTCTTTTCACAATAAAATTAAAGATTCCTAATACTTTGGTGTGAAAAGTTTCCGACCTAATAAAGATACAAGACATTTTTTTCAGATTCTTTTTATTTTTTTATTTTTTAACATAGTATCCTTGTAACTCTACACACTTCTCCCAGCGATGTTCCCATCTCTGTAACCCGTCCAAATAGTACTCGGCGTTTTTCAACACAGTCTCCTTGTAACTCTACACACTTCTCCCAGCGATGTTCCCATCTCTGTAACCCGTCCAAATAGTACTCGGCGTTTTTCAACATAGTCTCCTTGTAACTTTACACACTTCTCCCAGCGATGCTCCCATCTCTGTAACCCGTCCAAATAGTACTCGACGTTTTTCAACATAGTCTCCTTGTAACTCTACACACTTCTCCCAGCGATGTTCCCATCTCTATAGCCCGTCCAAATAGTACTCGACGTTTTTCAACATAGTCTCCTTGTAACTCTACACACTTCTCCCAGCGATGTTCCCATCTGTGTAACACGTCCAAATAGTACTCGGCGTTTTTCAACATAGTCTCCTTGTAACTCTACACACTTCTCCCAGAGATGTTCTCATATCTGTAACCCGTCCAAATAGTACTCGGCGTTTTTCAACATAGTCTCCTTGTAACTCTACACACTTCTCCCAGCGATGCTCCCATCTCTGTAACCCGTCCAAATAGTACTCGGCGTTTTTCAACATAGTCTCCTTGTAACTCTACACACTTCTCCCAGCGATGTTCCCATCTCTGTAACACGTCCAAATAGTACTCGGCGTTTTTCAACATAGTCTCCTTGTAACTCTACACACTTCTCCCAGCGATGTTCCCATCTCTGTAACACGACCAAATAGTACTCGGCGTTTTTCAACATAGTCTCCTTGTAACTCTACACACTTCTCCCAGCGATGTTCTCATCTCTGTAACCCGACCAAATAGTACTCGGCGTTTTTCAACATAGTCTCCTTGTAACTTTACACACTTCTCCCAGCGATGCTCCCATCTCTGTAACCCGTCCAAATAGTACTCGACGTTTTTCAACATAGTCTCCTTGTAACTCTACACACTTCTCCCAGCGATGCTCCCATCTCTATAACCCGTCCAAATAGTACTCGACGTTTTTCAACATAGTCTCCTTGTAACTCTACACACTTCTCCCAGCGATGTTCCCATCTCTATAACCCGTCCAAATAGTACTCGACGTTTTTCAACATAGTCTCCTTGTAACTCTACACACTTCTCCCAGCGATGTTCCCATCTCTGTAACACGTCCAAATAGTACTCGGCGTTTTTCAACATAGTCTCCTTGTAACTCTACACACTTCTCTCAGCGATGCTCCCATCTCTGTAACCCGTCCAAATAGTACTCGGCGTTTTTCAACATAGTCTCCTTGTAACTCTACACACTTCTCCCAGCGATGCTCCCATCTCTATAACCCGTCCAAATAGTACTCGGCGTTTTTCAACATAGTCTCCTTGTAACTCTACACACTTCTCTCAGCGATGCTCCCATCTCTGTAACCCGTCCAAATAGTACTCGGCGTTTTTCAACATAGTCTCCTTGTAACTCTACACACTTCTCCCAGCGATGTTCCCATCGCTGTAACACGTCCAAATAGTACTCGGCGTTTTTCAACATAGTCTCCTTGTAACTCTACACACTTCTCCCAGCGATGCTCCCATCTCTGTAACCCGTCCAAATAGTACTCGGCGTTTTTCAACATAGTCTCCTTGTAACTCTACACACTTCTCCCAGCGATGCTCCCATCTCTGTAACCCGTCCAAATAGTACTCGGCGTTTTTCAACATAGTCTCCTTGTAACTCTACACACTTCTCCTAGCGATGCTCCCATCTCTGTAACCCGTCCAAATAGTACTCGGCGTTTTTCAACATAGTCTCCTTGTAACTCTACACACTTCTCTCAGCGATGCTCCCATCTCTGTAACACGTCCAAATAGTATTCGGCGTTTTTCAACATAGTCTCCTTGTAACTCTACACACTTCTCTCAGCGATGCTCCCATCTCTGTAAACCGTCCAAATAGTACTCGGCGTTTTTCAACATAGTCTCCTTGTAACTCTACACACTTCTCCTAGCGATGCTCCCATCTCTATAACCCGTCCAAATAGTACTCGGCGTTTTTCAACATAGTCTCCTTGTAACTCTACACACTTCTCTCAGCGATGCTACCATCTCTGTAACCCGTCCAAATAGTACTCGGCGTTTTTCAACATAGTCTCCTTGTAACTCTACACACTTCTCCCAGCGATGTTCCCATCTCTGTAACCCGTCCAAATAGTACTCGGCGTTTTTCAACATAGTCTCCTTGTAACTCTACACACTTCTCCCAGCGATGCTCCCATCTCTATAACCCGTCCAAATAGTACTCGGCGTTTTTCAACATAGTCTCCTTGTAACTCTACACACTTCTCTCAGCGATGCTCCCATCTCTGTAACCCGTCCAAATAGTACTCGGCGTTTTTCAACATAGTCTCCTTGTAACTCTACACACTTCTCCCAGCGATGTTCCCATCTCTGTAACACGTCCAAATAGTACTCGGCGTTTTTCAACATAGTCTCCTTGTAACTCTACACACTTCTCCCAGCGATGCTCCCATCTCTGTAACCCGTCCAAATAGTACTCGGCGTTTTTCAACATAGTCTCCTTGTAACTCTACACACTTCTCCCAGCGATGCTCCCATCTCTGTAACCCGTCCAAATAGTACTCGGCGTTTTTCAACATAGTCTCCTTGTAACTCTACACACTTCTCTCAGCGATGCTCCCATCTCTGTAACACGTCCAAATAGTACTCGGCGTTTTTCAACATAGTCTCCTTGTAACTCTACACACTTCTCCCAGCGATGTTCCCATCTCTGTAACCCGTCCAAATAGTACTCGACGTTTTTCAACATAGTCTCCTTGTAACTCTACATACTTCTCCCAGCGGTGCTCTCATCTCTGTAACACGTCCAAATAGTACTCAGCGTTTTTCAACATAGTCTCCTTGTAACTCTACATACTTCTCCCAGCGATGTTCCCATCTCTGTAACACGTCCAAATAGTACTCGGCGTTTTTCAACATAGTCTCCTTGTAACTCTACACACTTCTCCCAGCGATGCTCCCATCTCTGTGACACGTCCAAATAGTACTTGGCGTTTTTCAACATAGTCTCCTTGTAACTCTACACACTCCTCTCAGTGATGCTCCCGTCTCTGTAACCCGTCCAAATAGTACTCGGCGTTTTTCAACATAGTCTCCTTGTAACTCTACACACTCCTCAGTGATGCTCCCGTCTCTGTAACCCGTCCAAATAGTACTCGGCGTTTTTCAACATAGTCTCCTTGTAACTCTACACACTCCTCTCAGTGATGCTCCCATCTCTGTAACCCGTCCAAATAGTACTCGACGTTTTTCTCTGCAAAATAATCGGTCACGAAGGTGATTGCCTCTTCATTTGACGAAAATCCCTGTCCTCCGAGAGAATTTTTCAGATGAGGGAGGAAAAAGAAATCGTTTGGGGCTGCATCTGGTGAGTCAAGTAGTTCAAACCGTAATACCTGTATTTTCGCCATTGCAACCGCTGAGCTGTGAGACGGTCATTTTCTTTTGCTGCAAATAATGCCGTTTTTCCGCAAGTTCTGCCTTCAGCTTGTCAAGTAATGATGCGTAGTATGCTACTGTCACGGTTTTTCCTTTTTTAAGATATACGATTAAGGTAGCTCCTTGACTATCTCAAAAAAGTTGCCATCACTTTAGCAGCCGGAAAAACAGTTTTTGCTTGTTTTGGAGCGGTTTCCCCGTATGCAGTCCACTGCTTGGATTGTATTTTTGTTTCGCGCTTATAATGGTGTATCAAGGTCTCATCTACAGTAATTAATCGGCGCCAAAACTCGGATTTATTGCGCCTAAACTGCGCCAACAGAGCGCTGGAAATGTTCATTGGAACACGTTTTTGGTCTAACGTGAGCAAACGCGGCACAGAAGGCGCGGACAGCTTTCTCATGTCTAAATGTTGTTTTAATATGTGACAAACACGTTATTTTGACATGTCCTTAACCTCTACTGTCTCTCTCTTTTTAATCTGGCGGTGGTCTAGCACCATTTGGTTAACTTTGGCGATGTTTTCATCGGTAGTTGTAGTTTTCGGACGTCCCGAACTTTCGTCGTCTTCCAAGCTCTTAGGGCCACGTTTAAATTCAGCTGCCCAAAATTTCACTGTGCTAAAAGACGGTGCAGAGTCCCCATACACAGAATCCAACTCATGTTTGGTTTGCGTAGGCGTATTGCCTTTCAAAAACAAATATTTAATGACAGCTCGATACTCGATTTTGTCCATTTTCATAGAAACACATAAACTCACTCAAACGACTGTTGCATAACAACTGTGGATCCAAAATGGCAGAAACTTTGGTGAGTAACTGTCAATAGATGAACAAAGAAATTCACTAGCTGTTGTTTACGAATGCTGTGCCATTGTCGTATTTTAAGCTTCTTGTGATATTTGTGTTAACATTGGAACTGGATGTGTACTTTCTGGTGTACGAGAAGTAACTTAGTGGCTCGGGGTCGCGTTAGCGTACTCCAAAGTAAGGATTATACGTGATTTTAGATTTTGAAGATTAGCTACTCATTGTATGTAGGTAATGGTGGGACTAAATCACATGTCAGTATCTTGAAACGGGAGTCGGAGCTTAATTGAAATAAAACGGCGCTCGCCGACGCTGCTAGTTCATTGAGCAGTGAGTGATTTGACTCACAGTGATGTAAATCTGAAGGTTAGATCGTGTACGAGTTGTTGTTGTTGTTGTTGTTGTTGTTGTAATTTACGTCCTCCAACGTTAGGTCATATTGGACGGTGAATGAACTGGGCGAAATGATGCTCAACTGAATCCGGGGTCCAAGGAGCTTAGAGTTATCCGACATTCGTATTGAGGGAGAAGGTGAAAACCCCGGAAAAAACCTTATCCACGTAACTCACCCTGACCGAGATTCGAACTCGGGTCCTCTTGAATGCGAGGCAGACACGCTACCATCTGCCTACCGAGGCGGGCTCATGTACGAGTAGGCGATATTTATTTACTTATTTATTCCATTTATACCCCGCCTTTAACGCCAATGGTCATATAGGCGGCCGTTCTCCTTTGGAACATATCGAAGTGTTAACTCGTATTCTTTGTGTTTTAATCATTAGATCACGCACTCATTTGCACTCTCATTCATACTTCCAGACTCTGGGGAAGATGAGGAATTTTCTTGTTCGGAGAAAAATCCCCACCCCCACCCCTATCCCCACCCCCGCCGGGAATGGAACCCGGGACCCCGGGCCCACACTCAAAACGAGTTAACTCGAGACAAACGACAACCTTCAGGACTAACCAATCTTTACAACTAATCAACAATAAGAAAAGGAGTGTAGGCAGAAGTCCATATCTTCAATCTGGGGAAGTTGTTGAATTATGTTTCTGGAACCAGAGAAGCATTAGAAGCAAGGCAGTGTGTAAGATCCCCTACTGGCAGAATAATAAACTATCCTGACCAACATACTAATTGGGATAGCTGTTAAGGACAGAAAGGTATAAAAACGACAGGGAACGTCAAAATTGTACAGTACTTACCTGGTTCTGTTTGGACTTGCCCTACATTCACTTAACTTAAGGACCTTCTACAAACTATTCTTACAAGATATGTGCGTTTTACTATCTCTACTAAGTATAGTAAGGAAAGGAAGTATTAACCCCCTCCCCCTCTAAATCAATATTGAGATGTGTGCCGGCAGGCTCTGGCCGCGCACTTCACACCAAACCGACCGAGCGACCGACTGACGTGCTGCCTGGCTGTATAAAGCTAGAATGTTTTTGCTGTGTGTCCACCCGTTAAGGGATTTACCGCAGGTAGAGTTTTTCTTTTCGGGATGTTATAGGATGGGTTGGGGGTTTTTGGGTAGAAATTATTTGAGGTAACAATTTTATGACTTCAGGTCGTAGGAATGGAAAATGGTATGTCACACCTAACGCAGGTTAAACTGATGTATGTTGGTTTGGGCCTACAACCCTTACAGGCGTAACAGACTTCCAGGTTACGGGAACGGCAGACAATGAGCTGACTCGCAGTTTAACAATTCGAACTTTAATTCAATACTGTATTATGTTACAATAACTGAATATTCAACAATATGTGTTCCCTTAAAGTAACACAGGAAAACAAAAAGCATCACAATCATTTACAAAGCTAGTCCAGAAAACACATACAGTCTTGCTGAAACAAGAATTTAACCAAATTAAGTAGTACCCCGGAAAACATTTAACTTTAACAGAAACGGAATCAAGCAGTCACACCAATAAGACCAGAACTTGAAATCAGAATAAGTTCTGGTACCGGTACCGACAAAACTTAGTCCGTTTTAAACCCAAACAAAGCTCCCGAGAAGGCGATCAGTAAGACCACTAAGACAAAATTATTAAAGCCAACAGACGAGATTGTCCGCGCCGTGGCTCAGTGGTTAGACCGCTTGGCCCTCACCAAGGCGGCCCGGGTTCGATTCCAGGCGACCGCAAAGTGAGATTTGTGGTGGACAACACGGCGCTGGGGTGGGTTTTCTCCGGGATATCCGGTTTCCCCCGCCATCTCATTCCACCGGTGCTCCATCTTTATCTCATGTATCATCAGTGTCACCGCCTGCGGTGTCGTATGTAGTAAAAGCGGGCGTTAAACACTACACATTTCATTTAACAGGCGAGACTGGAGCACTTACCCAAGAGCTTAATTCTTCCGACACCAGACACAGACTGTCCTTCCTACTCAAAGCAGTAGCGTTAGGAAAACATTCGGAAACCCGCAGCGCTCAAACAGGGAAGCGGCGGGAATCCGAAGCGATCCCACGAGTAAACAGCCTCGAATCGGGAAGACAAGGAAATAAGTGCCGAAAAAAAAAAAGGCACAGATGTCACCGAAAATACAGGTTTTGGGACTTCCTGAGTCTCAAGAAACATAACGGTACTTGCGAGTCTTCTATAGTTAGGAAGCACTGACAGATTTTGTCACGTCAAGTCTGTGTAGCGTGAGAAGAAAAGTTTTTTTTTTTTTTTTTTTTTTTTTTTTTAAATGTGGCTCTTTTAAATACAGCTTTAAGTATATTTCAATTGCATTAATAGTAGTATTTTACGTATTTAGTGGTGACAAATAGGAAATTCTTGTGAAGTTTTAAGCTATTAGCAAAATTGAATTGCATACGTTCTCCATTTTAGGCTACCAGTTCAGGCGGTATGGGCCAGCTCTTGGAAAAATTGGAACGTCTGACTGTAGAATTGAAAGAGTGCTGAATTGTTGTTGTCACGAGGTCTACCCGAAAGTCCGAAGACTCCGGTCTCTATCAGCCCGGGAGCGATGGAAAACTCCGGGATTCTTTCCTTGGGGCAATACCTTAAGTCTAAAAAGCCCTCCCCAATCGACAACAACGTCAAGACGGAATGGAAGTGGATACGCCACTTACGCGCCTCAAACCTGCAGGGAAGACTACCGAAAAACCTCGGTGGAGCCGCCTGGTGATCTAGCACACCTTCTACAAGCTCTGCAGGCGAGGACCCGGGACTTATGAGGCAGCCCTCTACCCCTTCCGGGCGGCCGAGGCCTAGCCAAGGGTACCCGATTTCCCTCGGGTAACGGGAACACACTGCCCCCTCGAGTCCAACCCAATACGAACAACTCCCAATCAGGGAGGGGCTCGAATGTTCGGCCCGAGGTTCCTCTAGTAACGTCAGAGGTACCACGCAAGCCTTAGTTCTTTGAGGCATTATTCATGAAAATTATTATTTGGAGCTTCTCTCGATTTGAAAGTCACGCTACGCCGTGAACGAAGAAATATACAAAAAAAAAAAAAAAAAAAAAGGTATAACGTGAAATATTTCAGTAGGTCAGTAGCTAATATGAGATTTCGTTTGATCTATCGAGAAAAAAGCTGTAGATTTGTCAGCACTGATCCGTTTGTCATAACGTTTATACAGTAATCAATGTTAGTAAGAATAGAGAAAGTTATTGCGCCCTTTCTTTATCCATATGAAGGCTGTTAGTAAAAATAAACTATTTTGGTAACCAGATATGTTGTACATGGCGTAAACAGTTTACTGCAAGATTGTGTAACTAGTGCAATTGCTTCCGCCTGTTCACTTTCTCTGATGAAACAAGATTGGATTGCCCTCTATGGTATAATTATTGTACTATAGTCAAATTCACGTTATTTATATACCGGTCCCCAATCTCCTCACCGGCGTAACGAAATCTCTGCTTACGGGTAAAGTACTTTGAATATAGTGATGTTTTTGATAGCATAAAAGCAAAGAGAAAGTTTCCGTAGGGCATACTGTTCAAACGCATTTGTTTAAAAGCGCGGCTAATCAGTTAATGTCTACATCAAAACAGTTTTTGCGCAGAACCAAGAATGGCTCTTTAATTTGTGCCTTTAGAGGCAGGAGCGGGTAAGTAATCCGATATCTTCACCACAGTTTCCGGACGGGAATCAGGGTACGTGCCTAGGGTAAGTGGTTTCAGATATCAGAGCCCCCTCTGTTTTTGGAAGTCAAGGGATATCGATTGTGACATATTTTGTATGTATAGCTGCACATACATAGGCTGCAGAAAAACAATTTAGGTGTAAGCATTCTGAGTGGCAGAAACTGTAACTTCACAGTTACATGTTAAGCATTTGTTTTCAAGGTTATCATGTTTGCAGTTACATTATACGAGGGTTGTTCAATAAAGAATGATAATGTTTGTACGGTCATAATGTTTGATACTGAAATTCATCTTATTATATTCTGTTAGCTTAATGTGAAACAAACACGCCGTAGTAGTTTCATTGTTGGTACTCCTGGTTCCCGCCTGTGAGAACCAGGCAAGTTCAGACATGTTTAGTATCGCCTATCGCTGCAATGGAGGTAACATGGAGTTAAAGTTGATGTTAGAGGAAGATCCGGAGTTTCTTTCAAATGTAATCACTGCTGATGAATCTTGGCTACATCATTTTGATCCTAAGAGCAAACAGTAAAGCTCAGTGTGGAAATCTCCTTCATCACCAATCCTCCAAAAACGCAAAAGTGGTTGTTTCTGCTGGGAAAGTTATGGTCATCTCATTCTTTGATATTCATGGAATGGTTTATCAGCATGTTGTACCTGCACACACATCAGTAACTGGACAATACTACAGGGATGTCCTGAAAACATTGCAAGTCCATATCAGGCGCAAAAGACCACATTTCCGTGAAGCAGGCTGGATGCTGCACCACGATAATGCGCGGCTGCATATTGCCAATGTTGTTGCTGAATATCTTGCAAAAATCAACGTGAAGTGCATCCCTCGCCCTCTTTATAGTCCCTAATTAGCCCTATGTGACTTTTTTTCTATTCCCTAACTTGAAACGGCTTCGTGGGAGGTATTATCCATCATCAGAAGCAGTGGTGAAGGCTGCGGAGGCGATTTTGAAAGATCTCTCAAAAATGGTTTCCAGCATGTCTTTGAAGACTGGCAGAAACACTGGGACAAGTGCATCACATTCAGGGGAGACTACTTTGAGAAGGACCATCAAAATTAGGAAGATCTGTATAAGTACGTTGTCAAAAAAAAAAAAAAAAAAAAATATTGTGACCATTCTTTATTGAACAGCCCTTATATTTATTTATTTATTTGTTCTACAACAGAGCAATGCTACAATTACTGTAGCTACATGCATAATAATTTATAAACATGGCTTAAATATAAATATAAGGGTACGAAAAAATGACAATGGAAAGTATAGTACAAAAAGCTAAGACTAAATATATGCAAATTTAAGTGCGATACAAAGAGTAACAAAAATACAAAAAAACTAAGACTAAAACAATGTATGTATGTGTGTATATATATATATATATAAAATCGAAGACCGGACATTGGTAACTGTGTTATCATTAAACATAAACCATAAATAACACAATTGAAAATCACATGTCATTAATTCCTGTTCCTTAAATTGCTTGTAGAAGAAACTATGATCCAGTTCTATTTTAGAGGAGAGTTCATTGTACTTTGCACATAACCTTAAAATACGGGAATTCTTATGGGATGACGTTTTTGGTGTTCTAAACTGGAGCAATTGACGGTTTCTGAAACTTGCAATACTTGCATTAAAACTGATTTGACTAAGTAATACTTCGCTACATACCAGGCCATTCACAACTTTATAAAGGAATAATTGATCAGCAAGTATTCTACGAACAGAGTGTGACATTATTTTGAATTCCTTTAGCAGTTGTATATATGAAATACACTGATTATAAGTGAATATGCCGTGGGTTTTGTGGAATATATATCTCAGGAATCTTTTCTTTATTTTCGCCAGCTGACCGTTATAACATTTAAACATAGGTAGGTTACCATACCACTGAGGCATATTCCAACTTACTTCGAACAAGGCTTTTGTATAAAATTGATATAACTTCAGTATCCTTTAAGTCTCTGGAGATTCTGAATACGAAACCCAATTTATTGGTTATAATGGCAATGTGTTGACTAAAAGATAAGCCTTGGGTCATGGTAACACCTAAATCTCTGATGGAATTTACTCTAACTAGTGGAACATTGTCTAAATTATAATTAGACTTCAAGTAGTGCCTCTTTCTAGTAAAGATAATAAATAAACATTTTTTGATATTGAAATGAAGCTTATTTTCCAAGCTCCATTTATAAACATCCAGATCTTGTTGTAGCTTTATTATATCATAAAAAATGTAAATTTTCCTACATAATTTCAGATCATCAGCATATGAAAGACGTTTGGAGTTAGTGACACAGCTTATTAGACCGTTTGTGAAGAGCATGAAAAATAATGGTCCCAAATTTGATCCTTGAGGAACGCCGGAATAAGCAGTAAAAGAGTAGGATTCTGACAGATGAAATGTAACATATTGTTTTCTGTTTCAGAGATAGGAGGAAATTAAGTTTAAAATTTGGGCAGAGAACCCAAAATTGGAAAGTTTATGTAGGAGGATGTCATGGTCTACATTATCACTTTAGAGAAATCAGTATATACAGTGTCAATTTGGTAACCTTGTTCCAGCCCTGTAGGAACATACTGTATAAAGTTAGGCAAAATTGTGCCAGTAGAACGTTTACTAATGAAACCATGCTGATATTCTGAAATATAAGATTTAACATGCGAAAATATTCTGTTATACAAAATGTGCTCGAAAACTTTCGCAGGAGCAGAGAGAATTGCTATTGGTCTATAATTTCCAATTTTGGTTACATCGCCTGTCTTAAATACATGAGTTATGATAGTTTATAAAGTAAAATCTAAAGTCCTACCAATAGTTTGTACGTGTTAACTGAACCACATGCCAATCTAAAATAAACCACATAATTACTGTCAATATAAATATATTGGGAAGAGAAACATTAACGTCGAAACACACAACGTCTGCCCGCTTCTGTGGCGTAGTGGTAGCGTGTCTGCCTCACGAGACGTCAAGAGGTCTCGTGTTCGATCTCGGCTAGGGTGAATGATGTGGGTACGGTTTTTCCGAGTTTTCTCTTATCCTGGGGGATAATTGTCTGGTAACTCTAATATCTATGGACCCTGTATTCCTTTAAACATCATTTCATTCATCGTCTGATATGACTTAACGTTGAAGGTTTTCTCTTATCGTGAAAGATGAATGTCTGGTAACTCTAAGCTCTATGGACCCTGTACTCATTTGAACATCATTTCATTCATCGTCCGATATGACTTAACTAATGTTGGAGGTCGTGAACAACAATAATGATGATGATGATGATAATAATAATAGTAATAATAATTTTCAAAAAATTCTATATCAAATTTCCTTCGTAAATGAAGGTTTTAATGCCACCTATTAAAAATTGTAAAGTTGATAAATTAATCCATTGTGCTACATTGTAACTTACTCCATTTGCCTTTCTAATTTTCAGAACTGGGATATCTATTTGTAGGTACTGTGATTACTGCAATTTTTAAAACGATTTTGTATTTAGAGACCTTAAAGATATCAGAATATGAATGTTATTTTATATTTTATTATCTGTATATAATATGTGTGCGTGCTTCCTGTTTATGATGTTATTGAGAATTTCAAGCTGTCCCAATGTTTTCAATCTCGCTGCATAAACTAGAAGACGCTGTCCTCGAGTTTCTAGCTGTCAACTGACGTGTAATGGAAACGTATTTCATAACATTACAGGGATGGCTTTTTGTCACGTCGTATGATAAGTTATTAAGTGTCGAGATAAGCCAAGAGGGATTCCTTGTAGATGTCTAGAAGAATTTAAGAGGACATATAAGTAGAGACTGAAGGCCTGATAGCTGCACTGGCCTTAAGCCTTAGAAAGTATGATGATGCCATTAGTGTAATTGACGTTCATAGAGGGGGAAGCTTGGTTAGATGGGAGAATTTATGAACCACAATTGACGTTACGCAAAGGCGGGGACACAAATTAATTTGTTAAGCGTGTTAGAGCAACAGAAACAATTAACTTCCCGATAAAATTGCTTGGAACTCGGCTAAATAAATGTAGGCGAAAGAAATCGGTTCTTTTTAATTAACCAAAATACATTAGATTTCATTGGGTTTCTCTTGAATGTTAGCTACTGTTTCAGTCTCTCTAAACTAAGATTAAAAGCACTACCCACCAATGTTAAATCTGCCAGATTAACACACAGTTCGTTTGTTTTTACTTGTGACATGGAATTAGTTCTTCTGTGCTTGTTTGTAACGTGTTATAGTCCATATAGTTACATATTTCCGACGTTGCTACACATCTACTGTGTACAGGGTTGGTGACGGAGGTATTAATGCACCCGAAATACATATTATGAGACTATCTGAATTTAAAAAAAAAGACTTTCTGAACTCCCGTAGGGGAGGATCCGTCCCCTTCAGCTGCTGTGGTGCGAGCGCTGGGGACCCCTAGCACTCATGGTACCTACCTCTGACGTTACTTGAGGAACCTCGGGCCGAACATTCCAGTCCCTCCCGAATGGGGGTTGTGTGGACTGGGTTGGACTCGAGGGGCAGTGTACTCCCGATACCCGAGGGAGACTGCGTACCTCCGGCCAGGCTTCGGCCGCCCGGAGGGGGCAGAGGGTTGCCTAAAGAGTCCCGGGTACTAGTAGAAGGGGTGCTAGATCACTAGGCGGCCCCACCGAGGTTATTCGGTAGTCTTCCTTGCGGGGTTGACGAGCGTAAGTGGCGTATCCGCTTTCATCCCGTCTTGACGTCGATGGCCGGGTGGGGGCTTTTTAGACTCCAGGAAAGAGCCCCGGAGTTTTCCATCGCTCCCGGGTTGATAGAATCTTCGGACATTCAGGTAGGCCTCGCAATGTAAATTTCTCTTTCTGAATAATTTAACTGCAAAATAATGTCGCCGAGGCATTATTGCGCTGCTGCCGGCCCGCGCGGAGGCGAGCGCTAGGCGCTTGCCGAGAGAGAAACAGAAGCGGGGAGAGTAAGTCAGTGATGTATGGATAATTATTTCCTTCTCTTGCCGTCCTGAAAGGCCATGCAGCTTTCGAGAAACAATATCGGGTATCAATAAGCGGAAAGGTGGAGAACAGTCAGTGTCGCTAAGCCCCCCCCCCCCCCCAAGATGCAGTTGCGAGTTCAGCTGCTAATTGTGTGTGTTTGTGTGTGTGCAGTACTGCAAGTGCATTCTTTCGTTTGCTTACGTGTGGTGAAGCAACGATAGACCTTCAAACCTGCGTGTTCTGTATGTCACGTTATTTTTAGAGCCTGCAAGGGGTGTACAAAGTGTCTTTTTACTGAAATAAAGATCATTATAAATTTCTGCAAACAAGACTTTAAATTTTACGAACCCATAAAATCACAATAATCGTGAAATACCAAACGTGTAATAATTTCTGCATCCACCAAGGAAATTAAAAGATATTCTGCCGCCCACAATAACCTTAGGTGATAAAGTTTCGGAAATGTTTAATTTGCTCAAAAGTGGCTAATGATCCGAGCGGTTAGACCGCTTGACTGTCACCTGAGCTCAACCCCAGGCGATCGCATGTGAGATACACGGCGCATAGGCGTATTTTCTCCGGGATCTCGGGTTTCCCCGCCATCATTCTACCAGTTGTTCCATAATCAACTTCCCTTTCATTTATTTCGCTCTCTGTCATCTGCTTCTCTCACTCTCATACCAGACATTGGGCTGATCACCCATCCTGGGTACTCTATCTAGACCAGAGTTTCTGTTCAACCCGACGCCTAATGGGATAGAGGAACAAGAATAACCCAACACAGAAATAGTGGTAAAACTAGGGAAGTTGCAGATATGACTAGTGAGTTTGGTTAAATTACCATGCATTTTTGTTGTTGTTGTTGTTGTTGTTGTTGTTGTTGTAATTTACGTCCTCCAACGTTAAGTTATAGCGGACGGTGAATGAAATGGCTGAAGTGATGCTCAAATGAGTCCAGGGTCCATGGAGCTTAGAGTTACCCGACATTCGTCTTTCAGGATAAGGGAAAACCCCGGAAAAAAACCTTATCCAGGTAACTCACCTGACCGAGATTCGAACTCGGGACCTCTTGAACGTGAAGCAGACATGCTACCATCTACGCTACCGAGGCGGGCTACCATGCATTTAGGTCATTATTTGAATGTTCTGGAATGTCTCTTAAGTCCTCTTCATTCAAAACGAATTTTGGACTTCTGCATAACTAGTAAACCGTATGAGATAGACTAAATTTTACTGTCCGGAGAAAAAAGTTAGAACACACTATTGTGTTCAAATCCTCTTTTTTTCCCGAGATATTCTTATCCAGTAGCTTGAATTTGCAAATACTTAAAATTCTCAAAAGCACAGTCGTTATTGTTTTTTCCGCTGGTCAAGTAAAGTGAACAGACTTTTCACACCTATCATATGGATCGAAATATGATTTATCCATTTTTAAAAGCAAACACATAGTGGCAAAAATACAGTCCTTACTGCATCTATATTGAGGTTCTGAGTAAATGTGTGTTCTCCTTTAAAGTATATCTATAGAAAAAGTGAAGAAAAAATTGAGTTGGGTTTTGGAGAGAAATTATGACATTTACATTTTTGTTCTCTGTGCATAGATACCTAGTGTGAAAGTATAGCGTCCTGAAGAAATTAGCAGAAATTGAAGTATGTTTATCGAAACATTTTATTTAGTAAGCAAGATATGGTTATTTTCTCAATGATTCCGTAGTTTTTATTAAAATTCACTAGCATTTATTTTTATAAAAAGTATAATTAACTACATTACGCCTAAGTAGAATTAAAATAGAACTTGGAGGCTTTTTTATCTACTTAAAATTCAATTTAGCTATCTTCATTAGTTTATGAGAAAAGGGTCATTCTTAAAAGTGCAGTTTAAAGCAAAAATGGGTATAACAAAGTAACATATATTTGGAAGGAAAGAAACTACGTGATTGAGCACGCAGAATCTTTCATACTTTACAAGAGCATCAATTGGGAGAACAGAATATGTAGCAGTTAAGTGATATATGTAGATTTCACAAAACCGTAGATGCAGTACCATTTTGAAAATTAGGTTAACATGGTGGTAATGTATTTTCGAAGAAATAAGTTTCCCTTTAAAATTATGAAATAGTGACAATTATGACAGTACACAGATCGAGTGGGAGGGGCATCAGAAGTGTAGTCATGTAACGAAAACATTCGCAGCTTCCAGTTGCATTTACCTTTGGGACTGAGGCTGTAAATGTAGTATTGTTTTCATTGTACAACTGTACATTCCTACAATTGCCTTGCCCCTCATTCTCTTTTGATCTCTAGTCTTGTTCACGTTAGGCATTGCCAACAAAACAGTGGTGCCCTGTTCTGAGTATTCTTTTATTGTGGCCGACTTTTTCTCTCTTTAATGTATTAGTATAGATTAAAGATATACAAACCGAAGATAGCACTTTAAATAGAATGCAGACTTACTTAGGGAGTGGGGAGTTGAATAAACAGAAGAGCAACAGCATTAATGAAACTGCATATCGTTCATCTGACACGGAAATGATTCGAATGTTCTTGTCTGATTCACATTCCGCACTGCAGAACAAACCAATTACATGTACCTCCACTAGAGGCTGCAGAAATTTCCCTACCGTACAACTAATGATTACATCTGCAAAACTAAATTACAACTGCAGACTGGAGCCATGTGTGGCTTCAAATGAAGACACTAGTAATAGAAAGCAGCATCTGTTGCTCCTTCAGTCAATACAGAAACTTAATAAGGCTTTGCTGATGGAAAGCAGCCCAAATGATTGGAAGAAGCCAACGTTTGTTTCCCAAATAGAGCACCTGCATTGCTTATTATCCCAGCAACAATTATTAGAAGTACCCAAGGCTTGAAGCAGCCTGTGACCTACGCGGTTTACTTACGAATTTGAACTTGCAGAAATTACACAGGAGGAATAGAAATCGTGACTTGTGTTGCAGCAATGTTCAAACATGGAAAACTGAACTTCGCTTAATATTATGCTTTAATGAGGTAGAAAATACTACAGAGCTCACAAAGCCCGAGAAAAAGAAGCAGAGTCAAAATACATTTTGTTTTACAATACCGCTGACCATACCGATAGCAAAGTAGAAAACCGACTTTGAACTTTGGAACACCATTTATGTATAACGTACCATTGGTGCCTGCTCCAGTTTAGTCAAGATAATATAGGTGAGCATCAAAATTTGTTATGCCTAAAGGTGGATCCATTACGATGTTCACACGTCGTTGTAGCGTACATGGTAGCGTATCTCCATCACGTTCAAAAGATCCCGAGCTCGAAACTTGGTCATGGTGAGTTATCTGGTTAAGGTTTTTTATGGGTTTTCCCTTTTCCTGAATGATGAATGGCTGATAGCTCTAAGCTCTACGTACCCTGGGCTCATTTGACAATCATTTTACTCATCGTCCGATATGACTTAATGTTGGAGGTTTCCCTTATCCTGAAAGATCAATTTCTGGTAATTCTAAGCTCTATAAACCTTGCACTCATTTGAACATCATTACATTCATCGTCCGATATGACTTAGGTTTTACCTTATCCTGACACATACATGTCTGATAACCGTAAGCTCTGTGGACATTGTACTCATTTCAACATCATTTACAATTCATCATCAGATTTGACTTAACATTGGTGGTTTTGCGTTATCCTGAAAGATGAATTGTGGTAACTGTAAACTCTGTGGACCCAGTACTCATTTGAACATCGTTTCATTCATCGTCCGATATGACTTGGGAGGTTTTCTCTTATCCTGAAAGATGAATGTTTGGTAACTCTAAGCTGTGTCAACCATGGGCTCATTTGACCATCTTTTCATTTATCGTCCGATATGACTTAACGTTGGAGAAAGTAAATTGATAAAGAAAATAGGCTGTCCAATGTCTCTTGATTAGTAGCGTGTATTATTGTTTGTCAATTTCTGCCTGCTTTTAATGTTATTTGTATTTTTTACTATTCTGTTTGATACAGTGGTCAGTTTTCGGTTGCCAGTATGCAATCTACAAATGAGTCAAAACGCATCCCTTGTGCAGTTTCTACAATGAAGACTCACTGAGAGCGAAAAGATAAAAGTTTGACAAAGTCTTATTTGCTATTTCTGGATCCGGGGAAACTTTTCCGTTATTTTAACGCTCACGTTATTAACTTTGTCGTTCTGGTTTCCGTTTTCGGTTATTGTGTATCAGTCTAAAGTCTACTAAATTGAGAATCGCAACAATAATGGAAACCTGATTATTAAAGGAGGAAATAACTTCAGAAAGAATTAATTATATATATATATATATATATATATATATATATATATAACGTGTCTTCTCCTTATACAAAATGTTTGGAAGCCTTTCGAAAAGGCTTTTGACGTGGTCAGCGAAGTTCGGCTACGGAATATGATGACAGAAATAGGATTTCCGAAACACTTATAACTTATGTATATACGAGGGCTGTTCAATAAAGAATGATTATCATTTTCTTACGGTCATAATTTTTCGCACTAAAATTCAATCTTATTATATTCTGTTAGCTTAATGTGAAACAAACACACCGCAGTTGTTTCATTGTTGGTACTGCTGGTTGCCGCCTGTGAGAACCAGGCAAGTTCAGACATGTTCAGTATCGGCTACCGCTGCAATGGAGATAATATGCAGTTAAAGTTGATGTTAGAGGAAGATCCGGAGTTTATTTCAAACGTAATCACTGCTGATGAAACTTGGCTACATCATTTTGTTCCTGAGGGCAAACAGCAAAGCTCAGTGTGGAAATCTCCTTCATCACCAACCCCCCAAAAAGCAAAAGTGGTTGTTTCTGTTGGGAAAGTTATGGTCATCTCATTCTTTGATATTCATGAAATTGTTTAACAGCACGTTGTACCTAAACACACATCAGTAACTAGACAATACTACAGGGATGTGCTGAAAACATTGCAAGTCCGTATCAGGCGCAAAAGACCACATTTCCGTGAAGCAGGCTGGATGCTACACCACGATAATGCGCGGCCGCATATTGCCAATGTTGTTGCTGAATATCTTGCAAAAATCAACGTGAAGTGCATACCTCACCCTCCCTATAGTTCGGATTCAGCCCCATGTGTCTTTATTCTATTCCCTAAATTGAAGAAACACCTTCGTGGGAGGCATTATTCATCATCAGAAGCAGTGGTGAAGGCTGCGGAAGCGATTTTGAAGGATTTCTCAAAATGGTTTCCAGCATGTCTTTGAAGACTGGCAGAAACGCTGGGACAAGAACATCGTATTCAGGGGAGACTATTTTGAGAAGGAGCATCAAAATTATGAAGATGAGTAAAGCTACGTTGTCAAAAAAATGCTGATCGTTCTTTATTGAACAGCCCTCGTAGATTAATAAAGGCTCTGGAGTCGGTATGAATATACAAAAATATTCCGGATATTGCGCGTTGTTTCTGTTAATTGTCGATTTGTCTATAGTTGTAGGCTGAAACCTTAAAAACATTAGCATACTATATTGGATATCTTATAACGAAACCAATTTTAGTTTTAAACAAATGCCTGCACAGTCGTGGGTGCTCTGGAATTGTTGGTAGGGGCGCGCCTGTAAATCGCCGCATTCCGAACATCCAGTTGAAGCAGTCACCAGACAGATGTTGGATTGCCTGTCGTAGCTGCACTTTTTCTTTTGCAAGTAATCGTCCTGTCCATGTACTCATCTTTACGTCGTTAGCAAATACCCAAGAAACTATTTCGTGTACATAAGCTTTCCTACAGCAAGCGATTTCCATTACATTTGACATTTAGGAAGTAGGAAGCAAAGATTTCTGGAATTTACAACTCTCTGGAATCTGTACAAACATTCTGCATTACACAACTAACGCTAACGTACCAACGTATACAAATAGCGTAAAAAGATGTGTGTTTGTGCATGTTGGCTATTTTAGCATTTTGTTAGTTAAATTCTTTCATCATTGAATAGCCCACTTCGTTTTGACGTATATGCGACTATAAAATATATTTCAATTCCTATTCATAAATTACTAAAATATTAAAAAGTTCCTATAATTCCCTTGTACTTGAATAGGACCATAGAAGTTATATAGTGCGTTCCAGATAAACCTGAACCATAACTTTTGAAGCAATAATAGGACACACGTGTAATTTTGAGAGAATATAATACACAAAATTAATTAATTAATGTAGTAAAATTAATAAATTAACAGCGTCTTCAGAAGAAGCGAAGTAGTGATTGAAGGATAGTGAATGCATTGTTTTTATATCCACAAACCGAATTGCTTCTACAAGTAGTGGTATGCAGTCACTTGAGCAAAATACATTACAAATGAAGATTACGTGGCAAGGTAGTGAAACAAGCAGGATTACTCCTTGAATTCGTAGGAGTTAAAGTGCTTGAGTTTTGTATTTGGGTGGTTGAAGAGATAATTCAGTGGTTTTAACTGATCACTGGTTTGTACTACCGGGCAGCGCAATTTGACATAACTTGACCTAAGAGCAGTAATGATAGAGGGATGTTGAGATCGTGTGTTGCAGAACTTGTACATAATACACGGAACACTAAGTTACTAGTTTCGTAAAGACCAGATCCTTAATCTGAGAACAAGAAATGTGAACAGCGTATAATCACACTGGGTAACAATCAAATGGATTTTGACGCCCTGTTTTCTGAATAGCTAGGCACATTTTGTGAAAGATCTGTTTTACTTTCCTTTAGCTTGCCTATTATAAGCAGCAAAAGCATCGCATACCACCCTAAAATCTTCCTCGTATGGAAGAATTAGAGGTGAGTTCCTGGTTCAGATGCCTGTTGAAAAAGTAGTTGAACCCTGGATCTAGAATGGGTATCAATTCGATGCCTGGTATGAGGGTAAAGAAGTAAATGACATGAAATGTCCGTGCATGGGATGAAAAAAAAATATATTATGAAGTGAATGACTGGGAGGCTGGAAAACCCGCCCAGATGTCACTTTGTTCACCACTAATGCCACATTGAACCTAGGTGAGCCTTGGTGAGAGGCGGGCCGTCTAATCACTGACCACGACGTCTTAATTTAAATGCCCATATTTCATCAAAATACATGTTTGACGTTCCCTGAGTAAAGGCATTTTTAAAAATAACCAAGTGTTTGAGTGTATGTCTGTTTTATGTCTTCATAATAAGCGTACACCTGGATAAAACACCAAATTGTGTTAAAATTTTTCTTGTGTCGTGAACTACTTACGGGATATAATTTGTTATTAATTTGAATTTTCGAATAGTTGTACTTAGGTGGAATGCCGATATAGGTTTTCTCTCGTGGCCGAATTTCCGAGGCATATGGGGGCCGTTTGATAAGTCTGCTGAAAAACCAAGAATAATTTTCTTGGAGAATATCTCACCTTATTTCTCGACACTCGTAGCTAATGTACCACTACTGGGTCTCTCGCTATTCTGTGCTCTTTAATTGTATACACAATCTGATGTTTTGCACCCATATGACCTCTACTCCAGTGAAAACCATTTTGCAGCCTTGTTCCCCTTATCTATTTTATGTTAAAAGGCGTAAGTGGAGCCTAGTGTGCTCCATTGTAGGAGTATGTGCAACATGAGTTGAATGAAAAGAGACCGAGATTAAAATGCAAAAAGTGCTCTTTCACCAGGATAGTGTACCATCGTACCCATCAGCAATGGCAATGGCCAAAGTGCACGTGTTGGGCTTTGAATTGGTGCCTCATCCGCCTTATTCACCAGACTTTTCCCCAAGTGGCTTCTTCCTATTCCCAAAATTGAAAATTTGATTTGGTGGTAAGAAACTTTCGTCAAATGAAGAAGTGATAGTCACCGTCAATGAGTATTTTTCCGACGAGATGAAAAAGCTGAAACTTCGCTGGACCAAGTGTACAGACATCAGTTGAGACTATGTCGAGAGATGGGGTGAAATGTTCACATTTTTTTTTTTTTTTACCAGACTTATAAAATGACCCTCGTACCATGGTCAAGTCTGGTCTTTACTTTTATGCCATGAACTTTCAAGGTATAATTACTATTTTTGTCTCATACCCACACTTAGAGACTCTGTGGAGAATGTCCACTATTAAATGAAACTTTCCACTCTTCAGCCGGGAATTCAGCACGAGGGCCCCTGGTGTGAAACCAGCTCCATGGCCTGTTAGCCTGTAACATCCTGCTGAGTATTTTCGCCACACTGTGGATTCCTAATTATGAACGTATTCTGGTGATACGTGAATTTGACCGCTGCAGTTATTGATCTCCCAACACTTACCATTTGCGTGATTGACATTGTGTATGTTTACATACGGACTTTGGCATTTAGTTATTGTTACAGCTGCGCAGTAATGATCATTCGCAGGAATGCGTGATCGTCTGGCATGATTGCATCAAGGCCAGGGAATCGCATCGCGAGATGTCTGTCTGCTCCAGTGGCGGCTCTATCATTAAGTCCGGCTAAATATCTACACGTTTTATATAAAATCCAAATTATTTGTTAAATTTTCGTTCTCAAACGTAAAGTCATATCGGATGATCAATGAAATGTTGCTCAACTGAGTCCAGGGTCCATTTCAGGGTCATCTTTCAGGATAAGGGAAAACCGTAGAAAAACCTTATCCAGACAACTCGTCTTGACCGAGATTTAACGTCGAGACCTCTTGAAAGCGAGGCAGACACGCTACAGAGCCGAACATCAAAACGAATCAGAAGGATTATTTGCTGTGCATCATTCCTTTTGCTGCACTAAGTTTCTAATTTAACGCTTATCTATTGGAAGGAGAGGAGGCACTGTTCTCCATAAAAAAAATGTTATATCAAGATTTTCTTCAAAAAGGTGGAGGAGTTGTTAACGATTTTGTATAAATTGCCGTATATTTAGCATATGTTTGTGGCAAATGAAATGTATATCGTGAATTTTCTGTAAATAGCTTCTGAAGTTCTGATTATTAATAAGTTTAGTACAACGTAAGACAGACATAAAAATTGTAGAACTCATTAAATAACACAATTTATGTTAAATACATTTTGTTATTGTAAAGTTAAACATTTTCGAGATATTCCTTGATATGACGTGAATTCCTCTCATCTTCACAGACGGGTGGAAAACTGAAAATCATGTTGGAGCATGAATGGTGGCCATGATAAACTCGAAAGAAGATTTTTCATTGATTTAACACGACTAGCCCTAGAGTGCTCAGTCTTGCAGGCTGAACTCTTGTGTATTAACATCGCTGTGGAGTGGATTGAGCAGACAATCGGAACTTCAGGATATGTCATACATGTAGACTCGAAGGGCAATCCAACCCCTGGCTGTTCAACTCAGGGAAAAAAAAACATCGCCCTCAATAGGGAAAGCAGAACCACTATCTGCAAGAGTTCAAATGAATGGCATCGTGCTAGGATTGCTGCCAGCTACAGGACCACACTACAGTTTGGCCGCCCGTTCTCCGTCTCTGACATTTCACGTAGAGTGGGAAGGAGGCTCTTGCCAGTTGTTTAGCGGGAATTTCAGCCAGAGGAACGTGCGTATCTTAAATATTTCACACATTTGCACATTTCACGAACCAGTAGCCATATTATTATAATAGCGATAATAATAGGACTTACGAATACTAAAAATCGGAATTTTCGCACGCACAAAATAGCAAAGAAAGTTCACCAGCGCAAGCAACTAAAGCCATGTGGTCCAAAGAAAATTAAAATGGCAACATGGTGTTGGATTCGGAAGCCACGCCTAGCAGCGACAATGCTGATTGGCGCTAGCAGACAGTTTTAATTTCCTGAGCACAACACCGGATGTGGAGACTCCCAGTACTACCAACAAAAGCAGTTGGTGTGCGTGGAAGGTGTGAACTAAATATTCATATAGTGTTGTAATGAATATCTTGCATGATAATGAAATTGCAAGTTGGATTTCAGTGTTTTAAAGTTAATATAGTCCTATACTTTCATTCTAAAGATAATTTTGAGGATATATTTTCAGTTGCTCATTACTGTGTGTTGGTACTATTAACCTTTCCCCTCCGCGCCCGCCTCGGTAGCTTAGACGGTAGCATGTCTGCCTCACGTTCAAGAGATAAGGTTGGTAATGGTGAGTTACCTGAATAAGGTTTTTTTCCAGGGTTTTCTCTTATCCTTCAAGACGAATGTCGGGTAACTCTAAGCTCCATGGACCCTGGACTCATTTGAGCATCATTTCACCCAATTCATTCACCGTCCGGTATGACTTAACGTTGGAGGACGTAAATTAAAAAAAAATCCCCCTCCGCCTCCTGCAACCGCAAAAATCACAGTCGGAGATCCAACGGCCGTACTGTAGATTACAAATCCATTTCCTTAATTCAAAGCAAACAGCTGGTAGAAACTACTACACTACGATTTGGAATTCTTCTATACCAATTCCAATGATGCCTTCCACACCAAACTTTTCACCCCCAACATATTTCATATAGTCCTTATTTCTCTGGCCCAATCACGAAACAACTCATTTTATTTATATAAATGATGGCCGCATCCTCCTACGTCTACAAAATTAACATAAGAGCCTCGCCGTTATATAGTTGCCCTGAAAAACCTCCGCAGACGACCCGACATCTGATGACAGAATGCATCCTGTAGAGATCGATCAGCTGTATTAGGTTGAATCCCCCTGCCACTGGTTTTGAATACTCATTTTAGTACAGTAAATGCAGCAAAATTCCTGAAGAGCATCTGTTTTTGTTTAAATAAAAATACATAAACAGTACAACAAATGTAAATATCCGGTGATATACCTATAGGTGAAACAAGGGTTTTAAATTATTTGTGATTCGACTATCACTTAATCCTGCCGTATTCCCATTGTAACCATAGGCAAATATATAGTAAAACTACTTCTCCAAATGTTTGTCTCTTTTAAAGTTAAAAATTGAAGCATATGTACATTTTTGTAAGAATAGTTTGTTGAACAATTGATAAACTCATGTGGGTCTCACCAGCCGCCTCTGGGCTGGAAGCGAGCGTGAGATCTCCTCCAGTCCTCTTACATCACGATCAAACTGCTGCTGCTGCTGTAACATCGCAGAGAAGCAAAGTTAATCTAAATCAGAAAGAGATGACTAAAATAAGTGGACATTAGAAGACATTGCCTGTAATGGGGTGGGTATTAGGAAAGTGCACGTCATTTCCGCTCTTTTTATTTTTGTTTTACCTCTACGTGCTGCATCATGGACTTGATCGTCACGGCTTCGAAACCGACATGGGTGAATGGCGTTTCTCATCCATTGGTGTAATATATTCTGCATGTTTGACTATACAAGCAACCGGTTGTGAATTACACATGTTAAAATACCCGTACGGCAAAATGAATTTATTCATTTTAATAAAACAAATTATGTGTTACATTCATATAAGTTTTTCTCTCCAATCTTCATAAAGGCGGTTCCTAAATACGTATTCTTTTATCTATTTTATGACAGTCTATATATATATATATAATATGTCCTTGTAGCTACAATGGCAATAATAGAATACAGAAGGCGTAGGCAAAAGTGAATTCTTTTTTAAGACCCGGTTTCTTTCTCCTAGCTTGACTAGGAGAGGGAAAACGAAACAAAAAAGAAAAGAAAAACAGGTAATGACTTCCCATTTGAAAAATCAAGTGTTTGAAAATTCAAACCAACAAGGAATATCCGTTTAAAATATATATATATATATATCTGTCGTAAATTGTCTGTTCTAAAGGTATCTATGATCTTTTTCTCAGTAAAAGGCTACAGTCCAACCTTAGCGTAGAACGGGCGTCATGAATGGGGCGCAGTAGTAGAACCTGAGACATGCTTAGTTCCTCAAATATCTCTGGGATTGTGCAGTAAGATTTTGCTTATCTCTTAAGGTTACCAGCTATCCAAAAGCACTGTGACTTTTGTGGGTTCGTAGAATTAAAAGTCCAGTTTGCAGAAATTCCAGATGCTCTATATTTCCGTAGAGACACATTTTGGTCAACCCTTACAATAACAGAATTACGTAACATACACAAATACAATCTACAAGGTCTTCGATCACAAAAGAAGAGTTCACTTTCATAACACAACTGTATGCACACGATTATCAAGTTCCATTTCGACTCTGTCTCCTGGCGAGTCCGGCTTCCTTATATAACTCTACTCATAACTCAAGACATTTCAGGAATGCTCTGTAACAAACAATAAATCGAAACTTCCAGTCAGCTATCTGTCTCTTTATCTGTTTCGGGAAGCTTTTATCTCCGTGCTGACTATCTATGTCTTTGGGCACTTCGGCCGCGCCTTCTCGCAACAATGCCGCCGGAGGCGGTACTTACAGCATAGTAAGTCGCCATTAAGGTAGTTCTCTCGTGTGTTTGTGAGAACTCCTAAGTAGTTTACCGGGAAAATACGAGTCAGTTAAAGAATTTAATGTCATATCGGCACGCTGGCCATAGCAGCTCAATGGTTTAGAGCAGCTGGACGGAGACCAGAAGATCCGTGGTTCAAATCCCGGCTATAGCATTGAATTTTTCAGTCTAGCTCTACCATTTCATAGTACGTCGTATACACGGGTTGTGTATAAGAACAATTTCCATTTATGCAAAAGTCATTCAGAATGTGTTTTGACGCTATTCGTGGAAAATAAAATATGTACATTTCATGTTTTATTAAAATATGTTAAGAATGTGTTAAAGCATCGGTAATAGCCCTCTTTAAGGAACTTAATTTTTTTGAAAATGTTTGCATGTAAAGGGTAGTTTGGAGTGGGCATGTTCTTGAAAATTTTCGTGACATATCTTTATAAAATGCTTAACTTAAATACCAGAAATGGTATTTAAGTTAATTGATGAAGATTAATAATTTCTTCACACTAGCTCTATATTGGCTAAGGTTTTGGATGGATAGAGTCAACTTGAAAAATTCAATGCCACGGCCGGGATTTGACTCAAGTACTTACTCCTGGGACACAGGTACTTACGGTAGTAAGTCGCCACAAACGGTGTATCTCGAATACTAGAGCCCCTAGTGCTTTACCGGGAAAACATATGAGTCAATTGGAGAATTTAATGTCATGACGGCAAGTTGGCGATGATAGTTCAATGGATAAGAGCGACTGGACGGAAACCAGGACTATCAAATTGACTATCTATCCAAAATCTTAGCTTATATACGGCTAGTGTTTTTTTTTTTTTTTTTAATTTAAAGTTACGTCCTCCAACATTAAGTCATATCGCACGATGAACGAAATTGGTGAAATGATGCTCAAATGAGTCCGGGGTTCATGGATTTTAGAGATACCCGACATTCGTCTTTAAGGATAAGGGAAACCCCGAAAAAATCTTATCCAGGTAACACCCTGACCGAGATTCGAACTCGGGACCTCTTGAACATGAGGCAGACACGCTACCATCTACGCTACCGAGGCGGGCAACGGCTAGTTTGAGGAAAGGATTAATTTCCATCAAATAACTTATATAATATAAGTTAAATGATAAATCCTGGGACTCAAATACAATAGCGGTGTATCTCAAATGCGAGAGCCCTAGTGGTTTACCGGGAAAATATACGAGTCAATTAGAAAATTTAATGTCATGATGGCAAGTTGGCCATGGTAGCTCAAAGGTTAAGCGCGACTGGACGGACACTAGGAGATCCGTGGTTCAAATCCCGGCTGTGGTATTGAATTTTTCAAGTTGACTCTATCTAACCATTTTTGTTGTTAAACAGATTTTTCGTTCTTGAGTTATGGTGCTCATAGATACACGTGTCTTTTTCTAGGGAAAATGTGTTTTAATTGAAATATCTACATGGAAATCTTGGATAAAATGCACAGCCTTCTGTACCACTTGGTAGAGAAGGTAAGAACAAAGAAAAGAAAGAAAAAAAGGGGGCGCGGAAGCTGAAGTGAATGCAACATAAGACTTTTATTTAGTAAAATATATTATTTACATGCATTGGCATAACTAAACTTGATTTGACTCCGGGTATTGCTCATCTGGCACGCCTTTGAACCATCGAAATCGGAGCATAAGATGTGCACGTTGTATTGCGCAATCCAAACCACAAACAGAATGGAGATGAGGAGGTAATGCGGTTGTGTAACAAAAACACATCACCGGATGTCGACATTCTGAATTTCGCTGTTAACTGCTAGTGGCGTATCTACAAGAGTAATTACAGGTAGCGACTGACACAAAAACTGCCAACTGCCACAGCATTGTACATAATAAATATAGACCTGCTTAAACCGAGTTGGCATGTTATTAAGGTTCAAGGATCATGCAGATTCCTATTAAAAGAACTGTTAAGGTCACATCTCGACGATAGGCAGACAGAAACAAACATCTTATGATTGGTGTATTCCATGTGTCTAACAGAATGCTTGATTTTGTCAACATGGATCATAAATTTACATTCTTTCACGTAATGTTTGATACGAATTATTAATAAATAAATTTTATAAATTTCCGCGGGTTAAAATCAATGAATTAAGCACAAGTTGTAATTTTGTCAGTGAATAAGAACTTGTTAGCCAAGTTTCTTGTTGAGCATAATCAATTAGTTACGTAAGAGTAGGGCAATTAGGCTTTCCAACAAACTCAGCCCTCAAGAAATCCATTAGCAGTAAACAGAAATTTGGAAATCTATACAGAGGCTGGTTGTAGAAAGGTGAATAGATTTTGCAGAAACTTTGACAGTCATAATTAGGGGAAATAGGTGCGCTGTTGCCGCCTTACAGAAGTGTTTTACTAGGTCCGCGCTCGGGTCAGCAGGTACTTGACGGTAACTTCAACGGTTTCTCTGAGTACCATTTCAGCGTCTCGCGGCCAACTACGCTCCTCACCATTGCTACGGAAGCTCGCCTCTGTAGCGCAGATGGTAGCGTGTCTGCCTCACGTTCAGGAGGTCTCGAGTTCGAATCTCGGTCAGGGTGAGCTGCGTGGGTAAGGTATTTTCCGGGGTAGCTCTAAGCTCCATGGACCCTGGACTCATTTGAGCATCATTTCACCCATTCCATTGATCGTCTGATATGACTTAACGTTAGAGGAAGTAAAACTACAAAAAAAAAAAAAAAAAAAAAAAAACACGGAAGCGGTTATTTTAAATCTTAAATTTAGCGAAACTTCATAATTACCAAATGCCAGAGAGAAACATAACATAGTTTACGGTGGCTCAGGCGGTTTCGTCTGTGGCCCGCATTCGGAGAGGGCGGCTTCGATTCCCATGACCGACCTACCTTACCTGTGTTTTTTTCGGGGGTTTTCCCGGATCGCCAGGAGAATGTTCGGTAGATTAACTACATCATCTGAGTTTCCTGCCCCCCTCCATTTCATCTCCATCAGGGTAGAAGTGTAGGCGCGTGTCTCGGTGCTGTCGTGACTCAGCCGCCCTGTGTCTCCTCTTGCCTCAACCTTCCTCCCGGGGATGTCCCGCTTGGGGTTTAGATACAATAAATCACGGGTTTCGGTGCCGAATCCCCTCCGTAGTAACCCTAATCACCACTGTAGCAGCGGGTAGCAGATACACCTAAAATAAAATAAGACCTGAAGCTTTCCTGGCGACGAATATGCTCAAGTTGCCAACTTTCGGGAGACGACCATCTTGGCAAAATGCAACAGTTACTGGGAGCGGAGAGTTAAGGAGGCTTTGGCCAATTTCCTCCGAGAGCAGCACGCTTAATCGTGATGCTGGATTTCACTTCAGCTGCTCTTGGAAGCCGGCCTTAAAATGGAAATCCGTCGACTTAGGAAGCACAGATGCATACAACTTGATAATCAAGTTAAGTAGTTACGTTTCTTTGACCCAATGAATGTTCTATACTCACGCCATCTCCTGGCCTGGCGTTTAATTTACTGAAACGTCTTTTGTTCGTTAATGCGAATTTTGATAGTGTTTTGTCCTTGTTTATATTTGTGTTATAACCAGTGATTAATTTGTGGTTTTAGCATTTCTTAAAATATTCTGATGGTGGGAGAGATGTACACTCCCGAAACGTCGATTTCTAATCGTCTTTTCACCTGGCTTGCTTCCCGAGAACAACTTGAGGACACTTAAAATATTCGATAATGCATCAAAAGAAGCGCCATCTAACTTTAGGACCTTAAGCAGGGTCATCAAAATACAAACATGTTTTGAGGTGTCTTAAAAGAATATTACGCGAATATTTTGAAAATATTGATGTCCTAAAAATGGCTCCTAATGACATTTATTAAAATGTCACATGTTTAATATATTTTAATAACAAATTGAAAATATGTCTTGGATTTTCTAGGAATGGCCTCTGAAGTACTCTTTATTCCGAATGGCTTTTGCACAATGATTAAAAGGTGCAACGTTACTGCAGAAAAAATGATATCTAGCGTACATAATTTATGTCAAATAATATTATTGTGAGTATGTTTTATTTATGGAGTAAGTACTTTCGAGATATACATGATTATGTGTTTGAATTTTAATTTGTTTAAATCTTGGCCGTGCAAAGAGAATTAAATTTTAAAACTAAAGACAGCTTAAATATCGTCACCGTGTGGCATTGTTGTGCTGCTGCCACGGGCTGGAGCCGGATGCGTGGGCAGGAGAAAAAGAGACAGAGAGAGGCTCCGGAACGTTCTGCCCATTGTTGCGTCCGCTAAAGTTCTCGAAATGTCTGCTGCTTTCTAAGGAGATATAAGGTGTTAGAGCGGCAGTTGTTTGTTTGTTATTGCGACAGTTGATGATTGAAGTCTATCGCAGTGATTTCATTCATTTCTTTTCGTGTAGCAAAACACCGAGTCAGCCTTGAAGATACTTGATTGTCAGCTTTACGTCTTTATACTGCAGCTAAAGTTGTTTTAGATTTCTGCAAAGTAGATTTCCGAATCTACGTTACCCACGTGGTCACAATATTTATGTACCCTTTAAAACCTACTGCATTCTTTACTCTTCTTGTACTTAAAATAAAATTGTAATAACAGTTTCTGCAAATGTTATTCCTATTAAGATGACGTAGGAGCAATAAAAGTTTATAATTATAGTTTGTACAGAATGCTGCATGTGTCACGCAAAGAGAGGGAATTTCAAAGGAATTACACAGAGATTCTTTTTTTAAAATCTTCCGATTTATTATCTCTTTATGATGTCAGTAACGAAATAAACAATGCCCGCCTCGGCAGCGTAGATGGTAGCGTGTCTGCCTCACGTTCAAGAGGTCCCTTGTTCGAATATCGGTTAGGGTGAGTTAACTGGATAAGGTTTTTCCGGGGGTTTCCCTTATCCTGATAGACGAATGTCAGGTAACTCTAAGCTCCATTGTCCCCGGACTCATTTGAGAATCATTTCACCCAGTTCACACATCGTCCGATATGACTTAACGTTGGAGGACGTAAATTAGCCAAACAATAAAGTATAGACAGAATAATATCTGTAAGAGTATTTTCGGAACATGTGAGCAGAAAAGGTCATTTATTCAGCACTTCGTAATTGAATCATTACATGCTCTACAAAATTCCTCAAGTTAATCTCATGATACTCTTAAATTTAAGAGGTGAATGTTCGTTTATAGTTAATAATGATTTATCAACAATTACCACGTTGCTATTATACCATCAGATTGCTATTAATAAGTCCAATCAACAGAAACGTCAACTCGATTAATTACCACAAATTTCCCAGATATACCTGCTACAAACAAATAGCAGATAATTGCTCTGAGTGGTCCAATTAAAGTTAGGCCTTTCTAATTGTTTTATATTAATTTGTAATGCATGTCATTAACATTATATAAGAGAAGTGAGACCAATTTATTTTCTTTCAGGTAAGAAAACGTGAGAATATCCTGAGAATGGAATGTTAGAAAGGTAAGAGGATTATTGCTTCTTTGCCACGGTAACTGGAAAGTTTGGGCGTAAGACATCGTGCGGCCTTGACATGCCTACCAATGGCAAATCGAATCCATCCAATTAGAATTCACTTGCTGGAGAATGTTCCAACCTTAGGCAATATCTTTTTTTTTTTTTTTTTTTTTTTCAGATCCGACTTCACGTATCTCTAAACAATGAAGCTTCAAAAACTTAACTGTCTGTATCAACAATGAAAACCCAAAAATTGGAGACCTAAAATATTTTTAAAATTACTTTTGAAAGGGGATAATAAATTACGGTGTTTGATATGTTGCTTCGTATGACTATCTTTACTTTTTCTTAGAAACTATTCTTACAAAAGAGTATTATTCTGTCTACTTCTAGTTAACGCATAAACTTTCAGTTTTCACATTTTAGCATTTCGTACGGTAGATATAAAACCTTGATCAGAGTTTTAAACAGCGTGATGAATTTGAAATTCCATGTTGCTGGCTTGACCATGAGTAGATGGGAAAAAACGAACAACGCATTGTTTGAGAAATGTGTAAGAATCGGAAAATGAACCACTAACTAGGAATGTGGTTAACTGTTAAAAAGATCACGTGTTCTGGTGACAGACATTGTCCGCTCTTGTGCAAGACTTTATTACCAGACATCGTAGCCCGTACACCTTTAAAGGGATATGAAGTTTACGAGTCTCGCAGTATATGTGCTGACATCAGTCCCGGGGACAACACGCAGGGATAGTCCGGTCCGCAACGCGTAGCTTTAGTTCCATTACAACTACTGCTCGCCACACAGGTAGATCTGTCTTCCAGAGAGTCAAGGTGTTTGACATATTGTGTTAATAGCATTACTTTCACAGCAATTATTGGACAATTTCATTTTATAAATCAAAAGTTTTGGGTATTATCAACAACCATTAAACAGCTTGAAGAATGTAACTTGTTCACTGTAATTCCCGCAACGAAAACAGAGAAGGATGACATGTTGTAACATAGCTTACACTTTGTATCCGTACCGGACTGTACACCCACAGTGCTTCGGTATACTTGTTGACACGGACGTTTGTTGATGTCACGCCTGAACGTGTATAGTACCTGTGCGCGTACATTGATTGCTAAGGTGTACGGGTTCCGATGTCTGCCTATTACCAAGGACTGTTACTCTGTATAGTTCGTGCTAATGGAGATAAACTTTTGGTGAAATTATCTTATTGGTAATTTTCTTAAAGAGGAATAATTGGACTTTAAGTGATAGTCAAATGTTTTAAAGCTGGTGCACATTTGATTGCTTTGAAACTCCGTCAGTTTTGCACGGTCAGTAGATAAAAAAAATCCTCTTTGAGAAAATTAATAAAAGTATCGAAAAATTAAAACAAGTAATAAGGAATGTCTCCGAAATAGTTAATTTTTAACCAGATTTACATTTTTGTGTGCTAGAAATTTCTCTGTATGTTACGGTTTGTCGGTTTACACAAAAGTCATCCAGAACGAAGAGGAGTTGAGAGACTATTCCCAGAAAACTCGAGATAATCATTTCATATTTCATGAAAATATCTCAAGCAGTTGATCCTTTAATAAAATGCGTTATTTTTTGAAAAAAATGTTTGATATTAAGAATAGTTCGGAATGTGACCTTTTCTTGAAAATCCCTCGCTTCCTTGAAGATGCTGACTTAGATTCCAAGTACGGTTTCTAACTAAACTTTCGTTTTTGAATTCTGCTGTTTTACAGTCAAATATATTTCTAGTGAAGTGTCGACATCGAATCTTTTGGTAGAATACATATTTGTCATGTTCACTTAAAAACAAATCCTTAGAGAAAATTAGGTCAGCCATGTGGAAGTTAGTCTCGATTTTCTTTTTTCTTCGTTGTAGTATGTAAATATTTGGTAAACTAATACATATATCAAACATTTTCATGCATCAGTGGAATGTTTAGAAAAAAAAAACAAGGAAAAGGTGAGCTGAATTAAGAGAACATGGCTGGGTGCTCTGTGTTCATGTTTTTGCATAGTAAAGGCAACAATGCTCCCATATTAGGAGAAAGATATATTAAGATACAGTAGTATTTGAATTTCTCTGAGGGGTGTCACCCCCTGAAGGTATCCGAACAGCTGGATATAATAAAACCATGGCAGCAGGTTTGCAATTACGGTATCTACATATCTGAGGAGAATTGCCTCTATTTGTGAGACGCAATTGTGTGCCCATGAGGAAGGACATGCTAATTTGACCATGACATCATACAACAAAGAAAGTTGGTCTTACTCTCCCTGTTATTTCACTGTAGCAAGCCCAGTCATTAACTACACGTTGTTTCGTCCCTGATCTTTCTCAACGGTTTGCGGTTCAGTTACACGTGCTACGGACCTGTCAGCATTGGCAACTTTCTACGGCAAACATCATCTTTTAAATTACTGTTGTTGTGCTTTCGGGGTCATCCTTTTCTGTTCCCATTGATGGACTTTCCTTTTAGCATCTCTGGGAGGGAATCAAAAGTAGGATAGGCCAAAAGGGCATATGTAAACAAATACCTTATTCATTACCGTTCGAAACAAGAACCACTTCAACTGGTTCCATGTTCTGTGTCATGACCCGTCCCGCAAACAAGGGTTGTTGAAAAGTTGCTTTTCTTCGCTCCTGGCCCATGCTATCTAATTGTCAGTATGTATATACTTCCTGTACGCATTTGTGTCGACAGGATTTGATTTATTGAGTCTCTGTGGTAAAATAGGTCAGCAATGCAGAAAGTATCACCATACTCATGAGAGCGGGAGGGCGAAATCGAATTTGGTACATTCATATGGCTATTACTGCATATACAAACTATTTCATCATCATTATCATTATCAGCATCATCACTCCATGCCTGCCTCCCTAGCGTAGATATTAGCGTGTCTGCATTACGTTCAAGAGGTCCGAGTTCGAATCTCGGTCAGGGTGAGTCACTTGGATAAGGTTTTTCCATAGGTTTCCCTTATTCTGAAGGACGAATGTCGGATAACTCTATGTTGTATGGACCGTGGGCTCATTTGAGCATCATATCACCCATGCCATTCATTGTTCTATATGACTAAATAATAATAATAATAATAATAATAATAATAATAATAATAATAATAATAATAATAATAATAATAATAATAATAACCCATGGCGCGACAGCCCTTAGAGGGCAAAGGTCTACCAACCCGACTGCCGGCCTCACGCCCACTTACGCACGGCAGAGGTGGACGATCATCCAACCGATACGGGGAGCAGATGTGGTCAGCATCCCCCAGCCGGAATGTTGATTTCCGTGAACAGGGCCGCTTACCTATCGTAAGCTCCTCACTTTCCTCGCGATGCTGAGTGAGCACCGGTCCTATACCCGGGACCTAAAATCCCCACCACATGGGTGGGATCGAACCCGGGCCGCTTTCCGTGGCCAGGTACCAAGACATGCTGCCTTAACCCGCTACGCCACGGCGCAGGACATATGGCTAGACGTTGGAGGACATAAATTACCCCCCCCCCCAGAAAAAAATCCTCACTCCACTGATTAGACATATTTTCTGTTTTGTTTTTACTTCAGAGCTACTACCTCCATCTCTTCTGGGGTCTGCCCACATCTCTCCTCCGTGCTGGTTTATAATGTAATGCTGTTTTGGGAAGTCTGCCACAGTCCATCCTTTGCACATGACACAGCCAATTAGTTCTGTAGTGTTTTATTTCCTCATTTATAGATTTCACTTTCAGCTCTATTCTTATTACATCATCATTTATATGGACTAGCTTTGTACATCCTTTAGTTCTCCAGATTTCCATTTCAAATCCTTGTATATTTGCATCTTCTTTGTTATAACCCAAGCTTCATTTCCATATAAAGCAGTGGCTTCGCCATTGTTTTATGAAATTAAATTTTTAAATCCCTTCTTGTTTTATTTCTTAAAGCGTTGTGTAATGTTCCACATATAGTTTGATATTGTGACCCACTATTGTGTGGGTCCGTAGAATTTAAGGACTTGTTTCTAGAAATTTAAAATACTCTTTATTGCAGTAAACAGTAACTTTGCAGCAGTAATAAAACGTGATATACACAACAGCAGTCTTCACGTCGTCTCGTTCGCCCTGCTGCACGTAAACAAATGAAAGAAATCACTGTGGTACACTACGAACGTCCACACAACTACACCACTAATAACTCAATTAACAACTGACTACGCTCTAATACTTTGCGGAGTTTTTATACCTCGAGTCATTGTTATAGAATGTAGTCAATTGTTCGATAACAATCGCGACGCAGCGAGAGAAAGATGGAACTATTCAGACATCACTCTGGCTCTTTCTCTCTTGTTGCTTTCTCTCTCTCGGCAAGCGTCCAATTCTACGCGCCAAGTCTGTCTCTTTCTTTCCTGCCCACGCGTAGCTTGTGGCTTTGCGGCGGCTCCAATGAAACAATGCGGTTGGTGACAATATTTTGACAGTTTCAGGTTAATATCTCTTTCTCTGAGTCTATTTCACATCCAAGGTATCTGAAACATGAGACCTATTCTAAAGGTTCATCGTCAAAAATAATTTTAGAACTTATTTGTTGCTTACCCCGAAAAGTTATTATGTTTTTGTGTTAGAAATAAAATCATAGTTCTTAGATCGAGTTAAGCGTAATTCATTTATAGCACAAACTATTTTTACCAAAGGAATTTAACCGTTTGTTCACACTGGTCATGTGTAGGGGAAGCATGGCTAGGTAGAATTAAACTTGCAAATTCGATGCCATAGTCGGGATTTCAACCATGGAGAAAGGTTCTAATTAGTTGAGTAACTGTGCAAAATTAAATTCTCCAATTGTCTCGCATTTACTTCGGTAATACACAAGGGGATCTCAATTTCACTACATATAGCACACCCCAATTGAATGAATTAAATGCATAATTTAAATGGCATGCAAGCATGTTGCCATGGTAACTCAGTTTGTTAGAAGTGCTGGACGAAAACCTGAAAATCCGTAGTCGGTAATGTTTTTTTTTTTTTTTTTTTTTTTTTTTTTTAGTATTTTCTTGCTTCTATTTCATTTTAAGGGAGACAAACCTATAAAGAAATAGCTACATTACGTATTTCGTGATATGTACAAAACTAGTGGTCATAACAGCTGGACGGTACGCTGGCCTTAAAATTTCATTTTGTTTTCATAGAATCAAGAGAAACAATTTCCAAGAGAAATATGAATAACAAAGTATTTAACACTTTAAAGCATAACAGCGGATATTTTGGAAATGAAAATGCCAAAAAAGAGCATTTGAAATGATTACATGGGCTGTTAATAAACATTATTATATACACATTAAAGTGTAAGTTTCAGTCGACAGAAATCCATGACTTGATTGCTCTATTTGTTAATAGTTTTGTGAGAGTGACCTCCACATTCGTTTTCGGAAGGACTGCCCGCTCAGTTTTACTAACAACTTGTCCCGCCTTCTCAGAAAATATAAAAACGTACGACTTGAGTGTGCCATGCGTCTTCGGAGGTATTAACCAACTTGAAAACATACTACTGTGAAATGAATTATCGGCAAATGCGCTCGCATGCAGACACACACTAGTTTATTGTTGCATTTTAACGAGATGCACAGTTTTAAGGTGTTTACATTCACAGATAATTGACGTACAACTTTATTTTTTATTTGTTCCATGTCCTTTAACTCCATTGGTCATATCGGCGGCCGTTGTCCTTTGGAACGTATCGAAGGTGTTAAGTCGTATTCGTTGGGTTTTAATCATTGGATCACATACACATTCGCACTCTCATTCATACTTCCAGACTCTGGGTAAGATGAGGAATTATCTTGATCGGAAAATCAAACGGGAATCAAACGCGGAACCTCTAGCACGGCAGACAGGTGCACTACCGGCTGAGCTACAGGGCCAGTCGACGTACAACTTGTTATGAAAATTTTTTTTTTTTTTTAATTAAAATGTTTATAGGTATTTGTCAGAATATAAAAACAAAAGGAAACATTACCTTGCGAAATGGCTCTCCCCTGCTCGCGAGGTCCTGCATTTGATTCCTGGCAACCATGAATTTTTCGTGTTTTCCATCGGTCTGTAGGCGAATGCTTTGGTGGATTTTCTTTTGACACGATTTTTCAGTCCGTTATTGTTTTCATTAGCATCTATTGAAGAATCAAACGGCAGTGTCCGGATGTTGCCGAGGAGGCTTCCCTGATGGGATTACTGGACTTGTGGATGTCCTTGAGTGAATGCGTTCAATCTGGAAACGTTAGGGATCCAGTCCATCATTGAGTTCATCGTCGGTTGGATCTGCTCATCCTTCAGGTGTCTCCCTTCCACCGAGTGATCGCGTTTCAAGCACAAAGGTTCATATAGACCCATGGGACACAGTTTCGGAGCCCGTCCTGGCTATTTGGTTTTTTTTTAAGGCAACATTTTCAATGTAAAAGGAGTTAAGAGTGGGAAGACTCCTCACTGTTTAACATACTTCTCGTTTTGATGTATGACCCATGCTCACATACATCACACATAAATGTATATGTGCCTTTGTATTTACAAATACTTTGTCTCATTCAGAAGACGCCAAAGCATGTGTTTCAGATGAAGTTTTGCTATTGAATATTCGGGTGAAATCCAATATTTATTTGCTCAAGTTACTCCAAGTAATAAAGAAACTAATTAAAAAGGAACTCATCTGTATTCCTTCCTCTCAGTTGTTTTTTAACCATGTTCTTATTACGTAGATGAGTGTAATCATTGAAGTTCCTTAATCCATGATGTGGTCCTTTTAATCATTTGATATCATAATCCCCTTCTGAAATTTGTATTGCTTGTAATAATTACAGGTAGGTAATTGAAATTCATCGCATGTTCTCTGCTGTTATTGTCCGTCACCGATTTACATATTTAACGGTTTTCATAGAGGCGGCCATCGCGATGGCTAGATTATCCTTGCTTTGGACAAATTAGAACTTAATCACTTCGGAGATAGAATTGCGAGTGTAACTCTTCATTAAAGTAATAACGATTCAAACTGATATTACAATTACTCAAAACGATACCATATTTATATAATTTGTTTATTTATTAGTCCATCAGCATAGCAGATCACTGCTGATAAAGTTAAGTTTTATACTGATTTCTTTCAATTTACATCCTTCAACGTTAAGTCATATCGGACGATGAATGAAATGATGTTCAAATGAGTACGGGATACATAGAGCTTAGAGTTACCAGACATTCATCTTTCAGGATAAGAGAAAACCTCCAACGTTAAGTCATATCGGACGATGAATGAAATGATTTTCAAATGAGTACAGGGTACATAGAGCTTAGAGTTACCAGACATTCATCTTTCAGGATAAGGGAAAACCTCCAACGTTAAGTCATATCGGACGATGAATGAAATGATGTTTAAATGAGTACAGGGTACATAGAGCTTAGAGTTACCAGACATTCATCTTTCAGGATAAGAGAAAACCTCCAACGTTAAGCCATATCGGACGATGAATGAAATGATGTTCAAATGAGTACAGGGTACATAGAGCTTAGAGTTACCAGACATTCATCTTTCAGGATAAGAGAAAACCTCCAACGTTAAGTCATATCGGACGATGAATGAAATGATGTTAAAATGAGTACAGGATACATAGAGCTTAGAGTTACCAGACATTCATCTTTCAGAATAAGGGAAAACCTCCAACGTTTAGTCATATCGGACGATGAATGAAATGATGTTCAAATGAGTACAGGGTACATAGAGCTTAGAGTTACCAGACATTTATCTTTCAGGATAAGAGAAAACCTCCAACGTTAAGTCATATCGGACGATGAATGAAATGATGTTCAAATGAGTACGGGATACATAGAGCTTAGAGTTACCAGACATTCATCTTTCAGGATAAGAGAAAACCTCCAACGTTAAGTCATATCGGACGATGAATGAAATGATTTTCAAATGAGTACAGGGTACATAGAGCTTAGAGTTACCAGACATTCATCTTTCAGGATAAGGGAAAACCTCCAACGTTAAGTCATATCGGACGATGAATGAAATGATGTTTAAATGAGTACAGGGTACATAGAGCTTAGAGTTACCAGACATTCATCTTTCAGGATAAGAGAAAACCTCCAACGTTAAGCCATATCGGACGATGAATGAAATGATGTTCAAATGAGTACAGGGTACATAGAGCTTATAGTTACCAGACATTCATCTTTCAGGATAAGAGAAAACCTCCAACGTTAAGTCATATCGGACGATGAATGAAATGATGTTAAAATGAGTACAGGATACATAGAGCTTAGAGTTACCAGACATTCATCTTTCAGAATAAGGGAAAACCTCCAACGTTTAGTCATATCGGACGATGAATGAAATGATGTTCAAATGAGTACAGGGTACATAGAGCTTAGAGTTACCAGACATTTATCTTTCAGGATAAGAGAAAACCTCCAACGTTAAGTCATATCGGACGATGAGTGAAATGATGTTCAAATGAGTACAGGGTACATAGAGCTTAGAGTTAGCAGACATTCATCTTTCAGGATAAGGGAAAACCTCCAACGTTAAGTCATATCGGACGGTGAATGAAATGATGTTCAAATGAGTACAGGGTACATTGAGCTTAAAGTTACCAGACATTCATCTTTCTGGATAAGGGAAAACCTCCAACGTTAAGTCATATCGGACGGTGAATGAAATGATGTTCAAATGAGTACAGGGTACATAGAGCTTAGAGTTACCAGACATTCATCTTTCAGGATAAGGGAAAACCTCCAACGTTTAGTCATATCGGACGATGAATGAAATTATGTTCAAATGAGTACAGAGTACATAGAGCTTACAGTTACCAGACATTCATGTTTCAGGATAAGGGAAAACCTAGAGGAAAACGAAAACCATTATCCAGCTAGCTTACCCTATCCGAGTTTCGAACTCGGGACCTCTTGAAAGTGAGGCAGACGCGCTGCGTTACGGAGGCGGGCAGCGGTTGCCAATCTCATGTATTTAATTGACATGACCTTCATATTTACTCTTCCACAAAGTATTTGTACAAAGGCTTAGAATTCTATCTTCGAAATATCGATATAAATTTGATTTACACATTTTGTTGTAGATATGAGAATTCACTAAGTTAAAGAGTGTGTCAGCTAGTGTTGGTTGTTAAATTCCATGCTGCATGCGTGACCACTAAATAGATTAGCGATTTTAAAGTACAACTTATTTTTAATTATACCAATGTTTAATGATATTCCCGAAGTGGTTCACTACAAAGAAGGGGAATAATGCACTTGACATATATGTTGTGCTTTAATTTGGTCCATATTTTTGTGCAGTAGGACCTTGCCTATGTGTTGCGATTTACCAGTTGTGTCAAAGTTATTCAGAATGGGTGGATTAATGAGGACATTCTCTTAGGATTAAAGATACACATTCATTTGCCGTTAAAATATCTTAAACTTGTTATTTTAATCAACATCTGTAGATCCATTTAAAATAATTGAATTGGATTGGATTATGCTATGGAGAGTATTCGGCACAGCGACCGGTCTTGATTGTATCCCCGGGAGGAAGGAACGGCAAGAGGAGAGAGGGAGGGTGACCCAAGGAGCCACTGCAGTGCAGAGAGGAGGGTCTCTCCTATTTATAGATGTGTTGTGGACTCGTGACCTCCGCGGGATGAGGTGTGGGGGAGAGGGGAACCGTTGTCCTGTTACGCAGCGAGTGAGGAATACAGTAAACATTCAGCAATCACCTGCATTCCGAAGCACGTGGAATTATAAGTAGCGTTGTAGATAAATATGACGAAGAAGCTTTGAAAAATCAATATTCATATCCAGTGTCACAAGCTACACAACGGGCTGCCGCTTGTGTAATAAGTAGGCTGCATGTTATCTTCCCAGCGTTTCTATCCGTGCGCGACTAGTATATCATTACGTCACCTTGTCTATACGTGTATATGTCTGTAGTGAACGCATTCCTTTCAGAGTTCATAAGGCCAGAACATAACAATACCAGTTGGAAACTCACCGGCAAGCCAGCACAACCAGCATCCCACCCACCTCCCGTAGTGGGGGGGGGGGGATTCGTCCCCTTCAGTTGCCGTGGTGTGGGCGCTGCGAACCCCAAGCACTCGTTGTACCTCTGACGTTACTACAACCACCTCGGGCCGAACGTACCAGCCCCTCCCGTGTGGGAGCAGTTCGGATTGGGCAGGCCTCGAGGGGGCAGTGGTTCCCGATACCTATGGGAGATTGGGTGCCTCAGGCTAGGCTCCGGCAGCCCGGAGGGGGCAGAGAGTTGCCTAAGAAGTGCTGGGCACTAGCCTGCAGAGCTAGTAGAAAGTGTGCTAGATCACCAGACGGCCCCACCAAGGTTTTTCGGTATTGTTCCCTGCGGGGTTGACGCGCGTCAGTGCCGTATCCACTTCCACCCTGTGGAGTCAGCGGGTGGGTATGACAACCGTATTATCCTTCAAACAGACTGTGGAAGACCAATAAGAGGTATTAAAATTAGTCACCAGGTTACCGAATTAAGAAGCCGACATGGCTGTTGTGAATCCCACCCACTGTGGTCCGGAAACGGCCCCACCTTGCCGGCCCGGAGACCTGAAATCGTTCTACCGGAGGAGGAAGTGTTTACCGGGAGCATATCACCCTGCCATACAGCGCCGAGACACTCGCTGATATTACTACCCTGAAAGAGACCAGTTGAGTGATGATATGAAATGATAATGGAGATGAAATGGAGGGACAGATTATTCGGGGGATGTAATTAACCTACCCAGCATTCGACTGGCGACCCGAGAAAATCCCCGAAAAAACAAGGGGTAGGTTGGGTCAGCCACGTGAATCGAACGCGGACCTCCCGAATGCGGCCCATACACGAAATCGCCTGGGCCATTCTCGGGCCGCGCCGTGGCTGAGTGGTTAGATCGCTCGGCTCTCACGAAGTCGGCCCGGGTTCGATCCCAAGCAGCCACAACGTGTAATTTGTGGTGCACAACACGGCGCTGGGTTTGGTCCGGGATCTCCGGCTTCCCACGCCATCTCATTCCACCCTGTCCCATCTTCATCTCATGTATCATCAGTGTCACCGCCTGCGGTGCCGTATTTAGTAAAAGCGGGCGTTAAACACTACACATTTCACTGAGCCCTCCCGCTCGGCTTATGCAACTGTAATCGCGGCAGTTATACCTGTCACATCCGTTTTCAAAAGCAGGAGAAAGCGAATTTTTTATTCTCTCTCAGAAATGCTGTGCCAATATTAAATAGTAGTGATTACAATTCGAAAGTAAACATTAACAAAATGGCTGTGGTTGCCTTGAACTACTGTGCTTATCTCTTGGTCACGTATTTATATTTTCTTGTCCTTAGGCCATCTGCGCTGATCTTTTGTAGGATTACTGTTGTAAACGAGCAGTGATACATTATAGACAAGCTGCTGTTGCTAAATCCGTTTTAGAGATTAAGTAAATGCAGTCTCACTTTGGCAACGAGACCTTGCATATCAAGGTAAATTAATAAAGACTTGAGTTTCAAAATATTTTGTACTGTGAGAACGGTAATCAAGAAATCACGAGACGACAATAACGAAGCAGGCTTTCCATGGAAAGGAACCTTATGTGTCCTTGAAGAGATAAATTGATAAATATTCGTGCTAAATTTACTCTCTTAATACACTTGTTCATGCTACGTGCATTGTTTATATTAAAGGGCTTTCTATTCAGTATGTATTTTAGCTGTATTATAAATAATACAAGGGGATGCACTACTTATGAATGCCTTCATATGGACTAAATACGTCAGTGAAACTCGCCTCGGTAGGGGAGATGGTAGCGTGTCTGCTTCACGCTCAAGAGGTCCCGAGTTCGAATCTCGGTCACGGTGAGTTAACTGGATAAGTTTTTTTTGGGGTTTTCCCTAATCTTTAAAGACGAATGTCGGGTTGCTGTAAGCTCAATAGACCCTGGACTCATTTGAGCATCATTTCAACCATTTCATTCACCGTTAAAAAGTCGGTGAAACTTCGCAACAGATTACGAACTTGCCTTAAAATTCTCAGGAAATTCTTAATTGAAAGTTGTTTTTCTTTTACTCTAGTTAATATTTTGATTTGCATTTTTTTATTAAGACAGTTTATAGTCGCTTTAACTTAGAAAGTCTCGTCGGACTTTAACAATACAAATTACATTACATTAATACAAAATCCATAAAAATGAGTGGGTACGTTGCCCTGAGCGAGGCAGTTGGGGATTTAGGGCTCGTCTCGACAAGCGGTGCTGAAGAGCGAAGAACGTTCTTTAAACTGTTCAATGTTCGTTGTCGTGAAGTTGAACACTTTAAAACTGTTCAGTCTACCTTTATATAATGAAATCATTGCATAGGCTGAAATGTATATGTAAAGGGAAGAAGTTAATTAAAGTTCTGGTGCAGTCTGGTAGCAGAGCGTGGTTTGCACTTGCTTTTATATAAAGGTAGACTGAACACTTTTAAAATGTTCTTCGCTCTTCAGCACCGCTTGTCGAAATGAAATGTGTAGTGTTTAACGCCCGCTTTTACTACTTACGGCACCGCAGGCGATGACACTGATGATACATGAGATGAAGATGGAGCACCGGTGGAATGAGATGGCGGGTGAAACCGGAGGCCCCGGAGAAAACCCGCCCCAGCGCCGTGTTGTCCATCACAAATCTCACTTTGCGGTCGCCTGGGATCGAACCCGGGCCGCCTTGGTGAGAGCCAAGCGGTCTAACCACTGAGCCACGGCGCCGCCAGAGCTTGTCGAGACGAGCCCTAAACTGCCAACTGCCTCGCTCAGGGCGAGGTACGCAACTTCGACCTCCCGCGAGAGACGGTGGCGCAGACAAACACTAGACAAAACACAAGCCACTACCACCGCCCCTATAGGGAAGTCAGACAATTACCTGCAATAACCCTCTGTGTCAATCGGCACAAACCAATGCCTCTGAAAAACTTGATGAGTCTTCTGCACTGAGATGGGGAAGAGAAGCCCTCACTTATCTTGTTGGGTATGCCATGCTGCCGGTGCCAATGATTGTAGAGTACACAGTGCCTGACAGATAGGCTACTGTTACAAGTTGTGCATCTGGGAGGTTGTTTCTTCTCAAGAAGATAGCTGTGAGTTATGTTAGTGAGACCTATTCTTATTCGGGACATCAGAACTTGATCATGCCTGGACAGTGTATGGAGGTGATGATGTACTATGGCCTCTGATGTTATTTCATGCAGTTTACTGTTGGAAGATTTAAGCCAATTTATTTTCCACTATTGATAAATTTCTTTTTTGATTAATATAATGATGTCAGTATGTGGTGTAGCTATTATAGGATCACACAAAGATAGACCCGTAGCGTCTTTACTTCCTTGGTCGGCAGATTCATTGCCATGAATGCCACTATGTGAGGGTATCCGCACAAGTATGACTTGTTTACCTTTTCCAATGATTTTATTAAAGAGCAACTGAATTTCTTGCACAAGAATGTTGGTCAAAGAAGGCCTCCCAATTGCCTTTAGAGCACTTTGTGAATCAGAGAAAACAATAAATGAGTAGCTGCAAGTCTATCAGTACTCAAGATATATATCATGGCCTGCTTAAGTGCAAAGAGCTCATTAGAAAAGACAGTGTCAAAATCATGAAGTCGAAATAGCATGGTATGATCAGGATATATTATTCCACAAACGTTTCTTTCCTCAAATTTTGAACCTTCGGTATAAATTGCATTCTGGGTTGTGTATCTATTGGCAATTTCAATAGAAATTATAGAAATGCAACGGCCTCCTTAAACCACCGATTTGCAATTGTTAAAGATTTGCCTTTGTGTTCTAAAATAAAACTTATTACAAATTGCATTTATTAAATGACCAAAATAATCTTTGTGCTATTTATTCTCATACAGCCTCTACAATCTATTCTAATCTGTGTTTCATATAACCTTGCATGTATTACTCCGCGTGCAACTACCTTCTCATCCTAAGTGGCTAATGCTTTCGCGCCATAGGCCATAGGCGGTGCCTTCCCGTCACATTTAAACGTGCAGTAAACGTCATAATAATTGCCAGAAAGATAGATAAAATCATACAAATAAGAATATAAAGGCATGCAAGAATACAAGTTTATAATGAAAGTGAGCAAGTTGAAACTGAATGAATGAGCAATGAAACTGAAACAAGTTTATACTGAAAGACCTTCGGCCTTTTCCACTGAGATTTTTTAAAACTAGCACACATACCTCGCAAAAATGCTTGCCTTTCAGTCTTAAAAGTCGTATCACGCCATACTTGTCGTGTGTCCTTCATTCACCCAAGTTTCGTCAAGGTAGTATATTTTGCGATTTGTATCTCGGTACAGTCTGATTGTCCTTAAATAACGTCTTCGTCCCACAGCAATATCGCCCCTGGAGTGGTAAGTTTTCCTGTTATCTCAATATCACGTCGCGATGTTCCTACGCATCCAACACACCTGTAAGTTCAGAGCACAGCTGTTCGACTTCTCTCACTGACAAAGACGGATTCTTCTCTGTGAGTGCATTAAACACATGCAACACAATTCTTTTTTCGCCGCTTTGTAAAGGTTTTCCCTTGCGATGCTTCGGCGAAAAACTGGCGGTAGACTCTGCCAATATACATATAATAAGTACACGTGCAATAAACGATCAATAAAATATTTTAGCTCTCGTACTCGACACAACACACCTTCGAATGGCGATGTATGACTAATCGAGTTCAAAACAAGGTCAGTGATAAAAGTCATATAAACAAATATGTCATCACTACCGCTAAATCACGTGCTGTCGTGTCATGTGCCTGAGAGCAAAGGAACGTCCTCTTTACTTCGTTTAAGAATTAACATGCATTTCAGATAGATCAACTGTGATGCCTAATATATTTAATTCAAACAATTACGGAAATATAAATTTAACAATTCTCTTCCAACATATAAAGATATATCACCATATTAAATAACGAACTAATTTTTACTGCACAACAGTCTGCACCACAACAGCAGCCAATGAGATGTGATAAGGTCACGTGGCCGTTAAGAGATATGGGGCAAGCTTATGTGAAACAAGGATTACAGCAACCTTATTTTTCTCATTCCTTCATGTGTATCAGGTAAACAAACATTTATAAATCAGTATCATAACAAATTTATTTATAGCGGCAATAGGGACTGAAGAAACCCAATCCACAGACATTTGTGTTTAAAAGCGAAAGGTTTGAAAAATCCATATTCTTTCCAAGACATCGCGGGAGACAAAGCAACAGCGACAGTTTTAAACCATCATAAATTAGTCAACAACTGAATCTAATATAAAGGGATATCTCTAAAACAGTTGGATGGCACGAGAAGTTATTTGAAATAAATTATATGTTTTAATAGAAGTGTCTACATGTAGATGTAGTACTTTTATATACAATTAGAGCCATTTTTCATATATTTTATAAAAAATATATATTTTGAGATTACCTGAATTTTAGAAAAGAAAAGGTTTGTGTATGTGTATGTGTAACGCGATTTCAACACTTCACGACTTATTTGGACGCTAGGATTCTAACTACTAGACCACACATTATTCTGATTTGGTTATAGTTCATGGCATGAGGTGTAAAGTATAGACTGGGAATGTGTGTACAGACTGGGAGGTGCTGCCTTGTAAACTGTTATCGGTTGTACCAGGAAGAATTTCAGCAAGTGTTACACAAAGAATCAATTGTGTTCAGGGCTCTTGAAAGACAACGCTAGAGGGCAAACCCTTACTGTCGTGTAGAGAGTAAATAGTAAGATCACAGTTCACATTCACCTGCAGTATTCACGCAGCCTACTTTGCTCAATGTAGGTACTATACTGTTCGCCAATCTAGAAAGTGATTGACGTTTGCGAAGCACGCGGAGGAACTGTTTAAATAAATGCAAGGGGATGGGTACCTCATAACTGTTCTCATAGCAACGATGATAAGGACCAATTAGAGTCGAGACATATCCATGACAACGATAGACGCTAAAACCTTGTTGTCAAATGTGTTTATAGCATGACGTGCGGGCTAGCGAGTTGTATATGCAGGTCTTACCGTCTGCTATATAACACTGCAGTAAACAAAATGCCTTCACATTTGATGCTGCGGCATCCTCTTTGTGGCAGTTTCCCTTTGTTTACGTGTGTTTGAGTCTGTGTATCTCTGCGTGTGTTGCGAACATTAGCAATTGTTTTAATGGATGTTTAATTATGTCTAAGAATAGTTCCAAAGATAGCGCAGACAAACGAAAACTTGAATGTGCTCGGAACTTTACTATTGTCTTCGCATAAATAATAATAATAATAATAATAATAATAATAATAATAATAATAATAATAATAATAATAATAATAATAATAATAATAATAATAATAATAATAATAATAATAATAATAATAATAATAATAATAATAATAATAATAATAATAATAATAATAATACCCTGTAGTCACAACCGAATCACCTTGGTACACAATCCTAACGCGCTCTCCACGTGGCAGTAATAAGTGGCAATGCCGTCTCTCTCTCTCTCTCTCTCTCTCTCTCTCTACAAAAGTCAGTCACTATCTAGACTGGTGACCAGTATACAATACTGTATACCAGTATACTGGTGACAACAAACCAAGACAGTCACGGCCTCGCACCAGCCGGTCTGATGACAAGATCCAGGATCGCCGATTGAGCATTTTCAGATCGTCATGCAGGATTGTCTACACAGATCCCACGGAAATGCCAATTTTGGAGGCGATGTGTCCAACTGTCTTGGTTTGTTGCCACAAGATGTTCTGCCTTCATTGAACTGTCGCACCCAGGAACGTACATGAGACACATCCATGGTACCATCACTACATGCCTCACTTAACTGTCTTGGTTTGTTGTCACACGATGTTCGTCTTCATTGAACTGTCACACCCAGGAACGTACATTAGACACATCCATGGTACCATCACTACATGCCTCACTTAACTGTCTTGGTTTGTTGTCATACGATGTCCTGTGTTCATTGAACTGCCACACCCAGGAACGCACATTAGACACATCCATGGTACCATCACTACATGCCTCACTTAACTGTCTTGGTTTGCTGTCACACGATGTTCTGTCTTCATTGAACTGTCGCACCCAGGAACGCACATTAGACACATCCATGGTACCATCACCACATGCCTCACTTAACTGTCTTGGTTTGTTGTCACACGATGTTCTGTCTTCATTGAACTGTCGCACCCAGGAACGCACATTAGACACATCCATGGTACCATCACCACATGCCTCACTTAACTGTCTAGGTTTGTTGTCACACGATGTTCTGTCTTCATTGAACTGTCGCACCCAGGAACGCACATTAGACACATCCATGGTACCATCACCATATGCCTCACTCAACTGACAATGGATTTCAATAGGTGTTACACTACGGAAATGGAGAAAACGGATGATTACACGCTGTTCTTGCAATGAAAACGTCGCCATTTTAAGTATCAAAAACAGTCCTAGTTCTCGTCGCGACCACTAGAGTTCTATACACTGTACAGTGCTGCCATCTGTGTCACTCATTCACAAAAAGTTCATGAGTGTTTTAAAAAATACAGAAGTTCCTCTCTGGTTCCAGTCCTGAATAAAAAAATAGGAGGTGTATAACTTGAACTCATCTCGTGCATTTTACAAAAACATGACAAATTTCAAAAAGAACCGCCCTCCTTTGTCGCTGAGTTGTATCTTTTCGCCAACAAAAGGAGAGCCTCATAAACAGCGCCAGAGGCAATGTAGGCAGTCTTCTGGTTCCTTTATTTCCTGAAAATACATAACTCGTAAACCCAAAGCTCCAGGTAACGCCTTGCTTGACATAGGAGTGGGGCGCAGGTCTCATGTTTTAGAAGAAACGGCGCAGTTCAGCTAACTTAAACATATAGACCTGTTCAACAAATGAAACCCGCATACCAGCCTCAACCGTACTGAGCTTGTCATGTCAAAATAAAGCTAGTGCTGAGAGGACACCGCTTCACAAATAACCAAATCCGATCTCTTTGATGGAAGACAGCGATTTCTCATCAGGGATTTTTCTTAAAAATGTATTTACTATGAAGCTTTTTAACTTTTATAGTTCTCACTGCCCCATTCTACACTGGGCGTGAAAGACTGTTTAATTTTGCTGAGAGGTGTCGTCAAGAAACGGAAGGAAATTTTCATCCTCTACGGCCCGGTTGAATAAAGGATAATCTAAGTTCAAGCGTATGAAAATGATCTCCAGTCAAGCTGAACTTAGAATTTTGGTTGTATAAACATTGATCTAAGTTCATGGCCTCTTGATCTAACTGGTGAATTTTCTCCAGTTAACTTGATTGAACTAGATCAGCAGAACTGCAGAATTTACACAATAGTTTCTGAGAAGAAATAAGTAGTGCAGCTTTAAATAAATAGTAAATGCAATTTATGTGGTTACTTGTATAAATAATTAGCCTATTTATTTCACAGATGTATGTTAAAGATGCATTGTTTGTGTTCATAACCTATACATTTTTATTATTTTCAGAATTCAGATCTCTCAGGATTAGAATTTTCAATTTGAAAGGTCTCCTCGTGTTTTCCAACATAAACGAAATGCCATCTCAGAACTAAATGACAGAAAATTCAAAATGAGGTTTCGACTATCAAAGCATGTAGTTGAACAACCGGAGCATAGGCTACATGCAGTTTAGAACACAAACCCTGAGGAATTATGCACTCAATCCAATATTTATGATCCTTCTCACATTACGGTTCTATGCAACTGAAAGCTTCCAAATGGTGATTGGGGATATACTTAATATAAATAAAGGAACTGCGTGTAGAACAATACACAAAGTTACAAGGGAGATTGCAGCTTTAAGATCTCATTTCATCAGGATGCCTATGGAAAACGGTGAAATAAGAAGTGTTATGCGAGGTCAGCGGAATGCATCTTCTCTTTTGCTTGAACTTCCATTTTTATATACAAATAATAATTTGTAACTTAAAACTTCACTTATTATGAATTGTTTTATATTTTACAGCTCACAGTATTGTAAACAGACGAAAATGAGAAATATGTACATTGGGCATATAATGGAGATAAAGCGAAATAATTAACTTTTGATAAATACTGTTTCAATATGGAGTAAATTCTTATGCTGTTTATTTAAAATAACATTATTTCTATACCTTGTTTCACGTAAGCTTGCCCAGTATGTCTTAACGGTCACGTGACCTAATCACCTCTCATTGGTTGCTGTTATGGTAATGACTGTCGTGCGGTAAAAATTAGTTCGTTATTTAACATGGTGATATATCATTATATGTTGGAAGAGAATTGTCAAATTTATATTTTCGTAACTGTTTTAATTAAATATATTACGCAACAGAGTTTATTTATCTCAAATGCATGTTAATTCTTAAACGAAGAGGAGGTTCCTTTGCTCTCAAGCACATGGCACGATAGCACGTGATTTAGCGGTAGTGGTGACATTTGTTTATGACTTTTATCACTGACCTTGTTTTGAACTGGATTAGTCATATATCGTCATTCGAGAATGCAGGAGCTAAATTATTTTATTGATCGTTTATTGCGCATGTATTATATGTATAATGGCAGAGTCTACCGCCAGTTTTTCGTTTAAGTATCGCAAGGATAATTATTTACAAACAGGCGAAAAAAGAATTGTGGTGCATGTGTTTAATGCACTCACAGAGAAGAATCCGTCTTTGTCAGTGAGAGAAGTCGAACAGATGAGCTCTGAAGTTACAGGTGTGAGTGTTAGATACGTAGGAACATCGCGACATGAAATTGAGGAAACAGGAAAACTTACCACTCCAGGCAAAAGCAGGAATAAACAAAAGTACGTGCTCGGAAAAAAATACGTGAAAAGTGTTGTGCGTCGTCATGTGTGTAGTTTTTCTTTAGAAACGAACTCCCTAACATAAGTAACATTTCGTCTGCTGTAAATGAGGATGCAGATTTACCAAATTTCAGCAGATTGCTTATACAGCTGGGATTTGTGAATGAAAAAAGAGGCAAGAAAAATGTGCTAAAAGACAGAGGCGATATTGCTGTGTGGCGAAGACGTTATTTAAGGACAACCACACTGCACCGAGATACAAATCGCTAAATATACACGAAGAACACACGAAAAGTAAAGTATGGTGTGACACGACTTTTAAGACTGAAAGACAAGCATTTTTGAAAGGTATGTGTGCTGGTTTAAAAAATCCCAGTGGAAAAGGCCAAAGGCCTTTCATTATAAACTCTTTAAGTTTTATTGCTCAGCCATTCTGTTTCAATTTGCTCAGTTCATTATAAACTTGTATTTTTGCATGCCTTCATATCCTTATTTGTATGATTTTTGTATGATTTTATTTATCTTCCCGGAAATTATTACATTTACTGCAGGTTTAAATGTGACGGCATGGCACCGCCTATGGCCTATGACGCGAAAGCATTAGCCAATTAGGGCGAGGGGGAGGGTAGTTGAACGCGGAGTGATACATTCCAGCGGGGCAAGGTTATATGAAACAGAGATTAGGACAAATACGCATAAGGGAGCGATTTATATAGTTTTTGTTATGTCTAGATTGGCTACTCTGTGCATTTGAATTAAACAGAGTCGAATAGCTCCTATAATTCTTGAATCCTTTCGATAAAACATAAAAGTTACAACATGTTTAGCGATGTTGCCGTATTAGTTTTTGTGATCTCGGATCAGCACTAAACGGCGTTCATCTGATCTAACATCAGCATTTTACAACCTACTTGGTTTGTAGTTCAATTTTGATCTTCGATTATAAAGGAACTGCAGTTACCGATTTTTGTGCAACCGGGCCTACATGTTCATAGCATATTTTAAAAGTATTCTTATTAAATAATTAACATTTATTTTACATTTTAAATTTTATCATAAACTTTACATTTTGTTGGACTAGGGAACGTTTCGTGGTTTTTAATGTACAAAAGATGACTGCGACAAATGACCAGACAAATGAAACGCTGCAACTATATGCAGCAAATGGTGGTATTGTTATTGTTGTGTTGTCGAAGCAGTGCATCCTTCGAGGTATTTGCGTGCTCATCGGATTACTGCCGCACGATATATCGCGATTTTGAAGCATCAGCACGTTTTTCCCTTTCATTCGTGACCTAGTTACGCAAGCGCTGGATTTGTGCTGAGTCTGATTTATTAGGCGGCACACATCGATACTATTACGTCTAGGAAAATTAAGTTAATGAGAAATAATAATTACACGCTGGGGCAGTTGGGGGTCCGGATGCTGAGACATTGACGAAGCGTTATTAATAAAACAACTCTGCAGTGATATTTATGTATCGTTCTAACCATGAAGAAGTATCCGCCACTGTAGCATAGGTCCAGAGTTCGAATCTCGGTCAGGGTGAGTTACCTGGTTAAGTTTTTCCCCGGGTTTCTCTTATCCTGAAATATGCATGTATGTGAGCTGTATGTGACCTGGGCTCATTTGAACATCATATTGTACATAGTTCGATAATGCTTAACGTTGAAGGTTGCCTTTATCCTGAAACATGAATGCCTGGTAACTGCAAGCTCTATGGACCCTGTACTCATTTGAACATTGTTTCATTCATCGTCCGATATGACTTAACTTTGGAACTTTTCCGTCATCTTGAAAGATGAATGTCTAGTAACTATATGTTCTATGCACTCTGGGCTCATTTGTACGTTACTTCATTCATCGTTCGATATGACTTAACATTGGAGGTTTACCCTTATACTTCCTTATCCTTACTCTAAGCTCTATGTACCCTGTACTCAAACATCATTTCATTCATCGTCCCATATAACTTAACGTTGGAGGTTTTCCCTTATCCTGAAAGATCAATGTCTAGTACCTCCGAGCTGTATGTACCCTGTACTCATTTGAACATTACTTCATTCATCATCCGATAGGACTTAAAGTCAGAGATTTTCCCTGATGCTAAAAGATAAATGGTACCTCTATGCTCTGTGTACCCTGTACTCATTTGTACATTACTTCATTCGACGTTCGATATCAGTTAACGTTGGAGGTTTTCCCTTGTTCTGAAAGATGAATGTCTGATAAGTCTATGCTCTATGCACCCTGTACTAAATCATTTCACTCATCGTTCGATATGACTTAAGGTCGGAGGTTTTCCCTTATGCTGAAAGATAAATGGTAACATTATGTTCTATGTATCCTGTACTCATTTGAACATCATTTCATACATCGTCCGATATGACTTAACGTTGGACGTTTTCCCTTATGCTGAAAGATAAATGGTAACATTATGTTCTATGTATCCTGTACTCATTTGAACATCATTTCATACATCGTCCGATATGACTTAAAGTCGGAGGTTTTCCCTTATGCTGAAAGATAAATGGTAACATTATGTTCTATGTATCCTGTACTCATTTGAACATCATTTCATACATCGTCCGATATGACTTAACGTTGGAGGTTTTCCCTTATGCTGAAAGATAAATGGTAACATTATGTTCTATGTATCCTGTACTCATTTGAACATCATTTCATACATCGTCCGATATGACTTAACGTTGGAGGTTTTCCCTTATGCTGAAAGATAAATGGTAACATTATGTTCTATGTATCCTGTACTCATTTAAACATCATTTTATACATCGTCCGATATGACTTAAAGTCGGAGATTTTCCCTTATGCTGAAAGATAAATGGTAACTCTATGCTCTATGTATCCTGTACTCAATTAAACATCATTTCACTCATCGTCCGATATAACTTAACGTTGGAGGTTTTCCCTTATCCTGAAAGATGAATGCCTGTTATCTCTAAGCTCTATGTACCCTGTACTCATTTGAACATCATTTCACTCATCGTCCAATAGGACTTAACGTTGAAGGACGTAAATTAAAAAAAAAAAAAAAATACCTGAAAAGTAGCGCTATGTAGCAAGCCACTCCGTTTGCCGTTCAGAATGTTTCAAAGTATATAATATGGTAGAAAACTCTGCTACCCTTTTGCCAATAAGAGTTCATTCTAGGGAAAGCTTACGGACACCATCAGAAGTTTTCATTCGCAATAAAATTGTTACTATTATTATTATTATTATTATTATTATTATTATTATTATTATTATTATTATTATTATTATTATTATTATTATTATTATTAGCAATAGCAGCACCATATAGATAGTAAGCCTTTGGCTTCAAATAATATAAGAATGGTTAGTGCGTCTCCCCTAGGCAGACGTTACCCTTTTCGCCTGGCCGCTGCGTGGTCCTCCCATGTACCTAGGAAGGGTGTGGTTGGGAGTGGCAGGGGTCAACATGGCGAATCCGCCGACTGTAATAAGACTGCTTGATCTGTGGACGCTATCTTATCTACATTCAAAGCACTGTCGTTACTGTATCAGAAAGGTTCTAGGGATAGGCACCGGAACTCAGGCTCTAGCCCATAGCTCCTACCTAGTATGGGTGTCAAAAAAGTTAGAAATAGCGTCATAGATAGTACTGGATAACGTCTTGAAGCGTCAAGCCAAGCATTCAATGCAGCTCTCAACTTCTTTACCATATACCTGCTAACAATCTACTTATTTCTAAAATATTTATAGTGGCTGTGATTTTCACTGCGCCTCTGCAGATATCAGATTTTATACGCCAGTACTTACACTGTTTATTTGGTCTCTAACGAAGTACGGATCTCGACTGTGCATATAGCGAAACTCCATTCTAGACCTAAGAAAAGTCATCTGTAAACTTTAACGTCGTTGTGGAACTTTTGCCCCCTTCCCCGCCCTCTTTCGCAACTATGTGGCGGAACACAATTTTCCAAGCGCGTTGCTGGAAATGTAGAAACCAGCACAAAAAGTTCAGACGCCTGTCACGAAATGGAATTATTGTTACAGTTATATTTCAGCCTGTTGCCCGGGTGATGATGATTATAGCCGTGACTCGCACCCCAGGCCAGCAAAAATGTACTTTAAGCACCGGCAATAAAAATGCTGTATCATGGCCTTTAACACTTGTACTCTTGTTGTGGGAGTTCCCATTATTTCTGAAGAAAACTGGGAAATTCTAGACCAGCAAAATTGGTATTTCTGTAATCTCTCGACCATTTCGGCTCCTTTCATACCCACAACATGCTTTCAGCTTTCAGTGTGTGCAAGCTTGGGCGTGTCGCATAACTCGAAAACAAAAATTTTGTTAAATACAAAACCTGATATTTAAGCTCAACATCTGTCAAAGATTTGCAAAAGAGTCTGGGTAATATTTCATTTTCACAAAAAATGGCTCTGATGGGTTTGATTAAATTGCCAGCCATTTGTTTGAGATTTTTTTTTTTTTCCTTGGATAAAATAAATGTACATCTTGAATATTTGCAGAAACCTGAAGATATGCATTTTGTCATATCATAAGGATTATTAAAAAGGTAAACAATGTCGAAACTTACGGCATCTAGAGGATAATTTGGTGTTGGGTGTTTGATTTACTCATTGATCTTCGAGTTCGGACCCTTTGTAATAACCGAATTCTTTTTTGTGTTGAAACTTCGATAACCAAATTTTGATTGGAATGCTTGCTCAGCTAAATGGGTAACAAAGGAGATGATAACGCTTAAATCTGTATCAGCACTGTTATTATCAATGGAAAAAAAAAATTGTATATAGTACATATTCTCAAAACAACTCAACAACGTATTTCGGTAATCGTGTGACGTGATCGATCGTGAGCAAACTTGTTCACTTGTATATCCACGCATTGAAACAATGCAAAATTGGGACAATGTTATGTATGTTAAACCTTGTCACGCAAGAAAGTATTCCCCCTTTTTTTTAAAAAAAAAAATCTAATCAAGTGCGTTCAACGTAATTTTGAAAGAGAGAAATGCGCTAAAATTACTTATCAAAACAACCGATATTTTATATTAACTGAGAAATTTATTTTCTCTATTGTCACAGAGTGTGTGTTTACCTAAGGGGTTAGGTAATTAGGTGGCGTGGGAGTGCGGAGCATTATTTGTTTGTATAGAGTAAGGCTTTCTGTATTATATAAAAAGTATATACACGATGTTAATTTTTATTCGGTATTTCCCGCCCTCCGATTGAGCAAGAATGACGTCATAGTTGACTGGTGTGAGTATCTTGAAATCGTAGTGCCCTTCACGGAGAAGAAGCGGTTAGTTTTGAAGTGCAGTAAGCAAATTACATCGCTCTCAGTGTGGTTGCGCCGGTAACTAATACAACCAGCTCCCCCTGGATATGAACACAGAACATGGCGTCCTCATGGTTGAATGCTGCTTTCATGTCAGCATTAAACTATGTGCGACATATAAATATAATGTAAACCGCTGCATAGAGGAGTTCATGCAACGCTATCCGGCATTCAGACAAGTCCATCGGAGTGTAATGTTGTCAGAAGTGTCCAGGTACCGTCCAATTGATATACTTTTGCTTGTAACATAAACTTCTTACGTTTTATCAGTATACGATATAAATGTTTTGTCATTCTCACGCTTAATTAAAATGTCTGTTCTTATGTCTTTTAAAATCAATAGGTGCATCAAACATTTCCAAGACACAGGATCAGTTACTCGCAAAAAGAGACACTGGACGCTATAAAGTGACTGGTCCCCATTTAGAAGCAATAAATAATGTTATGACAAAAAGACCTTAAGGATACCTTCTCGCAATACAGACAGTGTTTAAGGCGAGGAGAATATAAGAAAGTGGACACATAAGACTATGTACTAGAGATATTTTCTTGTTTAGACTTGGATAAAAGCTTTGTATATATTGTAACACTAATTTATTTTTCATTCCTAGAACATGTTCTGCTAATTTTCAGGTTTGTAAAGAAGTTACATTGTGAGGAAACTGTGAGTGATAGAAAGGATTTGAGATCAAATTGAAATCTTTCTATTTTATGTGACAGGTTTACAACATGCATATATGTCTACTATAAAAGAAAAACAGTTGTTCATTGTGAAATAAATGTTCACTGACTTATCATTTCGTATATTCTTCATGGTATATTTTTATGGCTGCATAATTAACTTTTCAGTGCTCTCCATTTCAGTATATAGTGTTCTAAAAACAGTCATCGTGTCTACGCACCAGGCGAGATTACGCACCTTTATATTACGCAGGGAGACCCACCTCTCAAATGGTATATTTACCTGCCGGTAGAGGGAGACCTCAAAGCTGCTGTCAGCACATCAAATACGATCGCAAGCCGCTAGGGGAATCGTATATAAACTCGCTCCATCAGCGATGCTCTTGATGACGTCAAATTTTATGCGGTAAAATTACAGATAAAAAATGAACACCGTCTATACTTCATCCGCTTTAAAGTGTGTACGGATGTCAATATTTCGCTTTAAATCGATTTCTGCGCAGCGCCACGGATGCCCCTTGGTACGTAAAGAACTTGGTCTCTTTCCTCTTCACCAGTACATACGTCAGATCGCCTCTCGCTTCTTCTCAAACCTGCCAGATGTTCCAGGAGCTGTGATGTACGACATCGGCGTACGAACCCGCCAGCCCACACGCCTGAAGAGACGACTCCCACAGGATCTCCTCCTTAGTGACTCTGAATGAAAAAACTATGAATATTGTTTCACAATGACTGTTGTTCTTATCTCTTTGATTACTTGTTTTTAACAGCTTTTTTCTCTCGTTTCACAGCGTTAAGTAGATAATAGGAGCGAACTTGGTTTTCCTTCCATGTTATTATATAGTTCATAAAGATTCAATTAGTTAAAAAGGATCTGTAAAGCATGTACTGCTGATCGATCAGTGAATAAATTAAAAAAATATATATTACGCTTTGGTACAGCTTTTAGAGTGAGTGAAAAAGAGTAACGCAGGTGGAAATAGTTGGTTACTATATTGTATACATTATCGCTTATTTGATCCATTCGAGTAATGAACTGGGTGAATAACTACTCTAATTCCGCTTCCAATATATTTTAACATGAGGTGCAGTGAAAGATACGTAAATATCTGATCGCAGAGAACGTCAACGCGTGTTTATTGGCGGAATGATACAACCGTATTGTTTATGTGGGTCTCAACTTTAAGGGTATGTATGACTGAAATTTTCAAATTCTGAACTAATAATGCTAGCTTTTTCAAATTTACACCATAGGTGTAGTATAATGTAAACATGTTACAACCTAAACTTAAACCATTTTTCTCCAGCAGTTTAGAAATTATGATAAATTTTGTATGTTTTTTGTTACGTCACTAAAAAAGTCCCTTGCGACAAAATATTTTGAATTTTGGTCTAATATTTTAACCCTATGTTCATAATACACATACTTTTTGAAATTGCTCTGGGTTTTTCTGTGTCTCCTTTAGTTTAGGTCACAAAACTTTTTTAATTTACAAATATTCTTTTTTTGTCTAAAAAACTGTAAGTTTTGTGTTTGAAAATTAAAAATATATGCTTATATACATTTCACAATAAAACCTAGGGCAATTTCCATTCCTCATGATATTCTGAACCTGTGTAGGAAATTTCATGAATGTAGTACAAAAACTGCATCGCAAGGAGCATTTTACAGGAAGAAAAATGCTGAAAATATGAATATTGAGAAAACAGCGATTAAAGATTTGATTGCATAACTCACATTAAAATCCACCAGGCTGATAGGTTGGACCCTCAGATTTCTTTTTCCTCTCCACTGTTGCTGCTTTTTCCACCTTTTTCTTCTTTAGATGTTGCTTTTCTTCTGCACAACTTCGCTTCTTGGTTTGCAGGATACGAGTCTGATCTCGCTGCACTGAAGTTTTCCTTGCTGAGTCTACTACACTTTCACCTCTGATATTTTGCTGCAGCTCCAATGACTTAAGACTACCCATGTTAAACTCACTGATGCTTTTAATAACAGCAAGATCCAATTTTTGTTTTGATATGAAAACTTCCTTTGGGCACTTATTCCATATGACATGATGCAAAGATTCATTGGCATTCTGTGTTTTTCCTGTTTTGCACCTCTCTAGTAATGTTGTAGAAGCCAGCCTCTGATATATTGGCAACATTTTAGCAACTATTTTGTCTGAAAGTCCTATTTTTCTTTTCTTGAATTGAACATTTAAGAACGGATAACAGACAAAGAATGTGGATGTAGGCAAAAGAGGGCGTGACTCTGACAGAGTTTAAAGGCCACCGACATTTAAATAAGCATTTAAAAATGGCGTCTGGAGGCAAATTATGCATTTTTCACATTCGGGAATGTCTAAATTATTTTATAGAATTAAAATAAAAAAAGTCGTTATTTTCACGATTTTCATGAAATTTCAGTCATACATACCCTTAAGCCCGGAGGGACTGCAGTTATTATTAAAGCATTGGATCAAGGGGTGAAAGTGAGGATTCACTATAAAAACCATCTGTATCATCTGGCAGTTAAGTAAACGAACTCAGCCGCGGAGCGTCGACTAAGCCCGGCTTTGAGAGAAGTATCCATCAACGCTCTGTTATATTAAAATGCTGAGGAATTGGTGCAGTTCTCAAAAAGAAATGGCACATTTTCTGCACTTGGATGACCTAGAAGCCTAATGATGAAGAATTGCAAAGCTCAGCGAAAGTGCCGAGATACATGTACAAGTGCTCGGGATACAAACTAGGGCAGCGGTGAAGTTGACAAATAGTTTTGGAAGCATTGAGTACGAGGGCCTGACAGCTTCATTCATACCAGCTTTGAACTTACCACCTGCTGCCAACAAAGAAATACACATTCTTTCACTAAGTCTGTTAACCCAGTTTGTTCCTAAAATATCAGCGCTCTTATGCCAAACAGTTTTGTTATAATTTGTTCTACTGATTGAGCAATGTTCGGATATATTACAAAATTGCTTACTGCTAAAATTATCGCTAAGAAGAGGATCTTAATATTTACCATCATCTCTACCGAGAGGGATGTTTGTGCACTGCATTTGTTAGGTCGTGGGTTTGACTCCCGCGGCCATCTTCCTGTCCTTGAGGTTTTCGGAGGGTTTTCCTGGGTATCTAAGGCGAATGCTTTGAAGGATATTTACCTCACATCTTCCTGTTTCACGTCCTTCTACTTCTCTCCATCCAGTCTCTCCAGGTAGCAGTTGTCAGCGAAGTCGCCGGCGGGGCCGTTTCCATTATGGTATTTTAATTATAAGAGCACTCTTGGGAAAATAAAAATAACGGAATATTTTCCGTGTAAAGGATAGTTTGCTATGGGGATTTTCTTAAAATATTCATGTCGCTTCCATATAAGAGAGATGGGAGCACACATATTTTTAAAAATGCTTTCTTTTCGGATTCGGAGGAGTATCCTTTCTGCGAATTCTGCCCTCCAGGATTTTTTTTTAATTTACGTCCTCCAACGTTAAGTCATATTAGCCGATGATAGAAATGATGCTCAAATGTGTCCCCGCCTCGATACCATAGATCTTAGCCTGTCTGTCTCACGTTCAAGAGGTCCTGAGTTCGAATCTCGGTCAGGGTGAGTTACCTGGATAAGGTTTTTACCGGGGTTTTCCCTTATCCTATAAGAGGATCGTTGCGTAACTCTAACCTCTATGGACCCTGAGCTCATTCAAGCATCATTTCATCCATCCCATTCATCGTCCGATATGACAACGTTGGAGGACGTAAATTACCAAAAGAAAAAAAAAAGCTGAAATGTCCATAGAGCTTAGAGGTACCAAACATTCGTTTTTCAGGATAAGGGAAAACCTCGAAAGAATCTTATACAGATAACTCAACCTGAGCGAGATTCGAACTCGAGACCTCTCGAACCTGAGGCTGACACGCTACTATCTATCGCTACCGAGGCGGACCCTCGAGTTTTAAATGAAGTGCAACATTCCCTTATATCGTATGTAGGGAAATGGAAATTAATTGTTCTTTCACACCAGCCATGTGTACGCCGAAGTTAGAGTCAGACTGAGTAATATAAAGTGCAGTTCCGTGGCCTGGATTTGAACCACGGATCTCCCGTCTCCTTCATGTTGCTCTTAACCATTGAGCTCTCATGGACAACATGCCAGCACCAGAAATTGGTTCAAGAGTTTCGTTGAAATATATTGGGGCGCCGTTCCTGTCGGATAAACAAAGTACACTCCTGGAAATAGAAATAAGAACACATTGACGCCGGTGTGTTAGACCCACCGTACTTGCTCCGGACACTGCGAGAGGGCTGTACAAGCAATGATCACACGCATGGCACAGAGGACACACCAGGAACCGCGGTGTTGGCCGTCGAATGGCGCTAGCTGCGCAGCGTTTGGGCACCGCCGCCGCCAGTGTCAGCCAGTTTTCCATGGCATACGGAGCTCCATCGCAGTCTTTTACACTGGTATTATGCCGCAACAGCGTGGACGTGAACCTTATGTGCAGTTGACGGACTTTGAGCGAGGGCGTATAGTGGGCATGCGATAGGCCGGGTGGACGTACCGCCGAATTGCTCAACACGTGGGGCGTGAGGTCTCCACAGTACATCGATGTTGTCGCCAGTGGTCGGCGGAAGGTGCATGTGCCCGTCGACCGGGGACCGGACCGCAGCGACGCACAAATGCACGCCAAGACCGTCGGATCGTACGCAGTGCCGTAGGGGACCGCACTGCCACTTCCCAGCAAATTAGGGACACTGTTGCTCTTGGGGTATCGGCGAGGACCATTCGTAACCGTCTCCATGAAGCTGGGCTACGGTCCCGCTTACCGTTAGGCCGTCTTCCGCTCACGCCCCAACATCGTGCAGCCCGCCTCCAGTGGTGTCGCGACAGGCGTGAATGGTGGGACGAATGGAGACGTGTCGTCTTCAGCGATGAGAGTCGCTTCTGCCTTGGTGCCAATGATGGTCGTATGCGTGTTTGGCGCCGTGCAGGTGAGCGCCACAATCAGGACTGCATACGACCGAGGCACACAGGGCCAACACCCGTCATCTTGGTGTGGGGAGCGATCTCTGGCCGTAAACCTCTGGTGATCATCGAGGGGACACTGAATAATGCACGGTACATCCAAACCGTCATCGAACCCTTCGTTCTACCTTTCCTAGACCGGCAAGGGAACTTGCTGTTCCAACAGGACAATGCACGTCCGCATGTATCCCGTGCTACCCAATGTGCACTAGAAGGTGTAAGTCAACTACCCTGGCCAGCAAGATCTCCGGATCTGTCCCCCATTGAGCCAGTTTGGGACTGGATGAAACGTCGTCTCACGCGGTCTGCACGTCCAGCACAAACGCTGGTCCAACTGAGGCGCCAGCTGGAAATGGCATGGCAAGCCGTTCCACTGGACTACATCCAGCATCTCTACGATCGTCTCCATGGGAGAATAGCAGCCTGCATTGCTGCGAAAGGTGGATATACACGGTGCTAGTGCCAACATTGTGCATGCTCTGTTGCCTGTGTCTATGTGCCTATGGTTCTGTCAGTGTGATCATGTGATGTATCTGACCCCAGGAATGTGTCAATAAAGTTTCCCCTTCCTGGGACAATGAATTCATGGTGTTCTTATTTCAATTTCCAGGAGTGTATAAATGTAAGACACAGTGTGTCGGGTACGTTTCAGATAGCGGTTAGTATCTTGTGTGTGACGGCTACCGGTCCAGTTGTCGAAGTTAGAGAACGGTAGATGTCACAGTTTGTTCAAATACTTTCTGGTGTAGTTGTGCAACCAATTGCCCATGAGTGTAATGTGGAAGGACTCATATCTGCTATCAAACTGTCTGATAGGACTAACACTACGCTATTAGAGGTAGTGTCATTACAAGTTCGGCACGTAATGTGACTGCAACACGATGTAGCTCCAGAAATGAATAGAATCACGTGAACGACACATATCAATATCGATGGATTGGTAGTGGAGGACTAGTTTCATAGCCACCAAGCTTAACAGATCTTACAAACCTCCTATTATTTTATATGAGCTGCAATGCAGATTGTGGCTCACAATACTCCTGTAACGTAGTATAATCCTGCTTCTCAAAGCGTTACCATATCTTTACCTTTGTTCATAAAAAACCTCTCAGATAACGCATTGATTATTCTTGTAAGAGTGAGAGGGGAACTGCCGCAGCACCAATGAGCGCATCACTTCAGCTAATGGAATTCGCAGGAATCATAAATGACAGATAGATAGATGTTCACTCCACGTGGAGTAATCAGTGCGTTATCTGAGAGGTATCTATTACCAAAGTTAAATCCATGGTAACCTTTTTACTAGCAGGTTTATACATGGCAGAGCGTTCAGACGTCACATTGCAGTACATTCGCTTATCTTGTTTTTTAGAAGAGATAACTGTTAGTAACTTGACGTACAGTAAGTGGCGAAATGCAAGGACTTACGAGCTATATGTCTGATATGAAAGGTTAAACAAATAATTACTATACACAAATGCAAATTACCATTGCGGGCGCCCATTTTTCGTGTCACACAGAGATTTTGGTTCCCTCTTCTTTCTCCTTGTTTCAATATTCAATCACATTGTGTATTATTTCTCGCGCCTGCTGATATATGACACGTTGCTGTGATTACTGTCCACCCAACACAAGAAGGCAAGGCAGAGGAATGTGTGATGCAATCACGTTTGCTCTCTGCATGATATAAATGCTCGTCTTCCTATAGATGCTAGGTTCATGTAAAATACAGAGTGTTGTCACATAACTCACCCGTGCTTAATACTTATCACTACTGTTTCTGAAACGAGTATTAGATCTGGCAGCATGGGTGACTCATATGTACTCTCTTACACTCATTTCATAGTAAACAGATCCACTACCAGAGCAGATAAACAGTTCAAACTCCTCTCCCTCTTCAGGTCCCGCTTGTCTTCTTGTGGTGGGTAGACAGTACATAATACCTATCACTGCAGTTACTGAAACGAGCATTAGATCTGGCAGCATGGATGACTCATATGTACTCTCATACACTCATTTCGTAGTAAACAGATCCACTAACAGAGCAGATAAACAGTTCAAGCTCCTCTCCCTGTTCAGGCCCCGCTTGCCTTCTTGTGCTGGGTAGACAGTACATAATACCTATCACTGCAGTAACTGAAACACGCATTAGATCTGACTGGGTGTCTGATATGTACTCTTGTACACTGATTTCGTAGCAAACAGATCCACTAACAGGGCAGATGAGCAGTTCAAGCCCCTCTCCCTCTTCATGCCCCGCTTGAATTCTTGTCATTGGTAGAGAGTGCATAATACCTATCACTGCAGTTACTGAAACAAGCATTAGATCTGACAGTATGGATGACTCATATGTACTCTCATACACTCATTTCGTAGTAAACAGATCCACTACTAGAGCAGATAAACAGTTCAAGCCCATCTCCCTCTTCAGGCCATGTTTGTCTTCTTGTACTGGGTAGACAGTACATAATACCTATCACTGCAGTTACTGAAACGACCATTAGATCTGACAGCATGAGTGACTCATTTATACTCATACACTCATTTCGTAGTAAACAGATCCAGTACCAGAGCAACTACGTGTTATTTTGAGACATGCTATAAATACAAACTGGGTTGGCTACTTTTGGAGTTGTGTTTCCTTAAAATAAATTGCTTACTATTTATATCCTCACCTTAGAAGAAAAATTTCGAGGCAGTTGCCTACTTAATTATCCAGGTGCAAAAATAACACTCTTGGTGTTAGCTATTAGCATAAAAGGCCCTATTAACAGCAAGGATGATGCACTGACAACAAACTTCATTATAAACAGAATGTTATAAAAAGGTTAATTAGAGGTGCGGCTTTGTCACAAACGATGTTGTTAAAAGGCTCGAAATACAGAGTTATCTTCATTAGCCTCAGTTTGTATCTGGTTCAAGGCAAACCCATGGCACTAAATTTTATTTTAGAATTAGTCCCCGAGGAATGCTTAGATTCAAGAGTGTTTTAATACAGAAATCAGTGACTAGATCAATTTTCTCTTGTTTTCGGCTAGCAGAATCAGCGCTTTAATCTTTTTCCTCTCTTTCAACATTCATTTATTGCATGTGTGCAATGGGTTGCCTAAAAATTATTATTACAAATTGTTAGCAAACATTATAACCAATAAGTATAGTTGCCGATATTTACAGTTTGGCCGTAAAATGTACGGAAGCTATGACTTCAGTTTTAATCATTTGCCCGTTCCTGTCTCAGATGTGTTGAAGGCGTTGTTTCTGGAGCCATCCAAGTGATCTCTGTCCTTCGGGTTTGTTGTTAGGGTATTCTTTATCTGGCATGCCGTGGTTATTACAGTCTCTGTGTGTGCGTGTGTGCGTGAGACATTTGCGTCCTCCAACGTTAAAACATATCGGACGATGAATGAAATGATGTTCAAATGAGTACAACGGACATAGAGCTTCTATATATCTTAAATTATGATTAATCTTTCAGGACAAGGGCAAACTCCAAGGAAAACCTTATCCAGATAACTTATCCTGTCCGAGATTCATAAGCGGGAGCTCTTGAACGTGAGACTGACACGCTACAGAGACGAGCATTTTCTGTTGAATTGTATTTGACTTAGAGAATGAATATTGTCACCCGATCGTCGGAGTAGCGACAAGCCAGTGGGTGGAGTGGAAAAAGACAGAGAGTGCCAAAGTCACGCCCACGAAGCGGAAGAGCGCTTGTTACTTGCCGAGAGAGAAAGAGCCGGAAAGGTGTCTGGAGAGTTTCCTCTCCTTCGCCTGCTGCCACGAAAGATCGTATTAGTTCGGTAACTTTCGAGAAACGATGTTCGGTTATCAAAGCATGGCGGCTAGACGGACAGCTGAGTGTGGTGCAGCGGAGTTGCTAGTGAGTGAAGTTGCTGTCCAGCTGTAATTGGACTTATGAGTTGCTACCTATAAATTCAGTACATTGTCAGTACCTTTAGTGAGCATAGGCGATTTTGCTGTGCACTGTGTGCTATACAATAAATAACATTTCCAGTTAGCATACAACAAACAGTTCTCAGTATCACGGACCAGTCGGATGCTTTGGTGTCAGTTTATTGTTGCATCGCTTAGCTGTTATTTCAGTGCGCATGATGATGTCACTTATTGGCTTAGTGAAGTGTTAAATTTTATCTTACTTTCGTTAAATTTGTAAACATTTTGTTCATGACCTCTAGTTTTATGCTATGAAGACATGAATGTTAAATTAAAGTTCTATTTATGTAATTTGAAACAAATGTAAATTTTTCTATGCAGACTAAAAATGATAGAAATGTTCTCATTTATCGCTAAAATATTACCCTCGGAAAAAGGAAAAATTCGCGAAGAAATCGTTAAAAGCAAAAGCTCTTGCCTCTGATTATCTGCATAAGTGAATTTTTTGGACAATATATAAAACTTGTTTTGAAAGGCCTTTTGCCATTCTTATGAATCATTGATTTATTCTGGAAAAGAAAACTGCATTGTGTAAACATTTAGAAAACAATAAAAAACGTTGAAGTATAATAGAAATACTTCCTATTACACTGCTTAGTAACATTTCAACATTTTCGAATCCATTGTGACGTACGAGGGCTGTTCAATAAAGAATGATCATAATTTTTTACAGTCATAATTTTTCGCCATAAAATTCAATCTTATTATATTCTGTTAGCTTAATGTGAAACAAACACGCCGTAGTAGTTTCATTGTTGGTACTTCTGGTTCCCGCCTGTGAGAACCGGGCAAGTTCAGATATGTTCAGTATCGCCTACCGCTGTAATGGAGGTAACATGCAGTTAAAGTTGACGTTAGAGAAAGATCCGGAGTTTCTTTCAAACGTTATCACTGCTGATGAAACTTGGCTACATCATTTTGATCCTGAGAGCAAACAGCAAAGCTCAGTGTGGAAATCTCCTTCATCACCAACCTCCAAAAAAGCAAAAGTAGTTGCTTCTGCTGGGAAAGTTATGGTCATCTCATTCTTTGATATTCATGGAATGGTTTATCAGCATGTTGTACCAGCACACACATCAGTAACTGGACAATACTACAGGGATGTCCTGAAAACATTGCAAGTCCATATCAGCCGCAAAAGACCACTTTTCCGTGAAGCAGGTTGGATGCTGCACCACGATAATGCGCGGCCGTATATTGCCAATGTTGTTGCTGAATATCTTGCAAAGATCAACATGAAGTGCATCCCTCACTCTCCCTATAGTCCGGATTTAGTCTCCTCTGACATTTTTCTATTCCCTAACTTGAAGAAACGCCTTCGTGGAAGGCATTATCCATCATCAGAAGCAGTGGTGAAGGCTGCGGAGGCGATTTTGAAGGATCTCTCAAAAAATGGTTTCCAGTATGTCTTTGAAGACTGGCAGAAACGCTGGGATAAGTGCATCGCATTCAGGAGAGACTGTTTTGAGAAGGACCATCAAAATTATGAGGATGAGTAAAGGTACGTTGTCAAAAAAGAATAATGTGATCATTCTTTATAGAACAGCCCTCGTACAGTTATCTTTAAATGTAACCCTAAATACTCGATGATTTCAGATTTTATTTCCATTTGCAGGGAACCTCTGGGTTGAGAAGCAGCCTTCTCGTACTTCCGTTGTTTATCTTGATCAGTATTCAGAAAATTAGAATGTTGTGAATTTAATTATTTGTTTCCCTTGTTAGACATTGGTTACCAAAGCCAAATTGATTTTTGGAGCTACCGCATGTAGTTGGAGTTCATGAATAAAATATCTCGCCAGTCATTATAGAAGGAATGTTGAATTTAGAAGAAAGAAAGGAAGTAGAAGGATGTGTAAGGTGAGAAAAGAAAAATCGAATTACAAAGGTTAGATTTTTACCTTTGGTAGATTTGACTTCTTAGCTTTCTCGTTTGAATTGAATTCTGGACGAGACATGGCTCGTTTGAGTCTGGTAATAGGATAGAAGATTTAGAGAGAAATAAAACGAATGGATGCTGGGTTTTATTGATACCACTTCTTGACGCGGAGCAGTGAACTTTTGGAATGGTGCGCGTACTCGTTGACGCCAGGCGTTATTAAATGTGACGTGTTGAGTATGTCCCTGCGGAGTTTTATTGATCACAGCTGGTCTGGATTATTATAATAAAGCCACTCACTCTCCTTTCCCCATTACGAAGAGAGCACTGTCCTAACTTCAATTGGAAGTGGTCCAGATTCGAGATTGGAAACATGTCGACCTCCTTGAGACTTCTAGAACTTACTGTCCTTCAACATCCTCTCTCGGTCTTTTGGTTGAGGTTAGCGGTATCCTAAGGATTCATTTACTTGACAGAACGGGGGATGTTGCAGGATATCGACCTTTTATTGACACAATTACTGTCGCGCCAGTCCCAGTCTCAAACTTTTCCATTTGTAAATAATGGATTTAGGAACGTTACCTCACTGAATAAGAGACACAGAACCAACTGGTTAGGAAAGGAAATGTCTTAATCATAAACTGGCAGATTCTAGTTGTATAACTACAGATATAGAGCATACAATTTAATGGCAGGTTCCAGGAATTCTTTAAACTAAGGTACTGCCAACTTCACAATGACAATTACTGGTTTTAGGTCAATCAAGTCTTATTTTCAAACAACTCAAGTTGATTATATCACTATATAAGCCCAGAGTATCACATTATTTTTTACCCCTCTTGTAGCGTAGACGTTAGGCTGTCTGCTTCCTCTCCAAGAGGTCCAGAGTTTAAACCTCGGTCAGAGTGACTGAACTACATAACGTTTTTTTCCCGGAGATGTTCCTATATCCCGAAAAATTTCAGGTAACTCTAAGCTCGATGTACCCTGTACTCATTTAAACATCATTTCATCCATCGTCAGATATGACTTAACGATGGAGGTTTTCTCTTATCCTGAGTAACTCTAAGCTCTATGTCCCCTGTACTCATTCGAACATCATTTCATTCATTGTCGCATATGAGTGAACATTTGAGGTTGTCCCTTATCCTGAAAAATGAATGTCTGGTAACTCTAAGCTCTATGTACCCTGTACTCGTTTGAGCATTATTTACTTCATCATCCGATATAACTTAACGTTGGAGGTTTTCCTTTATTCTGAAAGATGAATGTCTGGTAACTCTAAGCTCTATGTACCCTGTACTCATTTCAACATCATTTCATTCATTGTCCCATATGAGTGAACATTGGAGTTTGTCCCTTATCCTGAAAAATGAATGTCTGGTAACTCTAAGCTCTATGTACCCTGTACTCATTTGAACATCATTTCATTCATCGTCCGATATGACATAGCGTTGGAGGTTTTTCCTTATCCTGAAAAATGAATGTCTGGTAACTCTAAGCTCTATGTACTCTGTACTCATTTGAACATCATTTCATTCATCGTCCGGTATGACTTAACGTTGGAGGTTTTCCTTTATTCTGAAAGATGAATGTCTGATAACTCTAAGCTCTATGTACCCTGTACTAATTTCAACATCATTTCATTCATTGACCCATATGAGTGAACATTGGAGGTTGTCCCTTATCCTGAAAAATGAATGTCTGCTAACTCTAAGCTCTATGTACCCGGTACTCATTTGAACATCATTTCATTCATTGTCCCATATGACTTAACATTGGAGGTTGTCCCTTATCCTGAAAAATGAATGTCAGATAGCTCTGAGCTCTTTTAACCCTGGGCTGATTTGAGTATCATTTCATATATTGCCCGCCTCGGCAGCGTGGTGGTAGAATGTCTGCCTCACGTTCTAGAGGTCCCGAGTTCGAATCTCGGTCAGGGTGAGTTACCTGGATAAGGTTTTTTCCAGGGTTTTCCCTTATCCTGAAAGACAAATGTCGGGTAACTCTAAGCTCTATGGACCCTTGGCTCATATGAGCATCATTTCACCCGTTCCATTCATCGTCCGATATGACTAAACGTTGGAGGACGTAAATTACAACAACATTTCATATATCTTTCGATATGGCTTGGTGTTGGAGGACCTAAATTAAAAAAAAAAAATGTGTGTGTGTTAGGTGCTGTATCATTGGACCAGCAAGAGTTGAACTTACATTTAAGAGATTCCAGGTTCGAATCTAGGTTAGGTTTTTAAAGCCTTTTTTTTTTTCGGGATTTTGCCATATCATGTGAAGACAAGTGTGTTCAATGAAACCCGGGCTCATTAAAACATCACTTCAACTATTTCATTAATTGATCGCCCGACATGACCTACCAGGTTAAAGGACGAAAAGAAAACAATTTGAATACACGAAACGAGGTCGAGATTCTCCAAAGCATTTAACTTAAGTGTATTGCGGGCTAAATAACAAAATTAGTACTCACATGAAAATAAAATTAAATACTAACAGCCATTGATCATGGAGGTTCCTTGTTGGCGATTGACGATCTGTTATCCACGTTGTCCTTAACACGAACTCAATAACTTGCAGCTCGTACTTACTTCCAGTATAAATGAGATGGAAATAAATATTTACAAATAAAAATGAACTAAAGACCCAGTAAGAAAATGCAGCTATAAACTGTGATTTTAGCCTATGTCTGCAGTAATGAGCATGGTATCAAAAGTTGAGAGAATTTCATGTTGGTTTTGCAAATACGTGCAGGAAATTCAACTTGCACTGTGACAGCATTAGCCTGAAGTGGATGAAACACGCACATTCGAAAAAACATTTGCATTATGTTAATTTGCAAATACACTATTTATCTTAGCATCAAATAATAAGCTAAGTGGGAGAGTGGAAAGATGGAAGTTTCGAATATTTTGTTCATCTGAGACTAGTTTGCAGCACTTACCACATCCTGGCATAGGGACATCCAGTTGGAAGTATGCTGTTGTGTTCTTCCGTGTTACACCTTGCTTCATCCAATGATAAACAAGAAACTACAGTACAAGCAATGTAATATTTCGTTGCCTATACGTAAGATCTAGCACTTGATGTACTGCATGGAGCTTCACCTAACAATGGTATGGAGCACATAGTAGCTCGGACCAATATGTTTGGGAGCGTACACCAAAAATGAGGCTCACTTGCAACTTCTCCCAGGCATTGGGGGGAATTTAATTTTGTTAAAGAATACTGATATATATATATATATATATATATATATATATATATATGGCCGATAATGACGGCTTCACTGGCATTCTTCAAACCATTGAAAACATTTTGGCAACAAGCTTTGAATACTTATTTATTCAAACCCTGGCCGGAGAGTTACAAGGCTGCAGTTTGGCTCTCTCCTTGCTTCATTGTACCATGCCTCTTGCATGCGTTAAATTTGCATTTTATAAAGTGTCCTATATGTTGGAATACAATTGCTCAATTTACTTTATTTTTGAATTTAAAACTTCGTGTTGTTGCATGTTCCTCCATGTTGTTCCATCTTCCCCCCTGCTAACTCCAATCTTTCCCTAATCATGGGGCAAGGTGTAAGTTTTGTTGCCATTAGTTTAATTGTAACTTTATATCTCCTCTCATTTAAGGACACTGATTACTGTTTCTCCCAGTAACAATTAAATATACGGACAATATCTTGAGATACTTTTTATATTTTTCTCCATTCCCATTTCCTTGAAAAAAGGACATAACGTTAAGTATGTCATCTTCCCCCAACTTAACTTATTTATTTACTTTGCAACGAAAAAAATTAATATCATAGCACTCTAGTTTGTTTATACCCGCAAAAGCTATTTTTTTTAATTCCGTCCTGCAATGTTAGTTAAGTGATATGGGACGATGGATGAGATGTTGTTCAAATGAGCCCAGGGTCCTGCAGCTTAGCGCTACCTGCCATACATCTTTCAGGTTAAAAGAACACCGAAAAAAAAAAAAAGAACTTATCCCGATAACTTCCCCGGACCTAGATTCAAAATAGGGATCTCTTGAACTCGATGCAGTCACACTACCACCTCGTTATAGAGGCGGTCTCTATACTAAAGTGACAGTATTACTTGGACTGGAATTTGGTCTCACACAGGTCGAATCGATTTGTACAGTATTTACATACATTTAAATCCAATCATTCCGTGCCAGGATTATATCTTCAACAGATATCTGGAACAGAAAGTTAGTGGACAGTAATAGTATGACCGTTCTAATTAAGACAGCCGCAATAATACACAACCTGTGTCCTTAAACTGCTTTTCTTTCTTTTTCAGGTAAGATTCGGCTGTCATTGAATGTGCTGTGAAAGGTGAGTAATGTTAGTTTTCGTGATATCCCAAAATCAGATTAACTCTCAAGGTCGTTGTGCCAAGGTACGCCCTCCGGAAGGAACGTGCAGATCGAGCTTCATTGTTAGATTTTCCAGTGGACTAGGCCACAAACATGAGGTTTTGCAATTCACCTTGAAATAGAAGCATCAAAGTAAGACGAACAGCTAAATCCTCCATAATAGGAGTACGTGTACCTAGTGGTAGAGGAGTAGACCTGAGTGGATTTTTTGAGAATATACCCGGAGTGAGTGATTGAGGACGTATAGGCTGCAGGGACGTTCAGAATTCCGTAACGCTTAGTGGCTTGACCACCCGGCTTGGAGGCAGACTGCGTGGCTCAGAGGATCCCCTCCAGCGGGAAGTGGGAAAGCTATACTCGGTAGTGGAGGCTTAGATGGCCAACATCTGGCGGGGTTGAGAAGTTCAAACGCATAAGGGTAACTTCTCAGAGAAAAATAAAACATACTTACCTCCTGTGTTTAGAAAGGTTGCAGTCTTCGTTCGCATTCCTTAAAGTACACCAGTTAAGAAGTGAGAATCAAACGGAGTCACCCACGATAACATTTTTCTAATTAATGTTGCATTATGTTTAATATTTGCAGTTGCCTCCCCCTTTATGGGCATCCACCACGTCAACATAGTCTCCTTGTAACTCTACACACTTCTCCTAGCGATGCTCCCATCTCTGTAGCCCGTCCAAATAGTACTCGGCGTTTTTCAACACAGTCTTCTTGTAACTCTACACACTTCTCCCAGCGATGCTCCCATCTCTGTAACCCGTCCAAATAGTACTCGACGTTTTTCAACATAGTCTCCTTGTAACTCTACACACTTCTCCCAGCGATGTTCTCATCTCTGTAACACGTCCAAATAGTACTCGACGTTTTTCAACATAGTCTCCTTGTAACTCTACACACTTCTCCCAGCGATGCCCCCATCTCTGTAGCCCGTCCAAATAGTACTCGGCGTTTTTCAACATAGTCTCCTTGTAACTCTACACACTTCTCCCAGCGATGCTCCCATCTCTGTAACCCGTCCAAATAGTACTCGACGTTTTTCAACATAGTCTCCTTGTAACTCTACACACTTCTCCCAGCGATGTTCTCATCTCTGTAACCCGTCCAAATAGTACTCGACGTTTTTCAACATAGTCTCCTTGTAACTCTACACACTTCTCTCAGCGATGTTCTCATCTCTGTAACCCGTCCAAATAGTACTCGACGTTTTTCAACATAGTCTCCTTGTAACTCTACACACTTCTCTCAGCGATGTTCTCATCTCTGTAACCCGTCCAAATAGTACTCGACGTTTTTCAACATAGTCTCCTTGTAACTCTACACACTTCTCCCAGCAATATTCTCATCTCTGTAACCCGTCCAAATAGTACTCGACGTTTTTCAACATTGTCTCCTTGTAACTATACACAGTTCTCTCAGCGATGCTGCCATCTCTGTAACCCGTCCAAATAGTACTCGACGTTTTACAACATAGTCTCCTTGTAACTCTACACACTTCTCCCAGCGATGCTCCCATCTCTCTAACCCGTCCAAATAGTACTCGACGTTTTTCAACATAGTCTCCTTGTAACTCTACACACTTCTCTCAGCGATGTTCACATCTCTGTAACACGTCCAAATAGTACTTGGCGTTTTTCAGCATAGTCTCCTTGTAACTCTACACACTTCTCCCAGCGATGTTCCCATCTCTGTAGCCCGTCCAAATAGTACTCGGCGTTTTTCAACATAGTCTCCTTGTATCTCTACACACTTCTCCCAGCGATGCTCCCATCTTTGCAACCCGTCCTAATAGTACTCGGCGTTTTTCAACATAGTCTCATTGTAACTCTACACACTTCTCCCAGCGATGCTCCCATCTCTGTAGCCCGTCCAAATAGTACTCGGCGTTTTTCAACATAGTCTCCTTGTAACTCTACACACTTCTCCTAGCGATGCTCCCATCTCTGTAACCCATTCAAATAGTACTCGGTGTTTTCTCTACAAAATAATTGTTCACGAAGTTGATTGCCTCTTCATTTGAAGAAAATCTGTGTCCTCCGAGCGCAACTTTCAGATGAGGGAACAAAATGAAGTAGCTTGGTGCTAGATCTGGTGAGTCAAGCAGCTCATACCGTAATTCATGGATTTTCGCCATTACAACTGCTGAAGTGTGAGACGGTGCGTTGTCTTGTTGAAACAGGATTTTCTTTTTCTGCAAATGTGACCGTTTTTCCGTAACTTTACCTTCAGCTTGTGAATTAATGATGCGTAGTGTGCTCTTGTAATGGTTTTTCCTTTTTGAAGACAATCGATTAAAATAACTCCACGACTATCCCAAAAAACAGCCGCCATCACTTTCCCAGCCGAAAAAAAAAAAACAGAGCCGTTTCCCCCTTTGCAGTCCACTGGTTGGACTGTATTTTTGTTTCGGGCGTATGTGTATCTAAGTTTCATGTACAGTAATTAATCGGTGCCAAAACTCGGATTTATTGCTCCTAAACAGCGCCAAAATGTTCATTCGAACACTTTTTTGGTATAACGTGAGCTAACGCGGCACCCAACACGCCGTCGGCTTTCTCATGTCTAAATGTTTGTGACAAACACGTTCTTTTGACATGTTCAGAGCCTCTACCTATCTCTCTCACTTAAATTCGGCGGTCCTCTAGCATCATTTGGTGAACTTTGCGGATGTTTTCGTCGGTAGCTGCAGTTCTTGGACGTCCCGAACGTTCGTCTCCCAAGCTCTTTCGTCCACGTTTAAATTCAGCTGCCCAAAATTTCACTGTGCTAAATGATGGTGCAGAGTCCCCATACACAGAATCCAACTCATCTTTGATTTGCGTAGTCGTATTGACTTTCAAAAAGAAATATTTAATGACAGCTCGATACTTGATTTTGTCCATTTTCATAAAAACACTCACATCTACTCACTCAAACGACTGTTAAAGTCTGTTTAGTTAACTGGTGTGCACATCGGCCGCTGCCTTTGACGAACCCTTATAATCGTCTTACAACAGCCGCCCTCCTTCTCCCAGATCTTTCTGCAAGGTTGCCACCTTTCTCGATACGTCATGGGTAGCGTACGAGGTTTCGCCTTTAGGAGGCCGCGCAAAGTGCAGTGCCGATAAGGAAAATCACAAATTTCTTGCAAATGTGCAACCAGTTCGTCTGAGGTGGGCACTCCCCCTTTTGCAGAGAATCTATAAAGTTCTTGACGAATTAAAACGCATGTGAAATTATCTACTTTAGAGAAACGTTTCCTTTTGTTTTCACACTTGATCGGCGTCTTTGCCTATATCTTAAGTCGTGATATATTTGTCTTTATGTTTTATTAGATTTTTTTCTTTAATATTTTTGTCTTTTCATTTCGTCACAATATTTCTTACTGTGTTTCTGTGAATACCCAGAATTTATCAGGTTCATTGCACGCCCACTTACCAAGATTATTTGTCAGCACATATTTATGTGTTCAAAACAAGCGCTTGAATTTGCCTAGGAACAGTTCCCGTTATAACTTTGTTTTGTGAGGCTTTTCCAGTAATTTAACTCGGCCCAGTTATTCACACTATTGTCATCACTTTAATTATGTTCACTTGACTGAAAGTAATGTACTACTTGATTTGCATTTATCACTGCATTTCCCTCCCACGGTTTCCACATCGTGACACACAACGAATTTCTGCACGTAATGAAACAGATCAACTGGAAGTTGGAACTTTGGCAACTGAGACTCCACGTGGAGTAGACATGCGACTGTCACTTCGAGAAAATCAGGGTTGCTATTGGTCCTCAACGACAGTGTTCCATTTCTGAAGTGTGGAGAGTGTTCCCTTTGAGGGGCAAACTGCACTCCCGTTCACTAGACAGACTTTACATAACAACTGAGCGTCCAAAATGGCTGACACTTTGGTAACTGTCAACAGATGGACAACGAAATTCATTAGCTTTTATTTACGAGTGCTGCCATCTTCACTTTGAGGTCGGAAACTTTTCAGACCACTCTCGTATATTATGAATTTCATTTTCTATTTCTGTTTAGGGCTGTCGGTTGAAATGATATCCTGAATAGCTACTTTGGAATCTGAAAAGAAAATTGTGTTGGGAAACGTGTTTGTTCAGGCGAATAGACTTTGTAAGGAAGTATCAGTTGCATCATTCTCTCCATCAAATAATTTTCATATAATTTGTCAAATAATTGTCAAATAATTTCCAACATTCTTATAGAAAGAAAATAATTTACAGGCAGCTCTACTCCATCTTCTTGATTGTAAAGAGCAACAATGTATGTGTCTTCTTGCTCCGTAATGCTGTAAGGAAAAGATGTGACTCAGGTAGCTATGTCTATAACAAGGAGAACCACGAATCTTTTAAAAGGCTATGTTAAAAGAGTGACAATTCACGTGGTCACTTCAATGAATTCAGAAGTCAAAGAAACTTCTCAACTGTAAGGCTTATTTACCAATCATCTTTGAGATGGAACGTTATTTTTCATAATGCTATCCACAGTTGAAATCCCCTCTTAATGCTGTGCGTTTTCTGGGTCATTTCTTACTCTGCCTATTGTTCATCCCCTCGCATTTCCTATCTTTCTGTGTGTATCTCTTCAACAGATATATCAGATAGCTCTGTAAACGCAAGGTTGTGATGAAATCCTGTAGAAAGGAACCCAAGGCTAATAGTCGACGCAACCTATTATTTCAAATGATTACAGCACGTATGTCATGACTTTTCCTCTCCTCACTGACGGTTAAAAGGAACCAGAAATAATTGTATGCCATTTTCACGTGCAGAACACCTTCTCCGGAGTATTTCTGTTTCTGGTGCAGCCAGCGGGGACAATTTCTGTCTGTCCTAAACCTCTCGTGATTGGGAAACGTGGCGGAACGTTCAAAGCGGGATATGCCATTCACGAAAACGGAGAAGTCGTAAAATAATATAACGTGAAGAAAGCATCGAGGCCAACTTAATAGCTTGCTGAGTTTGCCATAAACAAAAACGTGTGCGTGATGTAGATGGCGCTGCTTAAACCTCCACTTGAACTTAAAATCGGTGTTAACTCTTGAATTAACCACAAGATATAAACAGTAATCTTATACCATTGAGGAAGGAATGATAGAACGTTGATTTTGGAAGCTACTAATATTATTTCTACTATTTACATACAATAAGTAGATGAAATATTGTATGTCAGCAGAATACACGTTTTGAGACAGAACTTGCATATGTCTGAATGGTATAACTAAAGCTGGAAAAAGTTGATTAAATATCAAAGTTGTTGTGTTCAGTATCTTTCTGGAATGTGCCGCGGAGATTTACAAGAAAATATCTCTAAGCCAGACTACCCTTTGCCTAAAAAATATTACGTTATAATTTTTTTTTTTCCTCAGAAGTGTTCTAATGGTTTTGATTAATATGCCATTTGTTTCAGATAAAGTGTCTTATTTTTCACTGGTGGCCGGCTTCCATTCTCGGCACCCGCCTTTCTCCACGTTAGTACATGTTTGGCCGTTGGTAGAGCGGGTTCTCGTTCTGTTATTTGTGATGAAATTGTTACTATATACATTTGTGTAATGCAAAACGGTATGTGTACTATAACTTGAAGACGACGCAGATGACATGTATGTGTGGCACCCCCCCCCCCCACACACACCTGGCAGGCATAAGTAATAAGCGGACGAACGAGTGAGTTGTAGAGTAACAATGAAGAATGTAAGCCGAAGCTGGTGTGTGTGTGTGTAGTGTTTAACGCCCGCTTTTACTACATACAGCACCGCAGGCGATGACACTGATGATACGTGAGATGAAGATGGAACACCGGTGGAATGAGATGGCGGGGGAAACCGGTGATCCTGGAGAAAACCCGCCCCAGAGCCGTGTTGTCCTCCAAAAATCTCACTTTGCGGTCGCCTGGGATCGAACCCGGGCCGCCTTGGTGAGAGCCAAGCGGTCTAACCACTGAGCCACGGCGCGGCCGCCGGAGGCTGGAACGGCGATGTAACAGAGGTGAGAGTTTTGAAAGCCGCCCGGAGGCCAATGATATAAGACGATCGATGTGAGCAGGCCAGGTCAGTCGAGAGTCCAATACCACTCCACGGGAGTTGTAGTGGGGAGCCAAGGGACACTGTTCCTGTAGAGACACAACGGAGGAAGCGGAGTATATCGGCGAAGAGTGAAGATTTTAGCCTCGGTTTTCTGACGGTTCAAAGAGATCCGCCAAGTGCTGAACCAATGAGTAAGGAGATCTAAATTAGCTCTACTACTTGCTGTGCGTGCTGGAGATTAACATGAGAATAATATAGTACTGTGTCATCGGCGTAAAGAGCTAAAGAAGTCGGAGCTAAGTCAGGAATATCAGAAATGTATATATTAAATAGAGTCGGAGCCAAGATAGAACCCTGTGGGACACCTGCGGTAATATTACGTGGGGATGAAAGTATTCCACCAATGCGTACTGAAAAGCTGCGGTCGTAGAGGAAACTGTGGATTAGATGTGACAAGTAATTAGGAAGACCGATGCGGTAGAGCTTAAGGAGCAAACCATCATGCCAAACCCTGTCGAATGCCTGTGCCACATCAAGGAAGACAGCCGTGGTATACTGATGGGCCTCGAAGCCGTGGACAATTGACTGAGTTAACCGTAAAAGCTGATGAGTAGTGGAATGTTTGTGACGAAATCCAAATTGATAAGATGGAAGAACATGGTTATTATTAAGGTAAGACAAGACGGCGATGAATTACTTTTTTCAAACAGTTTGGAGGGTCGGTAACAGATTTATAGGACGATAACTTTCGGGGAGGTGTTTGGGTTTATTGGGTTTATGGAAGACTGCTATATGGGCAAACTTCCCGGTGCGAGGAACATAATCGAGGCGTAGACAGGCATTGAGGATGGATTACAAGTATGCAACTGCTTTTTTCCAAGAAAATTTGTGAGTACGTTATCACAGGAAACGGGTGTTTCAAAATTCTTCTCTTGGAAAGAAATTAAACTTTTGAAATTAGTTCAAGAACTGTAATTATAACTTACATGATACACCTAAAGCGCTAGAATTTCAATATCCAACGCGCCAACAGTCTGCCGCCCGGCTGGCCGCCAGTGAAACATAGGGCACTCTATTCGCACCACAAAGAAAATCCAAGCTGTGAGTTTTCTAGCTCATAAAGTTTTGGCACTTTTGAGTGAGTTTTGTGTAATTGGTAAATCGTAGATGGTACATACTAAGGTAAACAAAGGTTGTTGAATTATTTTTTGCCGAAGTGAATGTCATGTGGCTTATTTGTATTTCAGTTGTTTACTGCATTCATGATGTCATTTCTATAAAGCTTCATGAACAGAGCCATTTTTTTTGCGTGCAACTAGCTATTTTATAATAGTTGTTCGTCACATTTCATAATATATTACACAAATCTCCGTCAGTGATTTCACAAAATAGGGATGCTTCCACACTCCACGTGTGGCACTATGGAAGAGAACTATTATGACAGAAATGTGCAAATGAAGTTAGGGTAATTTATTTATGTATTACTTACGAATTCCGACATTTTTTCATCCGGACGTTCCACACACAAAATGAGCTCTGGTTAAAACCCACAATTTATGTATGATAGGTACCTTTCTTGTGGTGTCAACTTTTTCCCAAGTATTCTTTGTTATTGTTTCAACTGGCATGTTGCTATTGTTTATCCTCGTGGTTATGCATGAAGCATAGAATTTTAAAGCCAGTGCCTAGCCTACAACGGACGTGTAAATCGCTCTTGTTCACCTGGAAGCTGGTAGCTTGCGTCATGGGTGTGGAGAATCTGTTTAGGACGCCAGGCAGCTGGGCTTGCATAATGAAATGCGCTTCTTCAGCGTCCTCATTGTAATACCCTCTCTCGAAAAACAATAATGCGTGGAGAGAGGAACAATAAGAAAGCTCCGTTATTATGGAAGCGTGAATTCGATTTTCATTGCAAGCAACCAACCCTCAAGTACGGCCGACCACTCGAAAGAACAAAATTGTTTTATAATGTGGGCCCCTGCTGCTCATGTGGTCGTTAAAACACTCGAGAGAGTTTCAGATCGCTGCATGTAATTGCCCGCGCATGACTGGCTCATCCTGGTTGATAGGAGTCTTGAGTTCGTTTACTTCCGTTTGCGTGGAACAAAATTCGACGTTGCTCTGAGTTCCATTCAGACGTGAACATTTAGCGGCGGGTAATCCGTATGTTGCAGCCGTGGGAATGGAAATAGAGTTGAATATATAAATATATATTGCTTTTAATACCATCACGAAAGATAAGATCTTCTTCTCTACACCACTACAAGGTTTGTTTAGCATTCTAGGGGTCTCTTTTAATTAAATAACGTGCTCCAATGTTTAGTCATATGGGACGAAGAATGCAATGATGTTCAAATTTGACCTGCATCCACAGAACTTAGAGTTACCTGACATTCATCCTTCAGAATAAGAGAAAAGTCGGGGAAAATGAAAAATCCTTATTGAGGTAACTCATCCTGGCGGAGATTCGAACTCGGGACCTCTTAAACGCGAGGCAGACACGTTCCACCTACGCTGCAGAGCCCGGCATAGCGGCATTGGAATATTGTATTAATATTTTAAACATTTTGGGTATTGATAGAGTCAACATGAAAGATTCAATGCCATGGCCGGGATTTCAACCACGGATCTCCTGGTTTCCGTCCAGTCGCTCTAACCCATTGAGCTACCGTGGCCAAGTTGCCGTCATGACATTAAATTCCCCATTTGACGGTATATTTCCCGGTAGACCACTAGGGGCTCTCGCATTCGAAATACACTGTTTGAGACAACTTACTATCGTAAGTACTTGAGTCCCAGGCTTCATCATTTAACTCTTATTATTTTAGTTAATTGATAGTAAGTCGGCACAAACGGTGTATCTCGAATACGAGAGTCCCTAGCGGTCTACCGGGAAATATACGTGTCAAATGGAGACTTTAATGTCGTGTCGGCTAGTTGGCCATGGTAACTGAATGAGTTAGAGCGACTGGTAGGAAACCAGGTGATCCGTGGTTCAAATCCCGACCTTGGCATTGAAATTTTCATGTTGACTCTAGCGCTGTGGACCCTTAGCACTCGTGGTACCTCTGATGTTACTAGGGGAACCTCGGCTCGAACATTCGAGCCCCTCCCCTGAAGGGGAGTTGTTCGGATTGGGTTGGACTCGAGGGGACAGTGTGTTCCCGACTCCCGCGGGAGATCGGTTACCTCCGGCCAGGCTTCGACCGCACGGAGGGGGCAGAGGGTTGCCTCATAAGTCCCAGGTACTAGCCTGCAGAGCCAGTAGATGGTGTGCTAAATCACCAGGTAGCCCCACGGAGGTTATTCGGTAGTCTTCCCTGCGGGGTTGACGCGCGTAATTGGCGTATCCACTGCCACCCGTCTTGACGTTGTTGTCGATGGTGGGGGGGGGGGCTTTTTAGACTCAAGGTATTGCCCTATGGAATGAAGCCCGGAATTTTTCATCGCTCCCGAGCTGATAGAGGTTTCGGGTTGACCTCGCGCCAACATGTTGACTCTATCTATCAAATATCTTAGCCTATGTACGGCTAGTGTGTAGAACTGATTAATTTCCATCAATTAACTAAAATTTTGGGTATTGCTCTTCATTTGTTTTTAATACACTTGAAGTGTACATACTCTAGTGTATACACTGGGGTTTTGTATATGTTCTCATTTATCGTACTTAGAAACTTACCCTTTTCGCACTGGGGTCATATGGAATCAACACTTTTGAGCTGATAGTACAATAGTGCTCTTCGCTACATTACTGCATGCTCTGTTCATTCATCACTTATCACAGAATTATTGCAAATTTCAAGAGCTATGCAGCTGTCAATGGCGCTTTGCATTTCCAATTGGATCAGAGCTATAGGAAACCTGGTATGCATAGCTGTGGTCAGCATTGTCATATACTACTGAGAAAAACACAAATATACAGTGGTGGAATGTCACCAATCGACATTTATGATCATTTTCTTAATGTTATATGACGTTTGGCCGTAATTTGACCCACTGGCTGGAAAGGGCTAAAATATCAAGTAGATAATTAATTTTACAGAAGACTTGTCAAGTTGTTAAAAGTGAGATATGTTTTATGTAAAATATGAGTAGCTGGCATGCTTAATTTGTAAGATTACTCCCTCAGACTAGGCAGATGTTCACTATTTCTTCCAAAAGAGCTTTTCGGTCTTTGCTTCAGACCATCTTCAGTGGATGATTAATAGATAATTGATGATTAGATAATTAATTGTTTTATTTTAATGATTCCTTGTTTATACAAAGTTGTACATAAATGCAGTCTCAAGTTGTGTTTCTTGTACTATAGCAGTGGAGGTGTAGAGTAGCAGCGGGCATGTTTGCGCTCAACATAACAAGCGTGTAGCTGTAATTTGCTGAAGTGTCCCATGCTCTTGAGACTTCTCCCCCTCACAGCCACCTCATTTACAAGACCCACTTGTCTGACTCATATACACTTCGGACAAATGATCCTCAAAAGTTCACGTAGCCCTGGCATTTAAATGGCGTGATCTTCTTGGATTGACGAACTGTACCGTTTTGTGCTGCAGGGACCCCCTGCGGGCTTGCTGCCTTATCAAGTGCATCTTTCTTACTGATGGCAACGTGCACCTTGTCCTCAACATCTTTTGTAAAATGTCACGAAAAACATTCGAAATAAATAACTGTGAGGTACAGTTTAATGTGCAAGGAGGTCACGTGTGGCTGACATCTGCGTTCTAGTTGGCGCTACTACCAGACAGAATTAAACACGTTGTGCTAATATGAGACAGTGTCACGCTGTTAATTCCCCATTTAGTTTAGTATATGGTGAAGTTTGTGTGGTATATATCTAAATTCCGACGACATGATGAAATAGAGTGGTCAAGGTTTTGCGCCAATAATTCGTATACCCCCAGCATGTATGCCCTCCCACAAAAAATTTGAAAGCAAGAACGAGCGTTTCCTGGTGGCAAAATAAACACGAGGAGAAAGCTGCACTATTTAGTTACAATGATATTTTTATATAAGTTGCACTTTTTACAAGCGAAGTATTGTATTCCACCCAAAAATTGGATTTCTAGTTTTCACCGAAAATAGGTCTTGGCTTCCCAATTTTACATAAAGTTCACTTAGACACCAAAATTGAGCTTCAGCATGCTCCACGTGTGTGACATGTAGATTTACAAGAAAATACCATTCTAAAATACAGAATTCCAATACAGAATTTCATATATGCAAAATATTTTTATGACAAATGAAAAATGTGTACCTTCAATCTTCTGGAAATATCTTAAGTTCTCTTTGTTCTAAACCGCTTTTAAATAACTGCTAAACCGTAAGCCTTAAAACAAATCTCATTACTCAAAAAAGTACATCTTCTTAAAGTATACATGCCAAACCTCATTTAAGTTAACTACTTCCGGACTTTTTTTTTTTTTTTTTTTTTTTTTTTTTTTTTGTTCTAGCTTTTAAAATTATTGTAACTTTTCATAACTGGAAAGTCATTATTGTTTTGTTTCACTTCCTACTTTTCTTTAATTTCCCCTTTATTGGTCTAAGAAAGACATTTCGTCGTTCTCCACGGGGAAGATGTCATTAGGTAGCCTCTGTTTCGTTGCCGCTTCATACCCTGCGAAGGCAATAGATTGTTTTCGGGTGTAAAAATTCTTACTATGGCTTCCTTTTTTATTTTTTATAGATATATATTTTTCATTTTTTTCTTATTTTACCGTTTTTTCATTATTTCAGTTTATTTTCTTATCTGTTTTCCTTAGTTTCACACATATTCACTATACACATAAACACCCATACCCAAGGCGGGACTCCAACCCGCGACCCTCTATGCGGCGGAACGCTAGCGACATACGCTTTAGCGACCATGGCTACGAGAGGCGGCAAGTTCCTCACAAGGGAACCGAGCGGGATGGTTCAGGTGGTACCTGACCCATGGGCTATTACGCGGGCTTTCCCTGTTTGCCAGCTGAATGCTGGGAGGGTTAATTACATTCACGGAATTTTCTGTCCCTCCATTCCATCTCCATCATTTCACATCATCCCATCCAGTGGTCCCTTTTTAGGATAAAAGTGTCGGCGGGTCTCTCGGCGTTGCATGGCAAGATGATATCCTCCTGGTAAATACTTCCTCCTTCAGTAGGGAGTTCTGTTGGCCTGCCTGGTGGGCCGTTTCCGGTGGGATGTCGGTAGAGCTGGCCTGCTGGGGAGTTTCCAACTGGTAAATAGTGGCCACTGTCGTGACTCCTTGTTTCGACCGCCCTCTGTCTCCTCTAGTCTGATCCTTCCTCCCGGGGATGCCCCATTTGGGGCTTAGGTACAATAAACCACGGGTTTGTATTCTTGCCGAATACCCTCCGTAGTAACCCTAATCGCAAGGGAAGTAACAGCTGTTGGTCCCGTGTCGTAGATTTACGGAATCTCAGCCCTTGTCGAGGGGCCTTTGTGCAAAATTAAGCTCTTTTTCACACGTTATTTAGAAAGGAACGATGAGAACCACAGTAGTTTGGGAGCATCCATAAATGAAAATTATATATATATATATATATATATATATATATATATATATATATATATATATATATATATAGTTTATTAGCCAGAATCATATCGGTGTTGCCGGTGTGCCGGAATTTCGTCCCGTAGGAGTTCTGTTACGCGCCAATAAATCTTACCTGGGATTATCGCTTTTAACACTCTTAGAAACCATTGGTCTGGGCCAGATTTGAACTCGCGACCTTCGGATCAATTGACCAGTGCCTAAGTAAACGAGCCACCCAGGTGAAAATGTTCTGTTTGTGTTAAGCTACGCGCTCTTTAAAATTACACATACATCCATACTTGCTGTCATAGTACCAGACTGGGAAAGTTTATCAATTTATCGTCCGCTAGCTGCGAATCGAATCCAGGACATTTGGATTTGAAGGCTAACCACCAGACCAAGTTATATTTGTAAACAATGGACTCACACGTAGCAATTTTATGCTTTTAGCAGGGCCACGACAAAAAGAAAAGTATAGCGACTTTTAGTTTGGAAAAATGAAGCATTTGAAAATTCAGCCCAACAACCATGAATGTCTCAGAATTAGCTATCGCCAGAATAGTTATTTATATAAAACTAGTGTATCATCTTGTGATTGTCACACAGATACACGTGTTACACAAAAAGTTGTATGCAATTGTAGCATTAAAATGTGTAAAAATAACTAATAAGATTATAAAATGTGATGTTACATTGTATTAGATTGGGAGATATAATAGTATGATTCCTTTAATGATAAATCGAGTGCGTTTACGAGTGTAGTAAGATTTGGTTATAATGATAAAAGCGCCTTCCTCAGCCTGCGGTGACGTCACTTTTTGAATGGATTGAAACAAGGGAGCAGCGCACGGCAACGTTAACGTTTTTTGACGTTTCACTCTGCGATAATCTGAAAATCTCTTGGGAAGTGTGGTTCACGGCTTTTCATTAGAGTTTAATATAACTCGTGGTGACTTGCCGGCGATGGTCTGTTTAGATAAGGTTCTTACCTGTGGAAAGGGTTCTTGCGTTACTTGCTACACGGCGTGTGTGTTTATAGAGCACAGTGGCGCTCCTCGCATAGCCCTAAAGTTCATCATCGTCATTATCATCATCATCATCATCATCATCATTATTATTATTATTATTATTATTATTATTATTATTATTATTATTATTATTATTATTAGTGAAAGACTGAGATCAGAAAGTCGGGTAAACACAACAAATCATAGGTTTCTTGTGCAAATCTGATTAAAACTTATTAAGTTTACATATAGAGCGGATAAGGGTATTATGGAATAATCGGGAAATATGGAATATCAAGATTTCGGCTCTGTTTGTTATTATGTGGGAGTGCCATGAAGTAGTCAAGAGAGATTCCCATGATGCACTGCAATGAGAGTTGACAGCTTGCTGCTATTTCATTCGCTACACAGGGCAGTGTGTTTTTTAATGTTCAAAACTTTTTGCAGCCGGCCCTCGTAGCCATAGTCGGTAGAGCGTATGCCTCTAGCGTTCCGTCACGTAGACGGTCGCAGGTTCGAGTCCCGCCATCTTCGTAGAAGCACCGAAGATGGATTGCGCTCTGGTCGCCCAATTGAGGTCGCCATACAGGACACCATTGAAAAAATCCACGATCTGATTATGCGAGACGGCCGTATGAATTGCTGAGGGGTGTAGGCATCTCAGCTGAGTAAGTGCACAATATCCTGCATGAAAAATTGGCAATGGAAAAGCTATGTGCAAGATGGGTGCCGTGATTGCTCACAGTCGGCCAAAAGCGCATCCGGAAAAACATTTCTACCGAGTACCTGGTGATGTTTAATCGCAATGCCCAAGTTTTTTGCGTCGATTTGTGACCTTGAAAGAAACTTGGATTCATCATTACCAGAGTTAGGACGCCACGCGGGAACACAGTCAACTGCTACGCGACGTAATACAACCTACCACGTGCGGCAAACGCTCATATCATTGTTAAATTAGTTGTGTTCTAATTGGAGTTCTGTTATCCTGTTATCCTCAGGTGAATGGTTGTAGGAAACGGATTTTTGTGGTTGTCTACTCAGTCGTATTACTAATACTTGGTTTGTTGTAGAATTATTTGGTTTAATTCTTGAATCTATGTTTATTGACTTGGATCGGTGACCACCTTTCAGACTTCGAAATCTTCGCTTCTCTTCTTAATGCATACGAACACGTTCTTCCTGTCGTAGTATCAACTTGTAAGTAAGGTTTTCCTCACTTCACCATTCAGTTCGAACCTTATTCTGATCCCCTCTCTAACTTTATTACGTAACCAAACTAGCTCACCCTTCACAAATGTTACATTATTATTGGTTTCTTATTTTATTTCGAATTTTCGCATTGGTTTGCAAAACTCATATGACTCACTGACGTTCCGCCCACCCTGAGTTGGGGAACGCCTACCCTGAGTTGTTTGTAACGGTATGCATCGTTATCAAATCAGTGAAGTAAATCTCTAACTGCATTTTGAAAGTCCTTTGTCCCAAACATTCCTAGCTGAAAGAATACAATAATCTTCAGACATCGAAATTTTACCTAATAGCCCAAAGAAGGTAACGGTCCTTCTTTCCTGTCTCTGCGACGTGTACAGATTTTTACAAGAATATTTTCTCTTTCTTGCCCAGATGCTAGTATATATGTTATATTAAATTATATTCTTCCCTTCATATTCTTTAAGTCAACTGCTATTTTAATCATTCTAATTTCATATTATTATAAAAAAATTGTTATATTAGTTTAGCAAAGCATTTCTATTAATTTATCTTCTTTCTTAATTGTTTGACTTCGATTAATTCACCGCCTCCTAATCGCTGCCTGATGCTGTGGTTACACACGTCATGTGTCAAAACGCTCAGGACTATACAAACACTGCACGCGGTGCCGTTAATGGCAGAGTGGCGGTGTTTGGAGACAGTGATTTGTTCACTGGCAGTAGAGAACATAAATGTCAGAAGTACGTAAACGCACGATGAATACAGAGTTAGCAAGAGGTGATATTTTTACTCAGAAGGGAGAAAATATCCAATACAAGTTATGCTATTTAGAAATTAATGGGACTAAACCCAAATGGCTGAGACAGCACTGAAACACTAGAACCACCAAGCAAGGATTTTGGCAAAAACAGAGGTCGAGGAACAGTGAGGGCCAAGTGTAACTTCACCGTCTCAGTCCGAATTTTTCAAGACTTGTGTAAGATGATGGTGTGTGCAAATATACCGATGCACACAGTAGAAAATACTAATTTTAAGTACTTCATACAAAAGTATACTAAACGCGATCCTCCTTCTCAAACAATTTTACTTAAATGAGAATTACCACAACGTTATAATGTCTTATCGCAAATACGAAAAAGAGTAGGCGAAAATAAAAAGTGGATTTCTATTGAAATAGTTACTGACATTCTTAGCGTGTTAGATAACGAGCATAGTTCTGCAGTATGAGCCGCTCATAAGCAGCTGCGGGACCTGTCAAGCAAAATGAAAACCGTACTGTGAGAAAAACCCAGGCTATTTTAAAATGGTGAACATTAAACATAATTTGCAAGGGCATAATGAAACAGCGCTTACAACGCAATGTGATCTGCAGTATTTTGTGCTTGCACCTGTTACATCATCTGATGTCGAGAGAACTTTTTCAAGCTGCAAATATTGCTTGTGTGACAGAAGGATGAGATTCACTTTCGGAAAGTTTAAAATGTATGTTGTTATACACTGTAATAAGTTGAACAATCGAAGAGTAGGCATTTACTTTGTATTGCAAAAGTAAGTTATTTTACTTTATTATTCAAAATCTGGTTTGTTATACATATACTTCTATTGAATGGTTCTGAAAACATATTGTTTTATTAAAACAGTTTGTTACCAAATTTGTATACCCCTAAGGTGGCCGACCTTGTTTACTACTGGAGCTAAATCACGCCCCTCTTCCTATAGTCACAGCATGCACGCACAGCAAGCCGAGTCCTAGAAGTCCTAGGACCAGTCAAAACAATGGACAAAGGCTGATGAAAGTGCCCCTAGGAAGACAAGGAACATTTTGTCAGCTGGTAAGGTGATGGCCACTGTTCTTTTTTTTGGGGGGGGGGGGGATTCTCAAGGAGTAATCCTAAAAAAAAAATACTTCGGAAAAGGCAGAAGCATAACCCGAGCCTGTTATACGAGGGCCGTTTTTTTTTTCAACCTCCGATAGGCTATAAATAAAACACAAGTTCATATAAAACAATAATTTTATTACCAAAACAATAGTACACTTATGGTTACTTTTCGACATAATCACCGAAGAGATTGAGACATTTTTCATATCTGTGGACAAGCTTTTCAATTCCCTCTTCAAAGAAAGTTGCCGCCAGTGAATTCAAGTAGTCCTTGACGTTCGTTTGAAGGTCCTCATTGGTTTGAAATCGCTTCCCACCAAGCCACGTCTTCAGTTGAGGAAAAAGGTGAAAGTCACTGGGTGCTAAGTCAGGACTGTATGGCGGATGATCGAAAATGTCCTTGACCCCCTTCATCATGCACATCATTACGACCATCTTTAAACTTTCGACACCATTCACGAACAACACCATCACTCATGAAGTTTTCGCCATACACACGACTCATCCTCCGATGGATTTCTGCAGCACCATGGCCTTCAGCCTGTAGAAAACGAATTACACTTCGCAATTCGCATTTGGCGGGAGCATCAATAATGGCGGCCATGTTTACGTGGCTGTAGCACAACGCCGACTGACGACTGAATGTCAACAATGGCGGAGTGTGTAGTGCGAGAGCTGCGCAGTCGCCGACAGCGCATACCCGCTTTCTGCTGCCCGCGTAGCGTCGGCATGGAGCGATCGGAGGTTGAAAAAAAAAACAGCCCTCGTACTTCATTGTTGGATTATCCGCAACCTGAGTTGACGGAAAACAGACCGAGATTGATGCGCAGAAAGTCCTCTTTCAACAGGATAATGCACCATCGCATACATCAGTAATAGCAGTGGCGAAAGTGCATGAGTTGGGTTTTGAATTGGTTCCTCATCCACCTTATTCAGCAGACTTAGCCCCAAGTGACTTCTTCCTGTTCCCAAACTTAAAAGGCCTCGGTAGCGTAGATGGTAGGGTGTCTGCCTCACGTTCAAGAGGTCCCGAGTTCGAATCTCGGTGAGGGTGAGTTACCTGAATAATGTTTTTTCCGGGGTTTTCCCTTATCCTTCAAGACGAATGTCGGGTAACTCTAAGCTCCATGGACCTTGGGCTCTTTTGAGCATCATTTCACCCAATTCATCCACCGTCCGATATGACATAACGTTGGAGGACGTAAATTCAAAAAAAATATCCCAAACTTGAAAATTTGGCTTGGTGGTAAGACATTTTCATCACATGAAGAAGTAATAGTCACCGTCAACGAACATTTTGCAGAACTTGACGAAACCTATGTTTCTGATGGATGAAAAAGCAGCAGCATCGCTGGACCAAGTGTATAGCCATCAGTGGAAACTCTGTCGAGAAATAAGGTGAGATGTTCACGGGTTGGGCGGGGAGGGGGTGTATTATTCTTTGTTTTTTACCAGAGTTAGCAAACGACTCTCGTGTTTATGGTAGTCGCAAAATTCAATGGCGGCGCACGTTGACCACTAGCAGCGAAGCGCGGCGTAGCTGCATGCAGTAACAAGACGAAATAAAAACACTTTATAGGGTATTGCTGTAGCTGTCAGGTAAACATAGACATCCATCTGATTGGATGTTGTGTTGACCAGCACCTCCTGCCAGCCGCCAATACATTTTGCGTTTGTCATACTGTAAAATATGCATATGTAAATATGCAATGTATGTAGTAGGGCAATGGAGTATGCTGTTACATTTTAATTTAACAAAATTGTTTGAGACAAATTTTGTCCCCAGCGGGGGATTGAACGCGGGATCCCTCACACTGCAGGCTGCTGCTCTTTTGACGCAGCTATGGAGCCAACAGAGGTTTTTCTTGTTTTACTCCTGGCAGTTTATATTATCGGATCATATGGCACAATAAACTAAGTTATCTGACATTCGTATTTTCAGGATAAGATGAAGGCATACAACCAAACAGATTCTAACTCGGAATCTCTTCAATGTAAGGCAGGCTCTCTACTCCCTGCACACCATGGAGCAGCGCGTCAAGAAAGCTTGTGACCCACGTAGCGCTAAAATTGCGTCACGAAGTAGATGATGGATGTCGTTCGCGAAATGTTTGATTCAGATCACGAACATGTTTCGAAACCATAGACAGCAGCGGAGATCAACAAACGTTACACTTTTTCCCACCTCTGACTGAGTCTGTCGGTGAGCGATTTGTATGACATGTGAGTCGGTAATGCTCTCATATCTTTCCCAGAACTAGCTGCATAACGCGATTCTCTTTAGTTATAAAGAGGGTAGACTTGTTAGTCAAATTATTAAAAACAAATAATTGTATGCGGCGTTCAGGAGGTCCCCAGTTTAAATCTCGTTCAGGGTGAGATATCTAGATGAGGTTTTTTTATTCTTTCGAAATTTTCCCTTATTCTGAAAGATCTGGTCTGGTAACTCTAAGCTCTATGTACCTTGTACTCATTTGAACATAATTTCATTCATCGTCCGTTATGACTTAACGTTGGAGGTTTTCCCTTAACCAGTAAGACGAATCTCTGATAACTCTAAGCTCTATGTACCCTGTACTCATTTGAACATAATTTCTTTCATCGTCCGTTATGACTTAACGTTGTAGGTTTTCTCTTATCCTGAAACACGAATGCCTGGTAACCCTAAGCTCTATGTACCCTGTACTCATTTGAACATCATTTCATTCATCGTCCGATATGACTTAACGTTGGAGGTTTTCTCTTATCCTGAAAGATGAATGTCTAGTTACTCTAAGCTCTATGTACCCTGTACTCATTTGAACAGCATTTCATTCATCGTCCGATATGGCGTAACGTTAGAGGTTTTCCCTTATCCTGAAAGATGAATGTCTAATAGCTCTAAGCTCTATGTACACTGTACTCATTTGAACATCATTTCATTCATCGGCCGATATGACTTAACGTTGGAGGTTTTCCCTTATCCTGAGAGCTGAATCTCTAGTAACTCTAAGCTCTATGTATCCTGTAATCATTTGAACATCATTTCATTCTTCGTCCAATATGACTTAACGTTGAAGGTTTCCTCTTATCCTGAAAGATGAATATCTGGTAACTCTAAGCTCTATGTAACCTGTACTCATTTGAACATCGTTTTGTTCATCGTCTGATATGACTTAACATGAGGTAAATTAGGGGGGGGGGGGAGACATGTAAATTCGATTTATTTGGAGTCATGTAACTGTTTAATGCACTGCTCTGAATGGTTCAACTCAATGATTTAGCATAGCTTTTTTCTGATTTTGCCTATAGTATTTAGTGTTTGATAGTTTTCATGGTGTCCTGAGGAAGTGATTTCTACCAAACCTGGGAAGTACGGACAATATTATATAAGATATCCTATAATGGGAAAACAACAGCTGAACATGAGTGAAAGAAATCGAAGATTACGTAAGAAACAATCACAGACAGTTTAAGAGAAACACGCGAAGGAGGATTGGCAAAACATGTAAATAATAAGTGGGTTTCGGCTGATGAGTTCAACTCCGTCCTTTTATTTGAAGTTACGTTAATGCACTTAATTTTGACGTTTTATTCGCTCTTCTCTGCAGACGCGTTTTGCTATTCTGTTTTACAGAACTGACAGTTTATGGAGATTCACGACAAGTTAATTTGCATGTTGATTTATAACAAGTGCTCATCTGCATATCAGAATATGTCCTTGAACTTATTTGTATTAGCCGGGGTTTTAATGAGATTCTTCTTCCAGTTGTTTGTAGGTAAGCTATTAACATTCCTACATTTGTTACGAGATGAAGTGCCCGCCTCGGTACCGTGGTGGTAGCATGTCTGCTACTGAGGTCCCGAGTTCGAATCTCGGTCAGGGTGAGTTCCCTGGATAAGGTTTTCCCGGGGTTTTCCCTTATCCTGAAAGACGAATGTCAGGTAACTCTAAGCTCTATGGAACCTACGCTCATTTGAGCATCATTTCACCTATTCCATTCATCGTCCGATATGACTTAAATTGGAGGACGTAAATTAAAAAAAAAAAAAAAAAGTTACGAAATGAAGTATTGGCATTTTTACTAAGATACACCATGGAACTACAGTTTTTAGAATTTTTAGTTTCTTTACTATGTACTTTGGACATAAATAAGTTATAGCTTCCTACCAAAAATTTGAGTTTTCACCGTAAATATACCTTTTGATGCCTCCTAAATATCTATTTCCCAGGAGCATTTTTAAAGGTCCGTGTATGTCTGTGGTATGTGTCGATATAATTCAAAAAAGAAAAGAGCGATAAAAACCAAACTTGGCGCGTAAGGTCAACAACTTCCAAGGATGCGACAAGACTATTTTCAAGAAAATCCCCCATTTCAGGCTATCCTTTACATGGAAATTTTCTTAAAGATTCTCATTCTGCACAAATGCGTGATTTTTATTAAAATACCGCATGGAACGGTAGAGTCAGACTGAAAAATCCATTGACATAGCCAGCATTTGAAGCATGGATGTCCCTGTTTCCGTCCGGTTGCTCTTAACCACTGAGCTACCATAGCAACGTGCCAGCATGACATTAAATTCTCCAACTGCCTCTTTTTTCCAGATAAACCACTAGGAGATCTCGACAACTACCTTTATGGGGACTTACAATGTGTAAGTACTTTAAGTGAGGAGATATATGCGAAGGATCTCTCAAAATTGGTTTCCAGCATGTATTTGAAGACCGGCAGAAATGCTGGGACAAGTGCACGTATTCAGGGGAGACTATTTTGAGAAGCACCGTCAAAGTTATGAGGATAAGTAAAGGTACTTGTCAAAAAAAAAAAAAAAAAAAAGTGAGCATTCTTTATTGAACAGCCCTCGTAAATTTAATATAAAATGTTGAAACGTAATGGAAAAATACAAGTGAAACTATCAAATTGTATTTTTTATACAAATTCGCTAGCCTTTAGGGGAATGTTTGATTTTGTATCATATTCTCTGCTTAGTTATTCATATTTTATCTTTGTATATTATGTCTTTTATGTTCAATGTTCAAGTATATATTCTATTAAACGGTACACTTCTTGACATGTTCAGAAACCTTTGTGGCTACTGTTGCAAATCGAACTAATCTATGAGCAGTTGTTGGCGCTGCATATAGGTAAGCCCCATGATGTTTGGGGGTGGAGCTGAGATTAGGTCATACACCCGGCGGTCAAGGACCGGCTCCCTCCCTCCACCTACCCCGTGTCTGGGTAAAGGGCGACCACGCGACGCTGTGACCTCATTTCCCTGCTGCTTCACGTTAGAAGTGCTAACATTAGAATTCATTGAGACTAGACATTTTCCATGTTGGTTAGACTGCTGGGCGCCGATGCTGGAGGGAGAAGATTAGTGGCCGTCACGTATAGTAGAAGAGCCGCCCATCCAGTTACGCACGGCTGTGCGTGTCTCACTCACACAGTGGCGGCTCGTTCACAACACCGTCGTTGGACAGTTTGCATTTGTCCATGAACCTTGCGTTTAAAACATTACCCTAGACACTTAAAACTCCTAGGACAATATAAGGACAAGCACTATGAAGCTAGTTGCAGTGAAGCAACAAATACTATACAAATATAATGAATTTGTAACATAAATGTTCACTTATCTTAAAAGAAAATGATCAAAATTTTCTTATTAATTGATGAGGATTGTGATTTCGTGAAAACTCATTCATATCCTCAGCTCAAACAACCTTGTTATCAACGTTACAATCACTAGATGTCACTAGGTTTTTGCCAGTACTACCAAAATCAGAAAATGAAGTAAACTTAGAAACGGAATCGCTTTTTCTCTGCTGCTTTTTGATGAATATTGTAAAATTTAACAGTTAATATGATTTGATTTTTAAGTTTATTTGATTTTCAGATTTTGGTAGTACTGGCAAAAACCTAGTGACATCTAGTGATTGTAACGTTGATAATGAGGTTGTTTGAGCTGAGGATGTGAATGAGTTTTCACGAAATCGCGATCCTCGTCAATTAATAACACAATTTTGATCATTTTCTTTTAAGATAAGTGAAGTTTTATGTTACAAATTATTATATTTGTATAGTAAAAAGAAGACTAATGGATGTCATAAAGGATATCAACAAAGATTATATAAAGTCGATGTTCCATTCTTATTTTGTGAGTCTTAGAAGTGTAATTATTCTTATGTTGGCAAAGTTCGAGTTACATTGATTATCGCTAACAAAGATGTTGCGAGGTTTTGTAGGCATCACATTAAATAAAATAATGAACTATGTAAAATTGAGTGGAAATTCGAATTCTGAGCTAGACAGTAACTCTCCGCTTGAGTCAAAGGTCATCTTTATCAAGTTTGGTCGAAATCGGTGCATTGTTCTAGAAGACTTAAAGGAACATGCCCCAACTTTTTTCTGGTATTTTGAAATTAGCTTCGAACCTTGCGTTGGCTTATAGTAGCGCGTCAATAATTTTATGAGCGAAACTGTGCTTATGAATAAATAGAGCTACACTGAAAGCTCCAATGCCATAGCCGGGATTTGAACCACGGATCTCCCGCTCTCCGTGCGGTTGCACTAACTGAGCTACTATGGCCAATGTGCCGATATGACATTAATTTCTCCAACTGACTCGTGTGTTTCCCGGTAGACCAGTAGGAGTTCTCATATGCTTTGAGACACGTACCTTCTGTGACGACTTACTATGCTGTAAGTATTAAGTCCCAGGCTTCATAGTTAAACCACTATGTCTTTAGGTAAATTAATGGAAATAATCATTTCTTCCACACTAGCCGTGTGTAGGCTAAGGTTTGGATGAGCAGAGCCAAACTGAAAAATTCAATGCCTTAACCGGGATTCGAACCACGGATCTCCCGCTCTCCGTGCGGTTGCAGTAACTGAGCTATTATGGCCAACATGCCGACATGACATTAAAATGGGACTCAAATACTTACAGTAAGTCGCCACAAAAGGTGCGTGTCTCACAGCATATGAGAACCCTCAGTGTCAGTTGGAGAATTTAATGTCATGTGATCCGTGGTTCAAATCCCGGCTATGACATTGAACTTTTCAGTCTGGCTCTGCTCATTCAAACCTTAGCATACACATGGCTAGTGTGGAAGAAATGATTATTTCCAAAAATACAAAAGTTTAAAGGGACTAAATTTCCATAAATTGAAATTAATGGAATGCTGACATTCATCTTGAACTCGCTTCAATTTCGGGGCTGCACTTCCTTGTTTTCTCATGTTTCCAAAGTATTTTGCATCTTTTGACTCTTAAACTTTCAGATATCACTTATAGCTACATGTTATTTACAACAGTGCTTTTTTGTCGTGTAGTAATTTAGGGAAAGCTGTAAACGATTAAGCTTTGTACACTTCTAGCTAAAAAAAAAGGTAAACAAACAAAACCAATCAATCCGAAACATCTTTCTTTAATCGGTGTTCAACCAGAGTTTAGTTTTTAAATCAATACATAAAACTAGGAAAATAAAACACAATTATTTACTGATATCCACCAATTAGTATGTCACTTTAAAGCAAAACTTTTACTGTACTTTGGTTGTTATTCATTTGAATATTTGACCAGTTTGATTAAAGTGCCACATGTTTAAAATTGCTTTCATGTAAAATTAAATGCATATATTGAGTTTTTTAGAAATGGTCTCTGAAGTCGTCTTTATTCTGATGACTTTTGCATAGTAAATTGCAAAAGATGGACCAAAGCTTAAGGAAAAAATCCTCATTTCTATAAAGCACACACTTCCAATACTTTTTTTAAGATTTCTGAGATATTCCTTTTACTTCGAATGGAAAGTCGTCATTCCTTTTTTTCTCTCCGAATTTCAAAGTCATGAAATGACCAGTTCTTAAGCCTACTGTAACCCAATTCTAACTGCAAGGAATGTGGAACAAAACTACTTCTATAACTTATCTCAGTTAATATGAAGTCGATAGTAGAATGAGGTTTGTTACTTTGTTGAAGGAAGGGTAGAGTGTAAATGTAGCCATTCGGGGAGAGGGATTAAGGTATTTTGGGATTGAAAGAGAAAAACCTCGACAGTGCACAGGTCAATACGTTCATGCATTACTTCAGAGTATAACCAAACACCCACGACCATGCTACTACCCCTCTAACTGCTGTATCATGTTGAGGTTATGAGATTTCCCCTGCAGTTAGCTCACAGTAATGCAATTACTTCGCCGTTATTACGTAGCCCTTGAGAGCACCGATTTCTTTCTCCCTTGGCCAGGGTAACCAGCCACCGCTGTACACTGAAGAGGGCGGATAGCTGTAACGTGGGAGTTGAGAGCTAAATCCGATTGTCTGGTGCTTCTCCATTGTGTCCGTTTCTAACGACATGTCATTGTTCGTTTTATTTGGAGGTCTATTCATGGAGGTGAGAAATGTGGTCATCTTACAGCGGCGGCGGCGGCGGAGGAGAAGCTGTTGTGACAGGCCTCTAGGTCAGAGGTCACCCTGATCTTAGCCATGAGAATAAAAAGAGAACTAACCGGAAGGCGAGGCTGTCATACACTTGAGCCGTGTTTCTGTCGAATGCTAGGGAAGGATCGGATGACTCCTTCCTCGCCTTGACACAGAAAACAGCCGAAATTATGATCGTAGGTGTTTTATACAAAGGATAACCCTTCAGCGGTTCCTTGTTTACGACATTCTCCTTTGTATTTCCGGATGGAAGAAAGATGACCATAAAGGAGTGACGTAACTTCAAAGATCTCGAAGAAGAGTGCGTATTGAAGCAGCTGAAACTAATCCGGGGGAGGGGGGCTGAAACATAGTGGGCCCACCCATGTACACACATGTTCAAATTTTTACACTAATGGCATGTGTACCATTCCTTGCCGTGGTAAACTACTGACTTTACCTCGGGAAATAGTCATTTGGTGATGCGCTGATGACAATACTGGGTTATATCTGCCCAAATCACACTATCATGTTTAAATGACGGAACAGTATGGGTTAGAATTCCCAAACAAAAGAAACACATCATTTTCGCCAGGGAAGACATCCTCATGAAGTTATAGTCCACTGGGACCTTGTGGGTATTTTGTTGCCTTATGACCTCTTTGAATCGGTGCCTTAAGAAGACTTAGAAACGAAATTCCACACAATCATGGCCTACAATGCCCTAATTATATTAGCAGAAACATTGTTACAAGAACAGTGTCAAAATAAGGTCAATTAAAGGGTTTAGTATAATTAATGCATTTCCACATGTGCTGGGATACACTAATTGGACATATAAAATAATGCGACAAATTCAGGAGGTCAGTGCCCAAATTTGAACTAGTGTTAGTGTGCAAATTGTCATCTTGTAGATTAACTTCCCTTTGTGACAACGGTCGTCATAAACTGACAGAAAAGAAACTTCTCAGTCCAGAAAATCTATATTCGTCACAGAGATTTACTGTCATTCACAGGGAAGCAAATTAAGAAGCTTCGGAGGACATACAAAAATGAAAGCGGCAAATTACCCGGCGTCCCTCTGTGGCAAAGCCAGCCACCCAGACGTACCCAATACCCATGGACGTAGGAAACCACTGACCAAACCCATCCGATCAGCACCTCTACGGGACGAGTTCAAATATTCTGCTTGTCGTTCTTTTGGTAACGTCAGAAGCACCACCAGTGATAGGAGTCCACAGTGGTCGTACCACAGCAGCTGAAGAGGTCGTACGGGCCCCATCTATAGTATATAAGTTAAAAAGAAAATAGCAAGCAAGTTTGAGAATCGGCACAGAGAACCGCCGGTATCCAGCTCCTGTAGAACTTCTCTTGCAGTAAACTATATCCTTACAGTAAATACCTCATGCAGTTCGTTCTTGAAGAAATACAATGTATTAAAAAAAATTACCACTGCTCTCAATCATCCGAAGTTTTTTCCTAATATTATCTGCTATTTCAAAGATATTTCTGTGCATAAATATGTTTATAGTGTAACACTTTCTATTCCTTAATGATTTATCACACTATTGTTAATTCCTATACAATATTCTAAGTGCCAATGGTCTCAGCTGTTTTTTTTAAGGCATTTTGGTTGTGTAACATTGTGGTCGCAAAAAATTTAAAATTCGTTCTCTTTGCATGGCCTAGAGAATTACGAAAAACTGAATAATAATTTCCTATTTGAGAAGAGTATTAGCAAGTTCATAAAATTAAAAGTATTGTTTGTAGAAATTTAAAATGTTCTTTATTTCAGTAAAAGGGAAGTTTTGTACAACCCTGGCAGCAGCAAAATTACGTAACGTTCACACACGCAATCTTCATGGTCGTCTCTTTATTCTCGCCACAGGTAAACAAATATAAGAATGCACTGCGGTACACTACACAGCTGCACACACAATTAACAACTCACTAGCAAGTGACTAGGAACTAATACTTTGCCGGCTTTTATACTGTCCATCTATACAAAGAAGGTCCCTGAAAGGAATGTGCTCCTTCACACAGTGGAACAAGGACAGCGAATGTGTGTGGCAGAGAACACTTGCTATACAAGGAGAAGACCGTTAAAAAAACATGCGCCCTATTCACTCTGTACACTAAAACCGAGAAGATTCATTCACAAAAGTAGAAGCCGTCAGAATGTTCTTGAATGGTCTGTAACTGTATTGATATGGGGTGTCATAAACCTGTCCAGGGAGCGTGTGGGAACCTTCTTCAATATCCCTGCGTCTCTGGCCTCGGAGACTTTCTCTCCTGTGGAGGACGGTACCTCCACTCATTGTCCTAGAAAGCCGTCGATCGTTCGATAACAATGACGATGCAGCGAGAAAGACGAGACTATCTGTCTCTTTCTCTGTCTCTCTGTTTCTCTCTCTCTCGGCAAGCGTTTAGGGCTCGCGCACGCGCCAGCTGCGGCTTCCGCTAGCGGTACAACAACGCCTCGGCGACATTATATTTACCTCTGTCAGTTATCCAAAATATACACCGAGAATGTAAAGGGCTTTTGAGTACATTCCTAGAATGTTCAAGATATACACTCCATTTTCCTTGAAAATATCTAAAACATACGTATTTCAATGCAAATTGTTAGAGCTGTTATAGAGAAAGTATGAGATGGTTTCAAAAAGTATTGCATGACGAAGGTAGACTGCATTATCTTCGTGTGGTATCCTTCAAACCAAGTCTGGTATCTAATCATTTGCTAGATATTTCTTTTTATTTGTTTAAATGTTCAAATATGTGTACTTTCTCAAAGAGAATAAATTTCAGAGATATCACAAAGCTACCAAATTTTGAAAGATTTGACAATCGTTTAGGCGCACTGTACTCCTCCCTAACTGAAGAGAAATATGGAAGGAATCAGCTGTTGGGATTGCCTGTCTCGGCTAGACTCAAGTAGATAGAGGAATAATAATTTGTACAAAAGTGAGTAAAGAAAAAGTGATGTGAGTACCGGAAGTTTTTCCCTCTATTTTTCGCATCACTGAATATGTTTTCTTCTGGTATAAAACTTTGTTTAATTCGAGATGTATTGGATTTGTGGGGATGGTAACCCTGACATATAGAAGTTAAAGAATCGTTACAGACAGTTTGCTAACCACTGTGACTGGGCGATACTCAACCTCATTGGGCGTGTCTGGGCGATGTAAGTTGAAGAAAAACCCTGTTCAGTAGAAATCGAAAGGGCAACCTATCGATTAGACGTCACTTGCCTGGTCAGCAGATAAATCGCTCCTTTTGAAATGAACTTGCTTGGTATCAATTGATCAGATCTAGAATTTACTTTTCTTGAGTTCACTCTCCCTGTAGATAAGACATTTAGAAGCTTAATAAGATCTGCGTAGGATCAGTTTTAAATGTGGTTTGTTCCAAAGACTTTTACTTAATCAGTAGCAGGATAGTCTCAAACTGCCATGCAAGTCAATCTCAACTCTACATCCAGTATATTTAATTTTTATACCTCTTCAACAAACAGTTCGCATAAAATACGGTTTTTCTTTATCTTCTTCTCTTCTGCATTTCAAGGATTAGTTAGAAATGTTGCTCCAGCTTCAAAATGTATCCGAACCTCGTTTCCTTGGTCTACTTTCTTTTGTTCTGTAGTAAAATGCTTTTCTTGGAATCCTCTCTGGTGAGATTCTTTCAACGTGTTATTTTCATTCATTTCTGTAATGTGTAATGTTTTCTTCCAGGGAAACTGTTTCTAATTCTTCTTATATTATCCATGGGGATTGGTGCCTACTTTGACTGATCTTAGAAATATAATTTCAGCAGTTTGCATCGTTACTTTCCTATTTCAGGTTCATAAGGAAAGTAGGCACAGCCGTTAGTTTGTAAAATTTTTAGACTCCTGTTAATTGTGCCGCTGAAAGATGGATAGTTTAATCATTTTCTAGCTTATAACTGATGTGCATTTCTAAGTATTGTGACTTTGTGGGTTCGTAAACTTAAGTCTTGTTGGCATAAATTTAAAATGCGCTTTATTGCAGTAAAACGACGCTTTGTACACCCCTGACAGCAGCGAAATGACGTAACATACACACCCACAGTCCTCAAGGTTGTCTGCCACACGTAAACAAACGAAAGAAATTACCGTGGTACACTCACAAATGTCCACACAGCTGCACACTCAATTAACAACTGACTCCTAGCAACACACCACAACCTGCGATTGGACACTTGAAGGTCCGGAAGCCAGACTTTCAGTCTCTAGCCAGATTAGGGCTGAACCCTCTACTGGCAGTGGAATATTTTATAAGTTAGGGCAAATGACGGCAGAGGTTTGTTTTGGTAGTTTTTTCTCTTATATATAAATTGTGTACTGATACTGCAGTGTTTTTATCTACCTAAAACAAGTCTTGGTCTTTTGTATTTTTCGCCGGGGTCGATGGCGTACTCACCTAGACGGCGTATAAGGGAGTTGAAGTTATGGGAGAGGTTTTGATAGAATGGGAGTGAGAGGTTGTGGACGTAGTCTGTTAGGGTAGGAATGTGGTTAGGCATGTACCATGGGGAATCCGTGGCAATACGAAAGAATCGAGACTGCAGGACTTCAAGGCGATGTAGGTGAGTTTTAGCTGCTATACCCCAAATAGGACAGGCATAAGTGATGGCTGGCCGCAGCACTTGTTTATAGAGGAGCAACTTATTGGATATGGACTTCACTGAGCGCCTATTGTACAATGGATATAACATACCCATACGTTTGCTGACCTTGTTGGCTGTGTAGGTTATGTGGTCCTTCCACGTCAGTTTTACATCAAACAAAACGCCTAGATATCGTATATATGTTTGCCAATGTACTTCCTCTCGGGCTAGACGAACAGGTGGTGCGTCCTCTAGCTACCTTCTGGAGGAAGAGATGGCTTGGCTCTTCTGGGGGTGGATGCTCAAGCGTCATCGTTTGAACCAGGTGGTGAGAAGAAACTCTTTGCGAGGCTTTTTATACCCCAGCCATGGTTTCTCGAAACCTGCCGACGTTTCAAGGCCTTTCACGGTGGCAAGAGAAGGAAAGAATTATGCAGACATCACTGTCTCCTTCTCTCCCCTCTTCTGTCTCTCACTCGGCAAGCGCCCAGGGCTCCGCGGCACCAACAACAATGCGATCGGCGACAGTATTTAAAACTCGTTGCATGCTGGTAAATAATTACAATTTGGGTTCTAACAGTTTATTTACTTTGGAAGGATATTGTATTTGTTTTAATTGTTGATATTTTAAAATTACACTCATTATATAACTCACTCAGCGGATACTTGCAGTTCGTCTTCAGTTTTACTTGTGATTATTTTATCATTCGCAAATGATATTGTTTTAAGCATAAAATTTGGTGCAATACAAATGCCTCCATTGAGTTCAAACATCCATTCCCTAATCAGATTATCTGAATATGTTGAAAACATCGTAGTGCATTAAGCTACACCGCTGCCTTAGACCTTGATTTATGTGTCTGTTTACTATATCTGCCATTTCCATATATACTGGTTGCCATGGCTTTATACATACATTCTAGAAGTTTAATTGAGGGATTCGTATATCCTCTTTTAGGTATAATCTCCCAAACCTTTCCCCGGCTTTACTCCATCAAACGCTTTTTCGTAATCAGTGTAGCCTATACGACTTTCAAGGTTAACTTCCCTTCCTTTTTTCCACTATCTGCATGACTGTAAAAGTGGCATCGTCCAGGCTCTTCCCTTTGTAAAACAGTTTTGTTCCAGCAATAATATGGTGTAATTGAAAATGACTGGCAGGAAAAGAAAATGTTGCTGCGACTACTGCAATCAATTTATTTCATAAACGTAAGTAATAGACTTAATAGGTGATTCTCCTCCAAATTTCCATGGGCATGATGTAAGGCTTATTTGTGTTAGGGCATATGTCTGTGGATGCTCCATGTTTAGTTAGAATTCTTTCCAACATAGCCTGATCATCAATTAATTAACGTCTTAGCTGTTGAAAACCCTATAAAATAGGATACGAATACATACAATCAACATAAATTACAGTCTACAATTACATGGCTTTCTTATCTCATCATTTATTTTCAAATGGCTTCTACAAATGAATATTGTATACATTTGCTTTTCTGGATCATATTGTGGCACATTTGTGCCAAGCTATCAATTGGATGGCGTATAATGCCCGCCTCGGTAGCGTGCTGGTACAGTGTCTGCATAACATTCAAGACGTCCCGAGTTCGAATCTCGGTCAGGGTGAGTTACCTGGATAAGGTTTTTTCTGGGGTTTTCCCTTATCCTGAAAGACGCATGCCGGGTAAGTGTAAGCTCAATGGACCCTGAACTCATTTGAGCATCATTTCGCCCATTCCATTCATCGTCCGATATGACTTAACATTGGAGGACGTAAAATTAAAAAAAAAAAAAGAAAAAATGTCGCATAACAAGAGTTAAGGGAAGATGTGTAGCTCTTTGCCCAACTATAAACACCAGAAGTTACGAGTATATCGGCAGATAATGAAAATCTTCTGAAAGTTCTTTTGATCTGTGGGAAATTGCAGCGGCTATGTGTATAAGGCAGAGTGTTACAAGAGTGAGTTTTTGGTGCGACAAGTACTATGTTCTCCAAGCGAAGTGTTGTAAGAGACAAGCGAGGTGTTCGACTCACCAGCGGGTGAACCATTCAGAAAAAGAGGCCTCGTCGTGCGTATTTCACTGCTCCTATTCGTGAAGTGACAGCAAAAATTTTCATTGAGGACAATAAACCTTTTTAGTATTGTATCATTACAAATTTCATATAAACCGAGTCGATCTTCAGATGTTTGAAAATCATGTCGCTGTATCTCGGTCTATAGATTCATTACTCTTTCCACATTATTGCAAGAAGCAATTAAAAGAACGAGAATAAAATAAATCTTAAAAAAAGAGTAAAAAATACAAACCAGTAAGAACCAAAATGACAGGAAAAAAATTAGGTAGATATATTTTGTTTGTTAACGACGCTGTCAGTGCTCAGACATGGCGATGTAATTGTGTCGCGAGTGCCAATAAATCTATTGACGCGGGTCTGTCGGTTTAACCACACGGTCTGTCACTAAGCATCTTATTTTGGAGAATGGTAACATATTCACTGCTCTCAAAACCATTATATAGATGTAGTTATTTTCCCCAAGTGAATATCAATAATTTGCATAGGGAACATCGCTACCGCTGCCAACTCATCGAAGGAGAGTCTCGCCCTGAGGCAGAACAGACCAGTGAGAAGGGTGAAGCCCCTACAACACTTATTTTAAATTACAGAGGGATCCAAATTCCATTAGGACAATCCAGAACATATAGCAAATGTAGAGCTCTCCAAGAAGAGAGACAAAATAATATTTCTCTGTCCCTTTTCTGTAGGAGCGTACGCGCATAACAATATGAGCTCACACACCTTTCTAGCTGCACTTTATTTCGATTAAGTTTTTCTTTCTCTGCCAACTGTAAGAGGGATCCACCATCTGTAGTTCAGTCCCCTGCCAGTGGTTTTGAAGACTCATTTCAGCACAGTGAAGGTTGCAGAATTCCCACAGAATTTAATGTCAGGACGGCACGTCGGCCATGGTAGCTCAAGGGTTAGAGCGACTGGACGGAAACCAGGATATCCGTGGTTCAAATCCCGGCCATGCCATTGAAGTTTTCATGTTGACTCGATCTATCAAAGATCTTAGCCTATATACGGCTAGTGTGAAGAAATTATTAATTTCCACCAATTAACTAAAATAAGAAGAGTTAAATGATGAAGCCTGAGACTCAAGCATTTACGATAGTAAGTCGCCACAAACGGTGTATCTCGGAAACGATAGCCCCTAGTGGTGTACCGGGGAAATATGAGTCAAATGGAGAATTTAGTGTCATGATGGCACGTTGGCCATGGTAGCTCAATGGGTTAGAGCGACTGGATGGAAACCAGGAGATCCGTGGTTCAAATCCTGGCCATGGCATTGAATTTTTCATGTTGATTCTATCCATAAAAAAAACCTTAGCTAGTGTGAAGAAATGATTAATTTCCGTCAATTAACTAAAGTACATATATACAACTTTCCTTTATCTTCCTAAAATATTATTTATAAAATAGGAATTAAAATTAAGAAGGAATTGTGCAATATTTAATTTGTGGATGTCCAATGAAACAACAGCAGTTAATAGCATTTACTAGGTGATCCAAAAACACTTACATCCCCGCGGGTGAAATGAGAAAAGCGCGGATTGAATGCTATTGTTCAATGAACATGGCATGAATGAATGATTTCGTGCATGCTCACTGAGCTGCGCTGAGGCTTGCCTTTTTATTCAGTTTGATTCCGCATCCCGTGTTTGAAACTTCTCTGAGCCTAACACTCATTGTTTTATTCATTTCGCACGTTATTATTGTTTTAAACCCCTGAATTATTCTCGCCCCATGTAGAACGACGCACTAATTCTGAGAAAAACCAATCAATCAGCTTCTGTCTGGCCTTGTCGGTTACGATTTTACCATTGATGGTGGCGCTTCCCTTAGAATAATTTATTACTTTTATTTATATTATACTAGCTTTGACAGTCGTATTTACAAGTTACGCTCGGCACTTTTAACGCTCGATACCACGCTCTAGTGATTTCCAAAAGATAATAGCGACAGCACCTGTTTGACTTAAAATTGTCGTCTTACTTTTCTAGGGAAGTTTCTTTATCACTAAACATTTTCGTACTTTGGAACATGGAATGGTCCGTCTCAGCCGTTAAGCAGTAGTGGATAGCTTCAATACTGTTACGTATATAATGTATGTGATTTAGCCTTGATGATGATGTTATATATATATATATATATATATATATATATATATATATATATATATATATATATATATATATATGCCGTAAAAATAAAATACATAGTTCATAGAGCTTAGAATTACCAGACATTCATCTTTCAGGATAAGGGAAAACCTCCAACGTTAAGATATATTGGACGATGAATTGAATATTCAAATGAGTACAAGGTACATAGAGCTTAGAGTTACCAGACATTCGTCTTTCAGGATAAGGGAAAACCTCCAACGTTAAGTCATATGAATACAAGGTACATAGAGCTTAGAGTTACCAGACATTCATCTTTCAGGATAAGCGAAAACCCCCAAAGTTAAGTCATATCGGACGATGAATGAAATGATGTTCAAATGAGTACAGGGTACATAGAGCTTAGAGTTACCAGACATTCATCTTTCAGGATAAGCGAAAACCCCCAACGTTAAGTCATATCGGACGATGAATGAAATGATGTTCAAATGAGTACAGGGTACATAGAGCTTAGAGTTACGTGACATTCATCTTTCAGGATAAGGGAAAACCTCCAACATTAAGTCATATCGGACGATGAATGAAATGATGTTCAAATGAGTACAAGGTACATAGAGTTTAGAGTTACCAGACATTCATCTTTCAGGATAAGGGAGAACCTCGAACGTTAAGTCATATCGGACGATGAATGAACTGATGTTTAAATGAGTACAGGGTGCATAGAGCTTAGAGTTAATTAGACATTCATCTTTCAGAATAAGGGAAAACCTCCAACGTTATGTCATATCGGACGATGAATGAACTAATGTTCAAATGAGTACAGGATATATAGAGCTTAGAGTTAATTAGACATTCATCTTTCAGAATAAGGGAAAACCTCCAACGTTAAGTCATATCGGACGATGAATGAACTGATGTTCAAATGAGTACAGGGTACATAGAGCTTAGAGTTAATTAGACATTCATCTTTCAGAATAAGGGAAAACCTCCAACGTTAAGTCATATCGGACGATGAATGAACTGATGTTTAAATGAGTACTGGGTGCATAGAGCTTAGAGTTACCAGACATTCATCTTTCAGGATAAGCGAAAACCCCCAACGTTAAGTCATATCGGACGATGAATGAAATGATGTTCAAATGAGTACAGGGTACATAGAGCTTAGAGTTACCAGACATTCATCTTTCAGGATAAGGGAAAACCCCCAACGTTGTCATATCGGACGATGAATGAGATGATGTTCAAATGAGTACAGGGTACATAGAGCTTAGAGTTACGTGACATTCATCTTTCAGGATAAGGGAAAACCTCCAACATTAAGTCATATCGGACGATGAATGAAATGATGTTCAAATGAGTACAAGGTACATAGAGTTTAGAGTTACCAGACATTCATCTTTCAGGATAAGGGAGAACCTCCAACGTTAAGTCATATCGGACGATGAATGAAATGATGTTCAAATGAGTACAGGGTACATAGAGCTTAGAGTTAATTAGACATTCATCTTTCAGAATAAGGGAAAACCCCCAAAGTTAAGTCATATCGGACGATGAATGAACTGATGTTTAAATGAGTCCAGGGTGCATAGAGCTTAGAGTTAATTAGACATTCATCTTTCAGAATAAGGGAAAACCTCCAACGTTATGTCATATCGGACGATGAATGAACTGATGTTCAAATGAGTACAGGGTACATAGAGCTTAGAGTTAATTAGACATTCATCTTTCAGAATAAGGGAAAACCTCCAACGTTAAGTCATATCGGACGATGAATGAACTGATGTTTAAATGAGTACAGGGTACATAGAGCTTAGAGTTAATTAGACATTCATCTTTCATAATAAGGGAAAACCTCCAACGTTATGTCATATCGGACGATGAATGAACTGATGTTCAAATGAGTACAGGGTACATAGAGCTTAGAGTTAATTAGACATTCATCTTTCAGAATAAGGGAAAACCTCCAACGTTATGTCATATCGGACGATGAATGAACTGATGTTTAAATGAGTACAGGGTGCATAGAGCTTAGAGTTAATTAGACATTCATCTTTCAGAATAAGGGAAAACCTCCAACGTTATGTCATATCGGACGATGAATGAACTGATGTTCAAATGAGTACAGGGTATATAGAGCTTAGAGTTACCAGACATTCATCTTTCAGGATAAGGGAAAACCTCCAACGTTATGTCATATCGGACGATGAATGAACTGATGTTCAAATGAGTACAGGGTACATAGAGCTTAGAGTTGATTAGACATTCATCTTTCAGAATAAGGGAAAACCTCCAACGTTATGTCATATCGGACGATGAATGAACTGATGTTTAAATGAGTATAGGGTACATAGAGCTTAGAGTTAATTAGACATTCATCTTTCAGAATAAGGGAAAACCCCCAAAGTTAAGTCATATCGGACGATGAATGAACTGATGTTTAAATGAGTACAGGGTGCATAGAGCTTAGAGTTAATTAGACATTCATCTTTCAGAATAAGGGAAAACCTCCAACGTTATGTCATATCGGACGATGAATGAACTGATGTTCAAATGAGTACAGGGTACATAGAGCTTAGAGTTAATTAGACATTCATCTTTCAGAATAAGGGAAAACCTCCAACGTTAAGTCATATCGGACGATGAATGAACTGATGTTTAAATGAGTACAGGGTACATAGAGCTTAGAGTTAATTAGACATTCATCTTTCATAATAAGGGAAAACCTCCAACGTTATGTCATATCGGACGATGAATGAACTGATGTTCAAATGAGTATAGGGTACATAGAGCTTAGAGTTAATTAGACATTCATCTTTCAGAATAAGGGAAAACCTCCAACGTTATGTCATATCGGACGATGAATGAACTGATGTTTAAATGAGTACAGGGTGCATAGAGCTTAGAGTTAATTAGACATTCATCTTTCAGAATAAGGGAAAACCTCCAACGTTATGTCATATCGGACGATGAATGAACTGATGTTCAAATGAGTACAGGGTATATAGAGCTTAGAGTTACCAGACATTCATCTTTCAGGATAAGGGAAAACCTCCAACGTTATGTCATATCGGACGATGAATGAACTGATGTTCAAATGAGTACAGGGTACATAGAGCTTAGAGTTAATTAGACATTCATCTTTCAGAATAATGGAAAACCTCTAACGTTATGTCATATCGGACGATGAATGAACTGATGTTTAAATGAGTATAGGGTACATAGAGCTTAGAGTTAATTAGACATTCATCTTTCAGAATAAGGGAAAACCTCCAACGTTATGTCATATCGGACGATGAATGAACTGATGTTTAAATGAGTACAGGGTACATAGAGCTTAGAGTTAATTAGACATTCATCTTTCAGAATAAGGGAAAACCTCCAACGTTATGTCATATCGGACGATGAATGAACTGATGTTTAAATGAGTACAGGGTGCATAGAGCTTAGAGTTACCTGATATTAATCTTTCAGGACAGGGCAAACCCCCGCAAGAAAATCTTATTCAGGTAACTCACCCTGACCGAGATTCGAAGTCGGGACCTGTTGAACGTAAGGCAGACACGCTGCCACCGGCTTTACTGGGGGGGCTGTTAGTCTAATTGCATTCCCTTACCACTAAGTCAGGAATCACCGATGCATAAACACTTTACTATGGGTTTTGTCAGTAGCTAACCCCTTACCTGAGTCACTAATTATTTCTCATCTGCTGCAATTGAGTTTTTTCACTTTGTTTTAGTGTCAGTTCTTACATGAAATATGATGTTGCTGCGATCATATGAAGTAGGGCCATCAACAATAAATACTTCCTTGCCTTTTATGAATCATTTGCCTATGTTACTTTTATTTATTACTGAATATTTATCACTAGCGGAGTTATTGTATTGCGTGAAGTGACGAATTATTGGAGATACATTTGCGTTAACCATAAAATGCAAAAGTAGTTACTAATAGAGGTGATTTTTCACTTGCATAATTAAGTATGATGCCTCATCTTTGCACATTACTTTATCGTTTCCCTTGGGACATGCGGCTAGGTGATTGGATTATAAAAGACGGAAGATGGGAAAGCCGGACTCTTGCATTGCCTTTGACGCGTTTCTAATGCTTTTATTCATTACTGCAGACATTAAGCCTCGAGGGAACTCGAGCAGCTGTAAATCTTTCCGGATCATTCTCTTTAAGTGGAAATTCCTGCTTCGACGACGAATATTCCGGGAAGTCAAGAATGGTCTCTCTGGCGTCTCTGTTCAAACTAAGTTTCTCCCATTTATTTGGAAAGAACAATAAGATTGTGTTGTGTACCATTCTGCTCCGATTGTCGTTTGTAAGGAGGAATTCTTTAATATATACTAGCTCGCTTACCAAGGTTTCCGAAGTTGATTTTTAAATTTTAATGCAATTTTCCTCTGACTGTTGTTTGTAGAAGTTATTGTATTATGATCTAGATGATTTTGATGATAAATGCATAAACATTTTTTGTTGCCCCTTATAAGCGCAGGTTCGTACATCTCCGGGTATTCCTAATAAAGTCACACATTCACGAAAAGGTATGCAGACCATCGGTGGTCCTTCCCCAGTCCTCTGTATTTTGTACATTCTTCGCTCGGAATGGTCGATAGAAGATACTAACTAATTTTTACATTCAGAAACTGTTCCCGCACTCTCAGGTGATCAAGTTAACGTTTTTGGAAAAGTCATTGTTTACGACGCTTGAGAAATTTAATGCTCTAAGTCTGGGGTGCTCAATTAAAGCAGGAAAGGGGAGGTTGAAATCACCTCCTTCCACCCGCTGAGATAGAATCGCGCGTTTACCTGTGACTACTGAGTTCCAGTGGTGGAACATCGCTGTCATTCTGACGTATAGGAAATCATAAGCGTGCGTACTCATAGTTTACTCCTTACTAACTAATTTTACTTAGAATGACTTCTGTGGCACAAGTTATGTTTTACAAGGTCTGCAATATTTGGTGCAAAAGACGAAGTGCACAATCTCAAATCAAGGTGATGGTCTTTGATCTCGCTAAGATACTCACTTTTAATATAGTTAATCTTTGAAAAGGTTTGTTCGCATATATATGTACAGCCAAAGACTGACATTAAATCCGACGCAAACAAACGTAATCTGTGATAATCACTACAGCGCAAAGATTTAAATAATTCCCATCTTTCCTTCTCAAATCATTTTAACGTCTTGGAATTTTGCAGTAAAAGTAGTTCCATTTGTAGCTCGTGTGGAACTTCACTACATGGAAACTTCAAAGTAGTGCATATTTGTCTCAAAATTTTTATATCTTTAAATTGCGAAGGAATTGTGTCATGTAGTTGCTTTAGAAGTTCTGCATACTTTCTGTGTTTAAGATACAAGTAAATTTTATCACAGAAATAAAGGTTTATCTGGAATTTTCTGAGGAAAGCACACCAAGTGCTCTTTATTCTAAATGGTTTTGTGTGTGATAAATTGCAAGGGGCAAACAAAATCTTACCACAGGAGAAATGTGAAGCTCATAAAAGCGTTCTTCTGGTGTTATTGAATGGTATTTACTACGAGGGCTTTTCAATAATGAATTATCATAATTTTTTTTACGGTCATAATTTTTGGCACTGACATCTTATTATATTCTGTTAGCCTAATGTGAAACAAAAACACGCCGTAGTAGTTTCATTGTTGGTACTCTTGGTTCCCGTCTATGAGAACCAGGCAAGTTCAGACATGTTCAGTATCGCCTACCACTGCAATGGAGGTAACACGCGTGGAACAATATGCTGCTTTCGTCTCAACAAATCTTCAGTTGGGGTCTATACAATGTTACAGGAGGCCTATGGAGAGTCTGTTCTTCCCTACAGCACAGCTCGAAGGTGGTTTAAAATGTTTGAAGAGGATAGACAATCAATTTCAAAGGAAAGTGGACCTGGTGCTCCAGTTACTGTTCTTACGGAAGAAAACATCAACATTGCTGCTGCCATTGTGAGAAAGGATCGACGGATTACCTGAAGATCACTTTCTGAAATAATGAACATTTCACTGGGTGCCACATTTCTGTGAAGCAGGCTGGATGCTGCACCACGATAACGCTTGGCCGTATATTGCCAATGTTGTTGCTGTATATTTTTCAAAAGTCAACGTGAAGTGCACTCCTCACCCTCCCTATAGTCCGGATTTAGCCCCATGTGACTTGTTTTTAATTTCTGTCCGGAAGAAACGCCTTCATGGGAGCTATTATCTATCATCAGACGAAATGGTGAAGGCTGCGGAGGCTATTTTAAAGGATCTCTCAAAAATATTTTCCAGCATGCCTTTGAAGATTGGCAGAAACGCTGGGACAAGTACATCGCATTCAGGGGAGACTATTTAGAAGGGGCCGTCAAAATTATCAGGATGAGTAAAGGTACGTTGTCAAAAAAAATGTGATCATTCTTTATTGAACTTCCCTCGTATTTCCAACATATCCTTTATTGTCAGTTTGAACTTCAAACACGCGTTCTGTTTCAAGTGCTAAATATGTGTTTTCAAAACCACTTAATCTCCATTCGCGAAAACATTTTAGGAAACAGCGTGACTCAAAATCGAATTTGGTATAAATACCAAATTGGTATTTAAATTCACTGTTTTCCAAGGATATGACACGAAGGTTTTCAACAGAATTCCAGCACCAAAATTCTTTTTACAGAGATTTTTTTTTTTAAATATTTCTTATTTCTCAAATATGACTCTTTAAGTTTTTTGATTAAATCCCACATGTTTATGATATCTGTGTAACAAAATTTATATCGTGTGTTTTCTGTGAATTGCCTAAGAAATGCATTCTATTGTAAATGATTTTTGAATGATTGGTAAACCTTTAGAGATAAACAGAATCTTACTTCACAAATCATTTAGATGATGTTCTGCAGCTGCGTTTCAATCAAGAAAGGAGTTTTGTGACCAACCATTTCTGAAATATTCTTTCTTATTGGTTTGTATTTTTAAATGTTTATAATTTTTACTAGTGACTATCCGATGTTCGGTTTTTTCTATTGATTATGCCAGAACAGAACGTAATGACAGTGCCATGACATAACGATGCGAGTTATAAGTTGTAGGACTGGGTTGAAAAAGTCACGTGATTTGTACATGTCAGAATTTTTCTGATTCTATTCACGATTGTTCACAGGTAACATGATGCACGTGCAATTAATACCGTTTTGAAAAGCATCACTCATTTTGAATACGGTTTTGTTGAAGTTTACAGTTACATGTACTGGTCGAGTGATCAGGTCATGTGCTGCCTCCAACTTCCTTATAACGATATCACAAGCATTAATCAAACGTTCATTCCTTCATGCTTCTGTTCCGAGAAGATGTTGAACCCGCATCCCGTTGCACGACGACAAAGTACCGAGACAGGCGTGAGAACATGAACATACTTCTGTCATGCCGACATCTAATGTTGCCAACTTTTGAATTATAGCCTTGGTGATATCAAAGACAAAAACAAAGGTAAATGGCATTAATCCGATATGAATAAAAATTGTAATAAAGTATAATATATAACCGGTAGGTATCACATTTTTAACATCTTGACTGCGATGTAAATGCAAATTAGATCAAGATGTGAGAAATAATGAACAAAAATTTGAAGCAGTTAAGAGAACTATTAAGACTTAAGTAAGAAAAGAAACACAAATATGACTTTATAAGGTAATGTGAATACCAGTGCTGATTTAAGGTAGTGATGCATAGACCGTAAGGAAAAACGAGATGAATAAGAAACAAGCGACAGAGATAAGATATTCAAGATCAGTAAAGGGGATATACGAGAGACCATATATCAGAAATGAAGAAGTTAGAGCAGAATTGGTGTCCAACCATTAATAGAGGAAATACAGAGGTATAGACACAAATGGATTGATTACCTTCATAAAATGACATGCCAAAGCAAGCTCTTAATCATAGACCTAGAGGACATGATAGGAAGTCCCCAGAAAAGATAGCTATGAGACCGGAACAGGCTAATGCCTAATCCGTGAGGGAACGAGAAGCTCTGCATCTATCAATAGTTTACTAACCCTGACGGCAATAATGTTCATTTTATATTACTTAATAATATCGGCGACTACAGCGGGATTACTGCCTACACGTGTTTCTCGATCTACCTGTTATTACGCTTTTTTTTTATTTACATCCTCCAGGGTTAAGTCGTATCGGACCATGAATAAAATAACGTTCAAATAAGTACAGGGTACATAGAGCTTAGAGTTATCAGACATTCATCTTTCAGGATAAGGGAAAACATCCAACGTTAAGTCATATCGGACGATGAATGAAATTATGTTCAAATGTGTACAGGATACATAGAGCTTAGAGTTACCTGACATCTTTCAGGATAAGGGAAAACCTCCAACGTTAAATCATATCGGGCGATGAATGAAATGATGTTCAAATGAGTACAGAGTACAATGAGCTTAGAATTATCAGATATTCATCTTTCAGGATCAGAGAAACCTCCAACGTATCGGACGATGAATTTTATGATGTTCAAATGAGTACAGGGTACACAGAGCTTAAAGTTACGTGACATTCATCTTCCGGAATACCTAAGGGAAAAGACCATATCCAGATAACTCACCCTGGCCGAGATTCGAACTCGGGGGCTCTCAACTTAGCGAGAAACTCTGAACAGTAGTAGTAATAGTAGTAGTAATAATAATAATAATAATAATAATAATAATAATAATAATAATAATAATAATAATGGCCTGGCGTGTCCTTTGAAGGACAGAGGCCTCCTGCTAGAGGCCTCCTCCTGAGTGTTGTTGGCTAACATATTATTAAATATAATTTGCTTTACAAATCTTAAACCACTGATAGAGAAACTGCTTACTAAATACCCTTAACAATTGTATTAAATAACTGTTTGAATGTGAAACAAATATATATATAGTTATAGTGATATTAATAAATACTTACAATTGTAAAGTTATGCTTAGAAATTTCGAGTGAAACTAATTGTTACAAATTACAAACAGGCATACAGTTTACGGGATTATTAACATTTTGAGTCACCTGGTTAAAGTGTAACAACTTGTTAAAGCACTATGTAGTTTCAACTCGATATTTGCTTTCGTAACTTCGAAAAAGCAACTTATTTAGAGGAAGAAAATTGTGGTTAACGATACTCCGAGACAGTCAAGAATGTGTTATTAGCGCTGTTATTGGCTGAAAATTATTGCTCTTTTAGTACTTCTTGATCGTAAAGAGTAACTGTGACATTTATCGTAACCAGAACGTTACAGAAAAAAGAGAATGGAGATTTTGTGGCGTGTTTGGTGTATGCTTTAGAGTAGGGTTTGCCAGAATAAACGGAATTCAGCACGCAAGCTACTTTTGTTTAGTACACTTACAAAAACAAAAGTGCATCTGTATTTGCTTAATTTATTCCCAAGTAAATAAAACAGTTAAAGTTAAGAAAGTTGATTTCATTTTTACAGCTGTGTTCCTGGTGACACATTTCCACGTTTGTAAGACTTTGCAATATGTTAAATCAAAATATGGGTCTTATATAACTGATCATCTTTGATGTCCATTTTGTTGAAAGACAGCATAAATGTCTGCAATTATAGCTTGGACAAATCACTTTTATTGTTCTCGTTGAATGTGAACGTACAGATGTAACAGGTGTTATATATTAATGAAACACTATTGTCATTTTGAAATGGTGTGATGTTTGTCCTTGAACGCTACTAGAGCAACCAGTTGGTGTCTTGCGGTTTTGTCACATTGCATTTTTCTTATCTGAGGTGTGACGAGTGCAAAAACATCGCTAATAGCTATTTGTGCTAAGACAAAAATTAATTTTGTTAATAAAGTTTTGAAAAAAGGTTTTCACTAGAAACGGAGCAAGTATTGTTTAACACATTTTTTACTTCAAATAGTGTTCATAATACAAATAAATAAAATACCAATATATTATAACGACACATCGCGACATAAGCATTTTAATGACCATCATCAGTGGTTGGTGTGTATGTATGTATGCACAGATGTATTTTTTTATCTTGGAAAGTGCAGAGCGATGCGCAGTGGTATCTGGACGAGTCCACCTCAGAACGGTTGCATTTAGAGGGGAGGGCAGGTCAGTTGCGTACCAGTTGCGAGCAACTAAACACGTGCAGAGGTACTGAGAAATACTACAGCTTGTTTCAAAATGTGCTTGTCTCCTGGTTCCAAGAGAGCATTTTTAAATGACGCCTCCTAGCAGCACATTAGGAAATAAAGTGCTACATTTAAAAACACGAGAAGTAATAACCAATATCCATAGATTTATAAAAAAGGAACAATGGTGTGGGTCAGCAATAAAACTCTGGGGAAGGGTATCTGAGGCAACAGTTGTGTCTGAAAGCAGTTTAGGAGAGTTATTAAGGAAAGAAAAGCCATTGGTGCTAGTGCAACAACGTCCTTCTCTATGCCCAGTAAACAAAGATTAAGAACATGCACAAAATCTAATTTGGATGTTTTAATTCAGAAGTAGTTAGGCGAAATATGAATAATTTTTAAAGCACAGAAAAACAAAGACCAACTTTGAAGAAAGTGGTCATGAAACTAAAAATTCTACTGACCTCCAAGGCAGTGTCTGAACATTAAGAAGAGTTCTTTTGAAGCTAGGATTATTTGAAAAAAAAAAAAAAAACGCTAAACGTGACAGACAAATTTTAATCGATAATCGCAACATACGTGCAAAAAGGCTTAAGTATTTGCGAAATATTCGGAGGTATCGAAGTGAAGTTTATATAGTTTATATGGATGAAACTTTTATAAATACAGCACGTACTGGACCATATGCCTGGAGTGAAATACGTTACAGGGACTCTGCAGCGATATTGAAAGGCCTACAGTTCTTTATCATGCCTGCTGGAAGAGAACAGGGTTTTGTTCCAAATGCCTATGTACTATTTAAGATCCAACAAAAGCGTGGAGATTACTGCCATAGTAAGAATTACAACTTAGTTTATAAGAGCTGCAAAACTTGCTTCGAGAATGAAATTTGTTTTTAGACACCTTATGCACCACCCTCCCCTCTCGTAATCGTACGCGTGTGACGCATTGTGGTGATAGGTGCACTATCCCCACCACAGTTGCTACTAGTCCCTACCGCGCAGGATTCATGTCTAGATAAAATAATACATCTGTACATATATTTGTGTTTACTCAGAATTGAAATGGAAACTATTGGCATGATGCGCTAAAAGAATTATTTTTGTACCAGCCAAGGTGTTTGTTAAATTCGAGAGAGAGCAAACAATTCACTTCCAGTATACCGTGCAAAAGCTGTAGCTGCAGAACGCAAGACATAATGTATTTAAAATCAAATATAATATAATAAAATCAACATTATTCGGCTGTTCTTCCGTTTAAAAACCAGAGAAAAGTGGATCAACTTGCATTTGAAATGGTACACGAGGTAATCCGCCTTCCCCCTTACCGCTTCCAATATAGTCAATTTGAGTTAGTGTAGACTCAAATAAAACGGGACGTTACAACATAAATAACAATTTTAAAATAATTGACGTTGAACTTATACGGGAGAAAATTGACAGGTAACACAAGAGTGAGAAAACTGCGTGAGGCATGCAGAAAAACTACAAGAAGTAACCGTGTTAACTCCATGAGGTTTGCCGATAACATCTGGCTTGGTTTCAGCATCTTTACACTCATTCTGGTTAACACTTCCAAAAAAGAGAAAAAACTACATCGGTTCGTGAATGAAGTGGGTAAACATACACGCATGGTTTGGTATGCGGATGTTTTTAGGGGCAACATACACCACCTTTCGTAATGAATATCATAAATAACGTCACGTTCTCGTGTGCAATTCAATTAGTTGAAATGGCCCACCCAAAGTAAGTCTGGGTGACCGGGCGGGTATTCATTAAACACAATGCTACAGCGTGACCCTGTCCCTCCGCTGTAATGAAGGTAGTATTTACAAAAGCGATCAGACAGGGATGACGTAATAACTAGGGTGGCAGTCTCTATTTGCTTTGACTGGATCACGTTCTGTCTACCTCTAGACATCCAATCTTACTTTGAGCTCCCAGCACGTTGTTTCCTTGTGTTTTTATCTGAGATTTCCATTCTTGGAACCAAATATTCTTTTGCATTTCGTCAAAGTGAATTTCACCATATTTCGCTTTGTTTAGTACAAACGAAGGAAGGGGGTGAGTGCTCTCCTCTGTAGCGTAGGTGGCAGCGTGTCTCTCTCACATTCAAGAGGTCCTGAGTTTGAAACTTAGTCAGGGTGAATTACCTAGATAAGTTTTTTCCCCTCCCTTATCCTGAAAGATGAATGGTAACTAAGCTCTATGTACCCTGTACTCATTTGAACATCATTTCATGCATCGTCCAATATGACTTAACGTTGGAGGTTTTCTCTTATCCTGATAGATGAATGTCTGGTAATTCCAAGCTCTATGTACCCTGTACTCATTTGAACATCATTTCATGCATCGTCCAATATGACTTAACGTTGGAGGTTCTCTCTTATTCTGATAGATGAATGTCTGGTAACTCTAAACTCTATGTACCCTGTACTTATTTGAACATCATTTCATTCATCGTCCGATATGACTTAACGTTTGAGGTTCTCTCTTATCCTGATAGATGAATGTCTGGTAACTCTAAGCTCTATGTACCCTGTACTTATTTGAACATTATTTCATGCATCGTCCTATATGACTTAACGTTGGAGGTTCTCTCTTATCCTGATAGATGAATGTCCAGTAACTAAGCTCTATGTACCCTGTACTCATTTGAACATAATTTCATTCATCGTCCAATATGACTTAACGTTGGAGGTTCTCTCTTATCCTGATAGATGAATGTCTGGTAACTCTAAGCTCTATGTACCCTGTACTCATTTGAACATCATTTCATGCATCGTCCGATATGACTTATCGTTGGAGGTTCTCTCTTATCCTGATAGATGAATGTCTGGTAACTCTAAGCTCTATGTACCCTGTACTCATTTGAACATCATTTCATGCATCGTCCGATATGACTTAACGTTGGAGGTTCTCTCTTATCCTGATAGATGGATGTCTGGTAACTAAGCTCTATGTACCCTGCACTCATTTGAACATCATTTCATTCATCGTTCGATATGACTTAACATTGGAAGTGTTCCCTTATCCTGAACGATAAAAATCAGGTAACTCTATGCTCTATGCACCCTGGACTCATTTGAACATCATTCATCGTCCGATATGACTTAACATTGGTGAACATAAATTAAAAAAAGGAAAGAAAGGAAAAAGAAAAGAAAACGGAGAGCTAAGTATGAATTAATGGTGGGACATATTAAAATATGATATTCTTTATAAGCGTTGAGCGAATGAAAAGAAATTTGGAAACTCTTTACCTCGGCGCTCAAGTGGTCATCGTTTTGGTTTTTCTTCCCAAAAGTCCGGGTTCGATTATGGATAGTCACGGAAATTGATCTTTCAGTAGAAATATCTATCGCGTACAGTCTGGAAGTACGAGTGTCAGAATAGTTTATGGAAAAGGTAGAGCTCAATGTAGTACATTTTAAGGACGAAATTATAATTTTGGAATTAAATTCAGAAACTTAGAGCAATACCTTTAAAAAAAGTTATTGTTCCTCGATGGTGTTCAAACTTGTTAAATATGCTTGTTTACATTTGGAACTTTTATCTTATTTTTTTGAAGATGTTTAGAAAGAACGTCGTTGATAGAATTATTTATTTAAAATATTGTAAGTGTATTTCTGAAACATCAAGTATGCCATGCAACCTTGCACACGAAGGGAGTAAGTAACCAGGAACAAGGAGACTGCAGTATCACTAGGTTATTTTACTTTTAAAGTAGCCTGTAGAACCGTTTTGATGCAAGAACAGTAAAACAGCCGTAAGTTGTGAAGAGGTTAGTTACTTGCCCCGAGGAATAAGACCCTCAGGCGTATGCCTCTTCCTGGTTTGCAGGTTTCCTGTCGTACTGACACTGTTAACATAATCTGTGGTTGACCCTTAATCTTTGCATTCTTCATCTAAATTATGCATTACTGCTTTATATTATGTGTACATTTATTTTATTTTTGATTTGTCTTCCATATAGAAAGACTTCATTCAGCTAAAAAATTACGATATCAAAGAATTGACGATATATATCTTTTCCGTCCCCTAAATTAAGAAGGGGACACTTTCAGAAAAGTTGCACGTATGTGAACAGCATTACTCAACGAGTACTTGGTTAAAAATAAAATTTGGTATTTAAGATCAGCATTGTCCAAAATTACGGCACGACGCTTTAAACACTCTCCCCGCCTCCTCCCACATCATGTTCGTTTTATATAGAAAGGTAGTGAATATTTTGATTTTTGTACAAAATGGTCTCAAATGATATTTTATTAAAATGTGGCATGCTAAATGTATTTTCATGACGTAATGTGTATCTTGAATTATCTGGGCATAGCATCTGAATTGCTTGCAAAGTGAGTTACAAAATATGTAGATCTTGTTAAAATACACACTTCATAAGCCCGCCTCGGTAGCGTAGATAGTAGCATGTCTGCCTCACCTTCAAGAGGTCCCGAGTTCGAATCTCGATCAGGGTGAGTTACCTGGATAAGGTTTTTTTTCCGGGTTTTCCCTTACCCTGAACGACGAATGTCGGGTAACTCTAAGCTCTATGGACCCCAGGCTCATTTGAGCATGATTTCGCCCATTCCATTCATCGTCCGATATGACTTATCGTTGGAAGACATAAATTACATACAAAAAATAACACTTCATAAGATTTTTTCTTAGGTTACCATGTTTCAGATACACCTTGTTATTTGTTTGACTTTTGAAGTAGTTATTCTTTTCGCAAATAGAAAACCGTAGGTTCTTTCATGCGTGAGTGCGTGCAAATAAAATGGGGTTTGAAGATATCACCTAGCGACCAAATGTGCTCTTAAAATATTTGGCTATCGCTTTAAGCAGGGGAAGACAGGTAGTGGTGGTGTGACGTCAGCTCCGTCAGATCTAACCGCCAAATATGCTCCCGAACGAAAGGCATGTTAGCGTGTGACGTCACCGCGCTGATTTCTGCTGCCCAAGAGGAAGGAAACAGTTTGATGTGTTGGGGTTCCGACAATGTAGGAAAGACAGGAAAAGTATCAGGTATTACTAATATGTACAACTTACATCTTGGATGCTGTAATATTAATGCTGACTGCTTTAATTACACAATTGGTCGCAGTTTATAAACAATTACATTTTGGCTCTGTGCTATGAGAAAATATATAAAACTTCAACTCGTAGTTTATGTGAAGGTCAGGAATATTATAAAGTAAATAAAATAGAACATAAAGTAATTTTCTCTGCAAATTAGATGGGACCCATTCAGAACAGAATTACGTGGATATTTCCTGACGCTTTCTGTTTCGTTTTTCTATAACTAGTTTATCAATGTCAGGGCGTAATGTCTGGGAAATTTGTAATCGAAGGCTGCATGTTCCTTCCAAATTTGTCTTTATCTCCTCAGCCAGTTTTAACTCGATCGGGTTCTTGGTTAAAAGCTGTGTCATTCTACACAGAACATATCAATGAAATAAAACAGTGTTGTACTCCTTAGATGTAACATCGCCACAGCATAAGAATGTTTTGCTAATATTGGCATTCAAGATAAGATAGAGTACATCCATAACCTCTTCTCCAAAATACCTGCTGTTATAACACAGATGGAAACTCGAAATAATACCTTGGAGCATTCATTTCTTTGGTATATGAAATTTCAGTAACGTTGTCCTCAGAGATTGCTAGAATTTCTACAACTGCCTTTGAGAAACTCAGTAAGGTATCAACGAAAAATCCTGGTTACGAAACACTCTATAAAACTGCTGGTACAGGAACGTATATGTAAGGGAACTGTGGTACTTTCCACATGTTCCAGTAACGTCATGCGACGTTGAGAGATCCTTTTCACAGTATAACAATTTTTTTTACTGAAAAACGTATGAGGTTCATACAAGGAAATCTCAAGATAACTCTCTCGTGTACTGTAACAAGCGTGAATAAGGTAAAAATTCTACCAAAAAATATGTTTATGATTACATTTTTATTTTTATATGCTTATATTTGGTGCTTATTTGCTTGCTTGTTTCATCATTTGATTGTGCTTACAAATGCGGACTCTAGTTATCACAGTGTATAGCAATTTATTTATTTATCCGTTTCTTTTTATTTATGTATATTAATTGTTGAAGTAAGCGGATGGGTCAAAAGGCTGGGTACGGCCCCCGGGTTGTAGTTTGGAAATCCCTGCTCAAAGTAGAGATATGAAATCCCATTATACGTTTAGGACGTTGAGAAAGTAGCTGTATTAGCGTATTTGCTCATTCTCTCTCTATCAAGTTTTTGTTCAGTGTGGTTTGCCAGACAGGTTAAGCTTCTTTATGCCTTACTACTGTAAACGATGGTGTTGTTGCTTGTTTAAAGCGTCTATTATTGTTTTTATTTCGCTCGTACATTACAATGAAGGCGAACAGGAAGACAGAAATTAGTGCAATAGTGCCAGAGTAAACACAGAGCAGGTGAAGCCTTAATAACGGACCAAACCTCAAATATTCGCTGAGCAAATAAACCGCGATAACACATGGAGCACTGTGAATATCTGAACTTGAATCATATGGCGATAAACACCATTTGGCAAACCACCGAGTTTGCCCTTGAACAACACTAACATAACGGCTTTTTCTTTCTTTTCAGAGTAATGGTTTTACTTTCTGTACCACACAAAGTAGCGTTGCCAAAATTATATACTTTTCTTGTGACTTCGAGAATCTAAAAGAAATCATTTCTAGAAAAAGATGCACATGTGTCTTTGGACAGTATAATCCAAAGACGAAAAGTGGGCATTGGTATTTAAGTATAGCATTTCCCAAGGATATGACAGATTTTGAAAAGAAAGAAAAAAGAAAAGAAAAGTCCACCACCCTTAACTACCATTTCTTAGGATTAATTATGGAACTTTTATTTCCTAAAAAATGGCTGTTAACGATTTTGCCTAAAATGCTATTCGTTTATATTATTTTATGACAAATGAACCGTTTATCTTCATTTTTGGGGGAATAATGGCTAAAGTCCTCTTCATGACTTTGTTTAACTGATAAACCGTAAGAAATACACTAAATAATCTAACATACAAAAATATGCATATCGTTAAAGCACGTAATTAACCTAGAATTCTACCTGAAGCTTTCTTGGCGACTAATATATTCCATATCTTGCCGGAAACAAGCCAGGTGAAAAGACGTTTCGGGGGCGTGCATCTCTCCCATCATCAGGATATTTATAAAACGTTATAACCACAAATGAAACACTGGATATAACACGAATATAAACAAAGACAAAACACTATCAAAATTCGTATTACTGAACAAAAGACTGTTTTCAGTGAATTAAATGCCAGGTAAGGAGATGGCGTGAGTATAGAAAATTAATTAGGTCAAAGAAACGTAACTTCTTAACTTGATTATCAAGATATATTGATCTTTGCTTCTTAAATCGACGGATTTCCATTTTTAAGGCCGGTATCCAAGAGAAGCTGAACTGAAATCCAGCATCAAGATTAAGCGTGCTCCTTTCAGAGAAAATTGCCAAAGTCTCCTTAATTCTCCGCTCCCAGTTACTGTTGCATTTTGTCAAGATGGTCGTCTCCCGAAAGTTGCATTTTTTTTTAATTTATGCCCTTTAACTTTTTAAGTCATATCGGACGACGAATGGAATGGGTGAAATGATACTCAAATGGACCCATGGACCATAGAGCTTACAGTTACCCTATCCTAATGATGGGAGCGATGTACGCTCCCGAAACGTCGATTTGTAATCGTCTTTTCACCTGGCTTGTTTCCTGAGAAGATCTGGAATATAATGTAGAATACATTTTCTTGTGGAGATAATAGTTTTCAAGCGGTTAATATGAATTCCTTCAAAGTCATGGTTAGCATAATTAAAATAATTTAAATTACAAGATAATTTTTTCCCTCATACTTGGTACAGACTTGGGACTATGCAACCGTGATATTGATCCATTGGTTCTTTGTCAAAATAATAATAATAATCATAATAATAATAATAATAATAATAATAATAATAATAATAATAATAATAATAATAATAATAATAATAATAATAATAATAATAATAATAATAATAATAATAATAATAATAATAATAATAATAATAATAATAATAATAATTAATAATAATAATAATAATAATAATAATAATAATAATAATAATAATAATAATAAATAAAGTACTACAAACTCCCATGGTGATGTAGGCATGTATGCCCCAGCAGAACGTTGACAATTGACTGTAAGTCGGGATGAGTAACTGACCGTCTGTTAATAAGTAGGAATTTGTAGGAATTCACAACGACCCTTTCCAGGAAATCCTTTGTGGTTTGGTTTGAGGTTTCAAAAACTTATAGTTTTCTCAAATATGTATATTTTTTCGTTTTTGTTTTTACACGTACACAGTAAGTGTCCTGCGCCGTGGCATAGTGGACTAGGACGTTGTGCTTGGTTCCCTGCGTCGGGATCGATCCCACTCATGAGGGGTGGTTTGCGGATTTTAAGTCCCGGGTATAGGATCAGTGCCCATTCAACATCGTGAGCAAAGTGAAGAGCTATGCTAGGTAGCGTACCCTCTTCTAGAAAGCCAACTTTCCGGCTTGGGGTGCCGAGATGCTGACCACATCTCCTCTCCGGTTGGATGATTGCCCATCTCTGACAGGCTTTGACTCGCTAACGTTACGTCATGGCTTGCCCAAATTTTTTTTTTATTTTGTCTATCTCTTCTGGTTTGCCAGTAATGCAAAAGTCATCAAAGATAAAGAGGACTTCTCAGATCATTACTAGAAAATTAAAGATATTCATTCCGTACACAAGGACAATATTGCAATAAGAATCGTTACTCAAATTTTGGGGAAAAGTTTAATTTTCCATGTAAAGGTTTGTTTGGGGCGGGAGGATTTTATTCAAAATCGTCTTGTGGCATGCTTTTAAGATGAACTTAGATACCGGGTTCGGAAGGAACATGGAATTTTCATTTTCCCTTCTTCTTTCTTTCTTTTATAAGTTTCCTTTATACACATTCAAGCCCAGTCTGTATCGGTAATTTTTAAGAGCACATACAAAAGCTTCAATCTCATGTCAGTAGATTAGCGAGCATGTAAAAGAACTCTTTGCCGGTAAAACTCCGGCACACTGACCTATGCCTAGCAGCTGATCGGCATTTAGAATCAAAATATCTAAACATACTCTACTGGCGGACGCTTTTCTAAAAATATTTTTTTTTCTTTTTTAATTCAGGTTAATTCCTGGCGAAATCTTATTAATTGCAATACCTTCTGTACTAGAAAAAAACGTAATCCTCAATCGGTAGAGAAAGCAGAATACAAAAAGGTGAGATATTGTTGCAAGTTATAAACTAAAACTGTGCATAAAGCTTGTGTACATTAATAGCTTTCTTGAGCAGTTGCATAATTACTTTGACGTAGAGCTTGTTATCGGACCAGGGAAACTTGCGATAAGATACCAACCAGCCGCTCCCCCTCCTAACGATAACTTTGTAACAAAGTTAGGAATTCTAGGGCCAAACTGCCCCCTTTATGAGAAAATTGCATCTAACAAGGCAAGTTCGTCCCCTTGGCTTATTCCGCGCAGAGAGTTTTCCTCAACAGTGCATCTCGGTGGTTGTATTAGCGAACAAACGTGATTACTCTTCCTATTTATTTATTTATTTATTGTTTATAGCGTCTATGTACAAATCAGAAAAGGTTTATGTATATATATTAATATATTGTATATATATTAACCTTACTATCCCTCAAAATAAATAAAAAAAGCTACAGATCACGACCTGCACGTACTCTTCAGTTTTAGCAAGCACACACGCCATTTGTCCGCACCACCACAACCACGAAACGTGCAAAATGAGAAGACAATGGAAATGGCAGAGAAGAAATACTTCAATATTCTTCTTCCTCAAAAAGTCAGATGTCAGAATTGACCGTGGGCGGAAATCTAACTGAGACCTCACGAATTTGAGCTTCACACGTTACCTTAGCAACCTTTCGGTGAAAATGCGACTTACTCAAACTCTCGCAATAAACTTGATATTTAAGTTGTAAGTTGTAGTGTCTCTCAAAGATACCACACTAACTTTAACAAGAAAATATCCCAAAGTATCCTTTATGTGCGAACAATATCATTAATTTTTATTTTTTCAAAAATAGTAACCTTTGGATTAAGATACCACATATTTATATCTGCGCGGAAATAAAATGTACATATTGCATTTTCTTAGAAGAGCCTCGGAAGATCTCTTCATTCTGAATGATCCGAAAGAGAAAAAACAACTATCTCATTGATAAAAATGCACGTTTTTTTTTTTTTGAATTTTTATCCTACAAGGTTATCTATCGCACGATCAGCCCAGGGTCCATGGAGCTTAGAGTTAGCAGACGTTCATCTTTCAGGATAAGAGAAGACCTCCAACGTTAAGTCATTTCGGACGATGAATGAAATGATGTTCAAATGAGTGCAGATTACATTGAGCTTACAGTTACCAGACATTCATCTTTCAGGATAAGAGAAAACCTCCAACGTTAAGTCATATCGGACGATGAATGAAATGATGTTCCAATGGGCCCGGGGTACATAGAGCTTAGAGTTACCAGACATTCATCTTTCAGGAAAAGGGAAAACCTCCAAAGTTAAGTCATATCGGACGATGAATGAAATGTTCAAATGAGTACAGGGTAGATAGAGCTTAGAGTTCATAGTAAGGGAAAACTCTGGAAAAACCTTATCTAGATAATTCTTCTTGACCGAGATTGGAATTCAGGACCTCTTGAACATGACGCATACACGCTACCTACTACGCTACAGAGGCGGACAAACAAAATGAAGGTCTCGGTAATGCACTCAGTTTTTGTCAAATAAAACATTTGTTGTATCAACTATTTTCAGGTTATGTTTTGTTATCATTTTAAATATTCAAATACGTTTATTTCCTGTAGAATAATTCGTAGAGGAGTATGAAAGTAAAATGTTGGTCCATATAGCTCGTACTCTTATGATCGGCTATTTATAGTCAGGATCTGATTCAGTACAAGAAAACGAAAGTATCATAAGAACCATAACGCTCCAAATGATACCTAGCGCCCGATATCGTGGCTTTGATGATGGAAGATTGTGTTAGTTCTCTCGTGACCTGGAGTAGTAACAACGGGGGACGCACTCTTGTATTTACGTGACGGTAAATTGGTTTTGGGCGCGTCCCAATGTCCGATGTTCATTATCCTGTACATTAATACGATCAGGCGCCGCTGCAGGGTTTTGGCGCGTGAGTAATCGACACGCTTCGGTAGTCGCATCTCCTAGCGTTTTTGTTTCGGTGTTACGCGTCGCGGGAAAGTCACGTCAGGTGTAAAGTGAAGAGTAGGCGGGTCTCCTGTCTTTAAAAGTAGGCTACCTTTTTACTTTCTTGTTTTATTTGTAGTTTATTTTAATTCCCATGGCCATATCGGGCCTTTGCTTTCAGAAACAATGATGTTATTAACTCTTTGTGTAAAGGCATTTAACTGTTGTGTTATTCATTTTTATTGGAAGAAACTGTTTAAGGAGAATAGGGATTGATTGTAACTAAAGAAAAATTGGCCGTGCAAATCGAGGATTGAAACTAAAATACGAGGTGCCTTCAAGTTATAACGCCTCCTATTTAAATTTTCATGACTGGGACGAGATAGGAACTACACGTGGTTTCTTGTGAATGAGTGACAGAGATGGCAGCACTGTACAGTGCATAGACAAATGGCAGCGACGAGAGTTAGGACTGATTTTGATAATGAAAATAGCGACGTTTTCATTTCAAGAACAGCGTGTAATCATTCGTTTTCTCCATTTTCGTGGTGTGACAACTGTTGAAATTCATCGCCAGTTGAGTGAGGCATGTGGTGATGGCACCATGGCTGTGTCTAATGGGCGTTCCTGGATGTCACAGTTCAATGAAGGCAGAAAGAACATCGTGTGAGAACAAACTAAGACAGTCACGGCTTCGTACCAGCCGGTCTGACGACATGATCCAGCGATTGGAAAACGTTGTTTTGGAGGATCGTTATTGAGCATTTTCAGATCTTCGTGCAGGATTGTGTGCACGGATCCCAGGAAATGCCAATTTTGGAGGCGATGTCGGCAACTGTCTTGGTTTGCTGTCACACGATGTTCTGCCTTCATTGAACTGTCACACCCAGGAACGTACATTAGACACATCCATGGTACCGTCACCACATGCCTCACTTAACTGTCTTGGTTTGTTGTCACACGATGTTCTGCCTTCATTGAAGTGTCACACCCAGGAACGTACATTAGACACATCCATGGTACCATCACCACATGTCTCACTCAACTATCTTGGTTTGTTGTCACACGATGTTCTGTCTTCATTGAACTGTCACACCCAGGAACGTACATTAGACACATCCATGGTACCATCACCACATGTCTCACTCAACTATCTTGGTTTGTTGTCACACGATGTTCTGCCTTCATTGAACTGTCACACCCAGGAACGTACATTAGACACATCCATGGTACCATCACCACATGTCTCACTCAACTATCTTGGTTTGTTGTCACACGATGTTCTGCCTTCATTGAACTGTCACACCCAGGAACGTACATTAGACACATCCATGGTACCATCACCACATGTCTCACTCAACTATCTTGGTTTGTTGTCACACGATGTTCTGCCTTCATTGAACTGTCACACCCAGGAACGTACATTAGACACATCCATGGTACCATCACCACATGTCTCACTCAACTATCTTGGTTTGTTGTCACACGATGTTCTGTCTTCATTGAACTGTCACACCCAGGAACGCTTATTAGACACATCCATGGTACCATCACCACATGCCTCACTCAACTGTCTTTGTTTGTTGTCACACGATGTTCTGTCTTCATTGAACTGTCACACCCAGGAACGCTTATTAGACACATCCATGGTACCATCACCACATGCCTCACTCAACTGTCTTGGTTTGTTGTCACACGATGTTCTGCCTTCATTGAACTGACGCACCTAGGAACGCACATTAGACACATCCATGGTACAATCACCACATGCTTCACGCAACTGGCGATGAATTTCAATAGGTGCCTCACCACGGAAATGGAGAAAACGAATGATTACACGCTGTTCTTGCAATGAAAACGTCACCATTTTAAGTATCAAAAACAGATCTTACTCTCGTCGCTGCTACTAGAGTTCTATGCACTGCACAGTGCTGCCATCTCTGTCACGCATTCACAGAGTCCAAGTGTATTAAAAAGACAGAAGTTCCTATCTTGTCCCAGTTCTGAAAAAAAAATATACAGGAGGTATTATAAATGGAATGCATCTCGTATATGAATTAAGAAGTCGATCGCCGAGACAGTCTCTACAAACCCCGCCCCGATTTAATTACGATGGTTGTATTGGTGGCCTTTCGTATACAGCGGGTTTTGAGTCGTTAACCATTAGATCATACTGTGCTTCATCATTCTGGACTGATTAGTTAATCTTGGCTGCAGAAAATCTCGCACTCCACTGCGAGGTATCGAATCATGGAGAAGGTAGAAGGTAGGCAGTGTACCAACTAAGCCACTGTTGTTTCTCCTCTTAATTTACTTCTTCCGACGTTAAATTATATAGGACTAAAATTGGGAAAATGATGCTCAAATGAGCCCAGGGTACATAAAGTTTATTCATCTTCCAGGATAAGTAAAAATGCCCGAGGAAAATCTTATCCAGATAGTCAAACTGAAAAATTCAATGTCATGTCCTGGATTTGAACTACGTATCTCCTGGTTTCCGTCCACTCGTCCTTACCCATTGAGCTACCATGTCCAACTGCCGTCATGACAATGGATTCTTCAATTGACTCATATACTTCTCCAGTAAACGACTAGGGGCTCTCGCATCCGAGATACACCGTTTGTGGCGACTTACTATCGTAAGTACTTGAGTCCCAGGTTTCATCATTTAACTCTTATTATTTAAGTTAATTGATGGCAAGTAGTCGTTCCTTCACACTAGCCGTGTATAGGCTAAGATTTTGGATAAATCCAGATAACTCACTCTGATCGAAATATGTACTCGGGACCTTTGAACGTGAGGCGGACACACTACCACCAAGCTACAGAGGCGGGCACTTACTACTGGGTTACCATTATGTTCCAGAATCTGTTGTTAGGAGCGTTTGGGATGAAGAAGAGAGCGATTTTATAAGAGCTAAAGGAGAGGAATTTCTGAAAAACCGTCTAGATCATTGAAGAGAATTTCATAAAGAACATGAGAGGTATACTAAATTAATTCGTCACTGAAGTTTGTAACGTGTGTAAGTCAGCTAGTCAACATTAAAATAAGGCTGGAACACCCTCTCATTGGTTGAAATTACAACACAAAGAAGTGTTTACTATCTTGAGCACAAGAAGAAGAAGTACGCTCTCATTTTGGAGATGTTAGAACTTAGATCTGACCACAGCTTAGAGTCGAACACGGTGGTATTCCTGATACAATGTAACCGATGATAATGCTTCTTTGAATTCCACGGGTAAGTAGGTTAACCAACTCCTTTGTCACGTTGTTTTGTTGCTGTCCACGGGAATGCGTGATAAATCTTGGAAAGTTTATGCCTCCTCGATTTTTCAGGCTTAAGCGACAACAGAAACAGTTACATTGATCTTGAGACGTTACCGACCGTAAAAGGGACGTTTATACATTGTAATACAGGCAATCCGACATGAGAAATGCATTAGAGGCACTTTCGTTAGTTGTACCTTTATTGTTTTCATTTTTAAAAGATGAGGAAAACCGTGGCCATGTCCAGTTTTCTCTTAGGCTAATCCTTTAGTACTACAATTTCTCAGACCGATGCTCGTGACACAGTAAGCTCGTTGATGCAGGGAGGGAAATGTTTGATTTAATCCGATTTTAATGAACAAGAGAGTCTTTTTGTTAATTAACTACTGAAACTGGAGGTTTTACCCGCGCTTCGCTCCCGTGGATATATCCGTTTGGAATGAGTTTCATGGGTCACCTAGTTTACTAACCTGTGCAATAAATATAGGAACATTACAGGAGCTACAGGATGACATACAAGTGTGAACCATTTACCCATGACTTGACACACTTCCCTGAAAGGGGAATAATTTATTCTTACTACATGAACATGATGAATTATTTCTTGCAGTTTGCTGTATATCCTTCTATCATTTATTTATTAAATTATAAATATGACTCGCAAATAATTCTAGAAGTAATTGTCAATGACACCATAAAATGTTGAGGAATATTGTATGAGTTCATTTAACAGTGTTACTAATAATTGCATAATAAATTAATACTGATTATTTTCTTTTTATTATTATTATATTATTATTATTATTTAATTTTTATTATTATTATTTTTAATTTTTATTATTATTATTAGTATTATTATTTTTACTTATTATTATTATTATTATTATTATTATTATTATTATTATTATTATTATTATTATTATTATTATTATTATTATTATTATTATTATTATTATTATTATTATTATTATTATTATTATTATTCTGGTTTTACATAACTCAACATTAAACCGATTTTTCACATTTGATTTTCTTCTTCCCATTATTGTTGGAGGTGTATACTTAATCAGGCATATTTCAAGTAAAATATTCGTTAAATTAAAACTTATTCGAGTGACTAAATAATGAGTAACTTTTAACTAAAATAAATTAAAGATAATAAAATTAATGCTAATCTTATATCATATGAAATTGTCACTGCATGTAAATCTACCATAAATTTTTGTTTTCTGCATTGCTATTTACCCTTCATGAGTTGGTTCTTTTTTTTCTGTTTCTTTAGCCTGTATTAATTTATTGTCGCGAGCATTGTTGCGGCCGGCGCGCACAAAGAGACAGATAGTGCAGCGCGGAGATAAAAGCTTGCCGAAACAGATAAAGGAATATACAGATAAAAAAAAGATGTATAAAAATACAATCTGCTTTTGTTTAACTCTGGCATCTGGATTCTAAACCAAGGCAAGATATCCAATCATGTACAATTTTTGTTTATAGTTTTACATTTTACAATTTCCAAATTACAATTTTGCAATTTACAAACTATTATGAATTTGAGTGATAATTTAACAAATAATTATTTATAAACTATATGAATGAGCAGTTATATCTGACCTATAATTCTTAACTAATAACCTAAGAGTCACTGTACACGTGACTTACATATCCAATAATAGTCATAGTACTACTATCAGCGTTCCTACTATTACAACAAACTAACAGTTATTGCAACAAAATAGTTCATGATGGATTATTTAACTAAGAACAGAATTTTACCGCTGTCACTGTGTAAATTGAAAACAATAATTGTTATTCAAACCTATCCCTAACTGAAAATATTAATGTTTCTGGTAAGAGAGGAGAAATATTCTTGCTAATGATCTCCTATAGTTAGGTATTCATTTACTAATTAATCCACTATCAGTCTTTTTATAAATTCACTAAATTTTCAACATCTATTGGTGTTCCTGTTGTTCCTGCATCATCATCTTGTTCAATACCTTGTATATCTAAATTTGGATCTTCCTCTAAAAGCCTGTTTCTGTCAACAATTCTTTGAGATCTTTGGACTATAACTTTCTGTTGAGCCTGTCTTGACGATATTCTTTTATTGACTCTTCCGAGATAACACTCATTATTTTTTGAAGTATTTCAAATCTTCCTTTATTCTGACTGTGTTCTATATAGATTTTCCGGAAAGCTACCTACGTTCTTCCATTAACTTTTGTTGATATTTTTTGCATTCAAAAGCAATGTGCTATGGAGTACCTTTCACTTTACAGAAGCTACATATATCTGTTTCTTGCCTCATTATCCTTTTAAAATATGTATCAAAGGGACCATGGCCTCTTAAATATTGTATCCCTCCTCTATTGGGCTCAATATTCTTTAACCTGGGTCTTTTTCTAATGTTCGGATACATCTCGTAAGTCCTTCTTCCTTCTAGAGCATTGTTCCATTCTGTCTGCCATTCTGAAATTAAAGTTTCTCTAACTTCACGTCTGTAGAGCCACATCTTCCCTATTATTTTTGTAACCTTTTGATAATTCTTCTTTAGCCAAAAAGTTTGCACCGCGTTGCCTGATCCTAAAGTCCATAGGCCACATAGCCAGGGCGACAAGTATTGCCATAGTAGAAGTGGTACTAACTATTCCCATACATCTTAAAAATACAGAAATACAGATGACTGACTGGAAAGTTCGGTTTCTTGTTTGTTAGAGAACATTCCACAAATTTCTAGGTAAATGAGTAGAGTTATAAAAAGGAAGCCGCGACTCGCCAGACGTCAGAGACGTCATCGGAACTTAATAAGCGTGCGCGTGCAGCTGTGTTTTGAAAGTGAACTCTTTCAAAGGTGTACAAAGTGTATATCTGCGGAAAAAAGAACATTTTGAATTTTTGCAAATTTTACGAACTCAAAGTCACATTATGATAAATTCAAAATTTACTGTGAGGGGAATCGAAGTGGCCTATCTCGCTAATGTTAAAACTTGGTCCATTGCTTTCGTAATCTATTTAAGATACGCAGAATTTTACAAGGTATCTTCAACAATAAATTTACAGTTGATTAACAAAAAATAAGAATGTTAATTAGAAGGGAAAGTGTGATTTAGTTAATACTAACATTTTATAAAACATACATAGTTTTTAAATTAAAAACTAATAGTTATGCATAGCTGTTTCGTTAAAATGAGAGTTGTTTAGCTGCAAATGTGTGGTAAAATGTTCAGGCCTATGCTCATAAGTTTTAGGTATAATTGAGCATTTATTGAGAAAATATTACTTCTTCAGAACTGCAGTTAAGTACGATGAGAGACCTAAAACATATACACTGCATTTTTTTCAATGATAATAATGATGATGATAGTAATAATAATAATAATAATAATAATAATAATAATAATAATAATAATAATAATAATAATAATAATAATAATAATAATAATAATAATAATAATAATTTCTCTCTCCCTTTCTTGTCAATGCTGACGTTAGGAGGCGCTTGGGTTCCCTCAGAGCGAGGGAGCCGAAGCATCTGACCTGAGATGAAGTCAGGGTTGAGGGTTCGGCCAAACGCCTGAGATGAGTGACTGATGGAGCAATTGTTGGAAAGATGGTGGGGGATACCGGAGGACCCGGAGTTAACCCACCCCGGCGCCATGCTGTGCACCACAAATCCCACTTTGCGGTCGCCTGGGATCAAACCCGAGCCGCCTATGTGAGAGCCAAGCGGTCTAATCACTCAGCCATGGCGTGGCCATAATGATGATGATGGTGATAATAATAATAATAATAATAATAATAATAATAATAATAATAATAATAATAATAATAATAATAATAATAATAATAATAATCTGTATTTTCAATTAGCGTACCTGTATGAAACTTATGCCACTATGAGGGGAAGACCTGATACATTCCTAGGCAAGTAAAACCTGAATTTTGTGGCGGAAAAAGGATAAAAAAATGACCATTTGACTCTCCTTAAGAATTTTTATTTCTCTGTTAACCCTTTATAAGTGAACCTCGATTTCATATTAAGTTTATTTCATCTACTATCACAATTAAGTCAACCTCTATGTTTTTCTTCATAAAGTTACAAAATGCTTAATGTACTCGTACAGATCAGAATGTCACCTTTCTGATTTCTAGATGCCAAAATTCACCACCTTTAGTCATGAGCCATGTAGTACAAGCGTTAGACCACAACGAAGCTTGATAGATGGCGAGGACGGAAGCGATTGATCGGTAAGAGAATTCTCGCAATGTTATACATCAACACAAGTGACCCACATGTGGTGTTAGATGTGTTGCCTATTCAACAGGAGAACTGGGATGTAAAGCTGAGCTGTCGGAAGATATCGAATGGAATTGTATTCACCTTTAACTGTATTTCCCAAATACTACTTACTGCTTATCTGTAGTAAAAGAGGAATTCCTGTATTCACTCCCAACCCCAAAAACATTGTTACTAAGAATTCAACCGAATTATATGTTTTGAGGTCATATACATACGTGTGTAGTGTGAAAGATTGATAATGGCAAGCCCTGAGAAATATCAGACATACCGAGCAGGATGGCTCAGGTGGTTTCGTCTGTGGCCCGGGTTCGGGCCGCGCCGTGGCTCAGTGGTTAGACCGCTTGGCTCTCACCTAGGCGGCCCGGGTTCGAACTCAGGCGACCGCAAAGTGAGATTTGTGATGGACAACACGGCGCTGGGGCGGGTTTTCTCCGGGATCTACGGTTTCCCCCGCCATCTCATTTCACCGGCGCTCCATCTTCATCTCATGTATCATAAGTGTCACCGCCTGCGGTGCCGTATGTAGTAAAATCGGGCGTTAAACACTACACATTTCATTTCCTGGGTTCGATTCCCATTGCCGACCTACCTGACCCATGGGTTTTTTCGGGGATGTTCCTGGGTCGCTAGGCGTAATGCTGGGTAGGTTAATTACATCCCCCCAGATTTCCTGTCATCTCCATTGTCATTTCATATCTTCTCTCATCTGGTGGTCTCTTTCAGGGTAGAAGTGTCGGCAGGTGTCTCGGCGGTGCATGGCAGGAGGATATGCTCTGAGCAGAAGTACTTCCTCGTCTGGTAGATCAGTTGCCGGCCTCAGCTCCTCTGCTGAGACCATTTCGTGACCGCCAGCTAGGGACCTTTGGGGCTCGTATCGCCTGCCCTTGGTACCATTAGGGCTCGGCTGCTGGGCTCGTTACCGCCCTGCTGTAGGGAAGCGAATTCGTCCTGGCCTGTCGGAGGAAGTCTCTATCCAAGTAATTTGTAGGGACCCTGCCCTCTGTCTCCTTCGCCTCATCCTTCCTCCTGGGGTGCCCCCACTTGGGGGTATAGGTACAATGGGCCCAGCATGGCCTACGTACCGAGTCCTCCCGTAATAAAATCCCAATATCATAGTATTTGGTTCAGTATTTTATAAAAATGCGGCTTGAAGACGTTCCACAGAATTCCCCTTCGTCAAACTACCCTTTCTATAGAACATTTTTCGAAAATTGTGCATCTGAAAAAGATTCTAAAACATGTGTTTACATGACAAATAAAACGCTATCCTGAAGTTTTCAGGAATGGAATGTAAAATATTCTTTATTTGGATGATAGTTTGGATAAACATTTGGTAAACTTTAAGAGATAGACAAAACTTTACCTACCTCACCAAAAAGTGTACATCTTAAAACACACTATTCATTTTAACACATTTTGTGTTATTAGCTTTTCAATTTTCCAGTAATTGGTCATTTATGTGCTATCGCTATTCATTTGTTCGTCGGGATATCATGAAAAGAATTTGAGGACCAGCATACACCCACTGGCGTTTAAATATCTCTCAGTTTGGTGTGCTATGTCGTTAAAAGAATGACCTAACAAGGAAATGTGTTATAGCATTTTAATAAACTTAAAAAAATATGTCTTGATTAACATGAAATAGGTTGAAAAATATGCTTTCATTAGAACAGTGTGTAAGAAGCTGTGTAAAAACAAGTATTGGTGGGTTAAATGGTCATGTAAATGTAACACTTTTTATCGAGTCGAAACTAACGTAGTCTGATAAATGCCTGGGTTTTAATAGCATGTCTCCCTTTTTACACATTCCTGCTTTTGAATTCAGTTGCTTATTTTTCTTACTCCCCTTTTCTCTCTGCATTTAAAGCTGCATTTTTTATCTTTTTTTTCTTTGCTCCCTCTTGCCAAAGGGGCACTATGCTTTATAAGCGTTTTAAGAGGTAACTCTGACCACAATAGCAGCAGGACAGGAAGACTGGGGGAACTTTGATGTGCCCAAATTCATGGATGTCCAGCGACCTGTATATCCGCTAGCACATTCCTGTCCTGCTCTTTTTAGGAATGTCGGTATGCATCAGCACAGAAGAAATTTCAGCTATGAGCTCGTATGTTGCAGGACAAAAATCTGCAGCTTTTTCCATTGTTTACAACTCGAACTATTTTCCACCTTGCAGATAGTCTCCGTCTTGCCTTGGAAATCTGTAAGTTCTGTAATGTATTAGCAAACGTCAGCTGAGTAGACATACATCAGGTGATAAAATCACTTTAGCAAATTATAACATCAGCTACTGATTGTGGTATCATGGGCAATGAAGAAGCAGTTAAACTTGTTAAAATATGGAGCAAGACTCCTTTTATTGCAGCAGAACCAGTCTTACCACTATTGTTAAAACTGTACTGCACCAATGGGCCAACGAGCAAAAACCACGCCGATTGCAAAACTTCCCTGGTCAGAAATTGAGTAAAATCGCAGAGAAACCGTCACATATATTGCTGACTAAATCCCTAATTTACTGGACATGGGTCCTTTAGGAAATATCTACAAACTGGGAAACTGATTGAGCAATTCAATTTGCTACTTCATAGGAATCGCCGAACACCTCCTTTCAGAAAATAATGGTCTAGAAAGACGTAAGTTTACAACTTCTGGAGGAGCTCAACAACTATATGGGAAGGAACCTATTGATCTGTGAAAAGATAAGATGAAATATAATTAACCGAAGAGCCTAACAGCTAACGGCAAATATGTAAAAGACCTGTTAGGCTTAATTTCGCTTTCGTTCAATCATGTTATCTGCAAGGTATCTTAAAAACTGAGGTAATGTAACGGTCGATAACACCTCACTCATTGGTATCCGTCACAGAACTTTGTGGGCTAACCACATAAGGCGAAGGAAGATCACAGGCCGCCAGAGAACGGCGACAGAGCAGAATCACACAGAAGTGCAGAAGTCCCTAACCGTTTTAGAAACACTCGGTGCATGACCAACCAAGAAAGGTTGACGAAGCGACCCTAGCGGCCTGGGTACCGGCACGTGGCTGTTTCAATTGGGCCAGGGAAGAAGGTTCACCCAAGGTACCTTTCAAGGCATCCAAGTACCCTACACGGACTTCTTCCCGGTCCTTTGGCGTGAAGCCTTCCTCCGCTGCAACGATTTCTGCATCTGTTCTCAGTCCATCAAAGGCAAATACTACGCCGCCGTTACGGCACATCTTCTCACGACTCCTTGGCTCTCTAGCTATGGGATTGCTCGTTGACATCTCACTACCATCATTAGAATGCGACTTGGACATGGATGTTATCCTGCGCATCTACACTGATTGCGTCTCATCGCTCCTCCTGCATGTCCTGATCCAGGTGAAATCGCAGACCTCAATCATCTCCTGTTCAGTTGCTCTCGCTACCGAGCCCAACGTTCTTCCATCCTCCGCCACCTGATTCACCATTCTGTTCCTTTTCCCGATAGCGTCATCACCCTATTACAGTCATGCCGCAAACCCGTGTACCACGCTCTTGTTCTATTTCTTCAAGAGTGTGATCTACAAACCGAGTCTACCCCAATCCTCTTAATTTTCCCTTTATTATTTTCCCTTCGATGGTCATATGGGTTTTTCCTAAAGGAAAAAAAAGGGGGAAGAAGTTTTACACAGCGCTAGATGTCGCATTAGCTGGCAGGCAGCCAAACCTGAAAGATGACATTGGTGTGTAATGAGGAAGGGAAGGAAAGGGAATCCATAACTAGAGAAGTCACTCCAACATTCATCTAGAGACAAGAGGAAAGCATGGAAGAATACAATACAAAGGGCTCGAGTTAGTGGTAACCGAACCCGTTACCTTCCTAATGCGGACTACAGATAGTCCAACTTCAGCCATCCCGCTCAGTAAATTCTGATGTCTGAATAATGTTAGACTGGCACTAAAGTATGTCAGATTTTCAAGATATTTCCTTTGCTGTGTCTAATCAATGCGTTTTTGAGTGGGAATCTTTGGGGAGCTCTATCTGGACTCTAAAGATGGCGCGTATGTTAGTCATTGTTGTTTGAGACAAATGGGCCTAGCATTTTCATGGGAGAAGTAGGACGTTCTTTATCAATATTCCAGGTGCTTTCTCCCGAATGTGTAGACGCCCTGCCCTTAGCACTGTCGTAGCTCCTTGGGACGGTCGCCCTCTGTCTCCTCTATCCTCGTCCTTCCTTCCTCCCGGGGGTGTCCCACTTGGGGGCATAGTTACAATAGATCAAGTTCGGACTTCCATTCCGAATTCCCTCCGTAGTGTAGTCCAGTCTAGTCCAGTGAACCCCCGAACGGAAGCATATACCAGTGTTTGGTAACACAGGGCATTAATAATGGTATCCTATCCAAACAGACGACTCTCTCTACTCATTCCTATACAAAGTATTCTTACCAAAGTTGATGCTTTTTACTTCTTTTAAATCGACTTGAACTCAAATTACATATTTAGCCCATCCCCTTATGGATATAAGAAGTCTAAAAAAGGAGAGGAGGTTATGATCTGATGGCTTTGAAATCGCATGCTCTTTATTTATGATGAGAGGAAACAAATAGCATTTAAAATTTGAAGGAATTTAAAGATTCAAATAAATAGTTCAGAATATTTCAGAAATGGACAATGCTTTAAGAAATATTTCACATTGACTATGTGTTTGGTACTATATAAGGTCGTAAGGTTTTTTCTATCTCTTATAATTATACAAAAGTTGTACCATCTATAAAAAAGTCATACACAATAAAAACCACTTCCACAAATTTTGTGACACACATATACAGTGCGATCCATATAAACCTGAACCTTTTCAATAGGCCATAACTTTTGAACCAATAATAGGACACACATGCAGCTTTTGGAGAATATAATGCACAATTGGGAGATTACATTACACTATTTACATCTCAGAGAAAATGTTGGAACTGTCCTCCACCAGCATGTATGGATCGTTGATGCCACTTTCTTTGATACGACTGGAGACACTGAAGTTTATATGGGTATCTACAAGACATTTGTAGAGCAGCTGGATGATATCGAATTGAGAGAAGGTTATTTCCAGCAAGATGGAGCAACGTGCCATACATCTAATGACACCATGGAACTTCTAACCAGTTTCTTTGATAATAGAATAATCTCAAAAGGTCTGCGGCCTCCCAGATGCTCTGACCTAACCTTACTGGATTTTTTTCTTGTGGGGTATCTAAAAATAGAGTGTATAAGAACAGGCCACAGACAATTGATGTTCCCAAGGAATCCATTCGAACCGAAATAAGTAGCATTGGCGAGGATACTCTTCGTAAAACTTCAGAGAATATGGTGAGACGAGTACAACCATGTATAGATGCTGGTGGAGGACACTTCCAACATTTTCTCTGAGATGTAAATAGTGTAATGTAATCTCCCAATTGTGTATTATATTCTCCCAAAGTTGCACGTGTGTCCTATTATTGGTTCAAAAATTATGGCCTATCGAAATGGTTCAGATTTATATGGATCGCACTATATTAAAGAAGTGCGTATTATGGGAATTTCTGAGAAAATCATTTTCAAAAAGTTGTTCCACGTAAAGGGATATTCTGGTGTAGATTTTGGGGAGGTTTACTAGAAAGTCGTGTCGCAACCTTGGATGTTGCTGACGTCCCAACACACATACTTTGTCTCTCTCACGTTTTTTTTTTTCCTTTTAAAAATTCTTTTTTGGCGTTTGTGGGGCCTTAGAGCGTTCATTTTCGGCGAAATATCGGTATGGATTTTTTGAATGGAATGCAATACTTGACCACTAAAGGTAGGATTACAGAAAGTAACAGTGTATGACGTCAGAGCGTAACTTCAGACATAGTTTCTTTAGGAACTGCAGGCAGGAGCTTACAGAGAAACATTAGTGCAGTGTTTTGTAAATATGCTTGGAGTGTTTAGAATAGATGTTGGAAATTGCTTTCGTTCCGCGTTAACTGCTTCTTATGCATCGCAGCATTTAATGCCCTTTGTACTGGGAGCACAAAGCTGGAAAATACATCTTTCGCGAACACGTTTGTTTTAAAGTTGCCGCTATGTGTTACAGAACCCATAATGTACCAGACTACTGAATGCAATAATCTTCAAAAAGATCTTTGTGCTCTACGACTTTTAGAAACAAAAACATATCTTCAACCTTATTTTCTTTTGTTTCAGGTAAATGCACTGAGCCAGACTACTCATAGCACTGAGGACTAGAAAATAAGTAAGTGCCATCAAATAAATGCCATACGTTCTGTTTATAGCCTGGCCATACATCGTGTGTGTGCATTTACTGCAATGTCCTCGATCTTTTCCCGCAGCGTACCGGCAGTAAATGACCCGCTCAAGGCTACATATATTTATCACTGTGATGTACTGTCAGGTGCTGTCTTCAGTTCGAGCTGTTACAACCCAGAGTTTGTACAACTTAGAACTGAATGTTTATCAAGTCATCTGTATAGCGTATGCATTACATAACATTTTTGCTCGAAACTTCTACTGAGAGGGTTAGGTTATGCAATATCTTTGTGCGAATAGTGTTGTTGAATAGTTTGTTTCAGAAGACATTTCCTGGCATTCCATTGCAGAATTGAATGGTTAATAAGTGGAAAAGAAATTTTTGCACTAACACATGCAAACATTGACAAAATTGGTGTAACATTCTAACATCTCTAAAGATGTCTCTAAGATATGGCACAGTAAGTGTCTGTGTCTAGAACCTCTGCTCATAGAGCAGGTAAATTGTAAAACTCAGGCCCTTTAGAGTGGCCTAAACTACATGAACTACAACCTCGTGAGTAGAAACTCTCGTACTTCTTCTGTTTCTGTGACAAATATGAATAGCGACTCACCACTCGAACATCGTATTAAATATTTGAAAATTCAAACAAATGGAAATGGTTAATCTCACTTTTTTCCATAGATGGTGTACTTTAATGCTATTTACATTGTCTTGGATCTTTCACTTTGCAGTTATACAAAATTTCTTTCGAATAAAGAGGACTGGACCGGACTATTCTAAGGAAGAGATTGGAAGCAAAGGTACAAACTTGGTCTATTTTACCTATACCCCCAAGAGAAGGAAGGATGAGGCGAGAGGAGACAGGGCGGCATTACTAAGGAGCCAGGATGGTTCAAAGGGCAGGCTTCCTACAGTTTACTAGTTGTAAACTCACCGGCAGGCCAACACAACCGGCAGCTTACCCAACTGCGGTCTGGGGATGAGCGATGGAAAACTCCGGGTTCTTTCCTTGGGGCAATACCTTGAGTCTAAAATGCCCCCCCCCCATCGACAACAACGTCAAGACGGGTGGAAGAGGCCACCAGATGAGAGATGATATCAAATGATAATGGAGATGAAATGGAGGGACCGTAAATTAGGGGGATGTAATTAACCTACCCAGCATTCGCCTAGCAACTCGGGAAAACCCCTTAAAAAGAAAACGTGGGTCAGGTAGCTGGTCACGGGAAGCGAATCCGGACTCCCAAATGTGGACCACAGACGAAACCGCCTACTCAGTTCGAATAAACAGGTCTGTAGCGATCTTTCCCAGAAGAGTGAAGGTACACACTGGATTTGTAATGGAAATAGCCTTAAACATGTATTTTAATCAAAATGTTACTGTCAGTTTTGAGGAAATAAAAAACAATGAAACAATTTCGATGTAAAGGCTACTTTTTGGGGAGTACGGGGTTGGTGTTGCACCGTGAAGAACGAATTTCACTTTTTGAGTTATAGTCGTACCCGCGTTATTTTTTTTCGAACAATGCTTGAAAATCGATAGACATTTTATGGATTTATCCCTTGGTATCTATTACTATGAGTTAAATCCAAAACATTTTACATCAACAGTTGTATGTGAGAAAACTGTCGTCGGTAGATTCTCCATAAACTGTCGATCAGAAAGATCAGCGCATTGTTTGGTGCAGAAAAGAAAAGAAAATTGTTTTGTAAAATCGTTACTCGTGATTAATCATTGTATTGCTATTGTCGCGAACCCGTTAGCTACGATAGCGCGGCTTGTGTACACAAAGAGCCGGCAAATAAAAATAGTGTAGATAAAAGACTTACTGACATAGATAAGTGAGGTAAATGGAAATTTCTAGTGACTTCTTGATTGATAGATATTATTCGGTTTCTGGTTTGTTTTAGAACAGTCTAGAACTTATCAATGGAGGTATAGATAATAGATTGTGACACGCCAAAAGGCAGTCGTAAACAGAGAGACGTAACAGGAGTGTTGTAAACAGATGTAATCAGAACACTGTTTGTGTAGTCATCGACCTTGGTAGATTGTGTTGTGTATGTGACGTAATGTTGTTACGTGAGAATTGAACAGTGTATCTCTACGGAAATAAAGAACATTTGGAATATCTGCAACTCGGACTTTTAATTGTGCGAACCTGAAGTCATACTATGGACCTCAAAAGAAAAGCCACGTTAATCCTCATATTTGGTTTTTCGAGCAGAATGTGAAATTAGAAAAGTCGAAGAATCTACACTGGTAAGAAAGTGATCGCAATTTTTATACCTCTAAAACAGATAGCTTCTATAGTATTAGAAGATAACTGTACCCTATCTTCCTATTGGTGCACAAATATCTGTCAACCGCAAATTTTTTAAGAATTTCGGGAAAGTCTTCGAAAAGGAAAGATAATTTTGCATCATGAAGCTACCTTGCATTCAGCGAAATTAACAACTGAGAATCCTGATGCTCTAAATGCCCGGACAATTGACGCTCTACCATAAAGACCTGATCTAGTACTTTGCGATTTTGTTTTTTATTTCCAAATATAATGCCTGAATTCCACTTTTGTCATAATATAAGGCATTGGAACATTATAGAAACCTGTTTCCAAAAGTGTCTTGAATGCAGAAATGTATTGATGTGAAAGAAAAATCTTTTAGGAAAGGATCCATGCGTTTAAATCTTTTAAAATTAATATTGGTTTGATTTTCTAATAACTTTCAATATTACAAGTACTGGCTGTGGCTCACTGCTACTGAACTGCTGAAAGTTGATTATGAAAATATCAACTGAATAAAACTTTTTGTCCACCTTGGATAAATTACACTGTCGACTGCTGCCTCGAGTAATAATTTCACAAAGGGTTGAGACGTTCAGGTTGAGACGTTTACAGAGTTTACGACAGCTAAGAGCTGAGATTTTACCTTTTAAGCGAATACTGAATTTCGAAACAGAACATGTGGCCAGGTGTTTTGATGTAGTATTCATTTGACGTAAGTTATGTCGAAATGTACGAAATCCTGTTGGGAATTACGTATTTGTATTTAAGTGTTGTGGATCATTGCACCTAAGCATGGTTGGTTAAGCACACACCATCTTACAGAAGGTACAGGTGTCATTCGGCCTTTACCCTTTAAAGGGAATCGCCACAGCAGATCGTCCTTGGACAGTGACCCCCGCTGGAGTTGAAGCGGTGTTGCACGTGGAACAATTCCTGGGGCGTCACCGTCTCATCTGGGTCAACCCCCCCCCGCAAGCAGATCAATAAGGCTGCTGGAGTCGACGAGAGAAAGGACGGGTTACTAAGTGTTGGGAGGGTGTGTACTAACCCCTTATACTAATGAGCTCATGTCGGATGTGTCGAGTTGACGTAGCCGCCCTCCCTCCTCACGGAACAGCATGGTTGCGTTCACATGACATTTTCGGCTCACTCCTGCATACGCACTTTCATTTCACATTCGTTGTATGACAAATGCGGTAGAATGAAACGAGAATCAGGTTTTTAAGTGATGACTTTGCAATTCCATGGTAACGAGAGAGAAAAAGTTTATCTACGTACCAAAACACCTGCAAAAGTACAAAATGTATGAAACTGACAAAGTATATCTGGAAATGGTTAATGTTCAGAATATTGTTTTACAAATTTAACACAAAAGTTTATCCAAAACAGGTCTTCATAGACTAATAGCAAATATGTTGGGCATAATATGGCATTTTAGTTAAAATCATGTGCACTTCATTGGAAAAAATAAAAACTACGGACTTCTTAAGTTTAATCTTTGGATGATGTTGCCTTTAGCATTTACCAGTTTTCATTTTGAGTTATAGTGTTTGCAGATCTTTATCTAAAATATCTCTGTATCCAGTCTTGCTGGAATACAATCCTTCCTCTTCTCTCTTTATGGAAGCATAGAAAAAGTATATAAAATGTAGATTTATTATTGTATTGATTCATGATCATGATTCTAGTCTCTAAATCCAGGAACACGAGACGGTTCTCCAAGGTGAACTGATGCATTTCTTAGAATTATTAACGAGAGCTTGTCAAGGAAATCTGATTTAACTTTAAAGATCATAGTCCAATCATATTGTTACCAGGCATTGTTTCCTGCTGGGCCGTGCCTAGGCGAACGCCGTAAGAGAGAGAGGGAGAAAGAGACAGATAGCGCCCAAGTCACGCCCAGAGAGCGGAAGAGTGCTTGCTACTTTCCGAGAAAGAGCCGGAGAGGTGCCTGGACAGTTCCCTCTCCTTCGTCTGCCCTCACGAAAGATCGTGTGGCTTCGACAACTTTCGAGAAACGATGGTTCGGTTATAAAAGCGTCACGACTAGTCATGTAGCTGAGTGTGGTGCAGCGGCGTTGCTAGTGAGTGAATGAAGTTGCAGTTGTCTATGGACTTGAGAATCGTGTGTGTGCAGCCGTGAAGTGATTTGAAAGTAAATTCTTTTGCTTACCTCTGGTGAAGCCACGAGAAACTGTGTTGGTATATGTAACGTCATCCTGCTGCAAAGGGATGTACAAAGTGTGTTTCTACTGCAAATAAAGGGCATTTTGAATTTCTTTAAACTAGAGATTTTATTCTACGAACCCACGAAGTCACAATATGTAATGTTTCCAGGAAAGTCAAAAGTTACTAAGATGTTATTTAACATTTGTTTAGATAAGCGAGACATGGGGCGGTTTTGTTTATCTTACGTCCCATTAGAAGACCCATCCTTTGGATTAAGAAAGTGTACGGTTAATTTTAAAAGTAAAGCCTATGCTATGTCAAATAGTAAGCTTCATAAGAATCAGTTTGTGCTAAAACGTGGGAGCATTACATGAAATTGTGTAAGGGCAGTAGGTATAGTGACAAAAACACAACACATTAATGCTAATGACAGTTATTTTGGCTCTTAAGTGGGTAGTGTAGTGTACTCTCACTGTCAAATGTCCATTGAAAGACTGACAATTTCACTGTCAAGCAGTCCCGTGGATAGGCCAGTATACAAAGGAGAACCTGAAACTTGCCGAAAGGAATTTCCTAGAGCAGAGCAGTGCTATACAATGACTTGTTTTGTACGGCCTATGTTTAGCTAAAGAGACTGGCCATTAACCTAAATAGGCCCCCGGGTCAGTAGGATCTTAACCGCGGTTACAATAAAGAGAATAAGAAGCTTTGGGAAGAAGATCGGAAGATTCCCGTCGTTATGACAGATATTGAACACTGGTTATCCATAACGTGAACTGAATATTGGATAAAGAAATATCTACGGTACATTCTATGCTTACGTTTAGTGTAACTCCCTGACATTTGCCAATTATGAGAACTGAGGAAGACCTGAAAGCAACCTAAGTCAAGCAGATTGATCCTAGCAGGAACTCCTGTTGACTTGTGTGCTCCTTAATAGCTCTCTATGCCTTTCGATAAGAAATGTGAGAGAGAGGTAGTAAAGGAGAGAAAATAGACACCTCAAAGGTGAGCTGAGCTGCGTCCGAATATAATATCAACATTGTGTGTTAGTCACATGACTTTCTTTACCACGAGTCGGTAGTAGCTGGAAGTACTGCATTCCGCCCAAAAATTATATATCGGGATTTCATCAGATATAGGCCTTTTGAAATACGTTAAAATAAACAATTTTAGGTTGTGAAAGAGAGAGAGAGTAAGAATAACATAACGAAAGGAAATGCCAGATATATTCCAAATTTAACTTTACAGGTTATTTGCAGAAAGTAATTCAAGAAACGTTTTATTATTTACACAGATATCTTCAAGCATCAGTCCCCCCCCCCCCCTCCTTCCCGTATGAGGGCCGTTTAGATTAGAACGACAACTTGAATACCTTACTATACATCTTAGAAACTTCTGCCTCATGGTATTCATGCTTCTTGTGTGTGTACCGGCTTTATTTATTTATTTATTTATTGTTTTAGAGGAGGGAGTGGCTGTATTGTTAACGGAGACATCCGTCCATGCAGGCCTTTTTTATTATTTAGGGGGTCTCAAAACACGAATACCTAGTGAGATTTCTAAAACGAATTTTCGAATGAAATCCTGTGCTTCCTCTACCATCATAAAGAAGGATGTAAAGAAAAAGAGGGCGATGTTTCACTACTTTTCGCAATTTATCTGAGAGATAATAGGGTTTTCACTTTATTCGCACTTAAAATAAATAGAGAAGGTGCTATATTCCAGCCAAAACTTTTTATGGTAAAATTTCGCCGAAAATACCTGTTTTTAGAAGTTTTAGAAAAAAGATCTGTGTGTATATGTACCTGTTTGTGAGAAAACAGCATAATTCAAAACTTGATGTTCAACTTCAGAAGAAGGATACAAAAAACCTCCCGTAGATGAAATATTTATCGAAAATTCTGATTTTTTGAAAAACACGTCCAACGATTTTGATTAAAATGCCATATGTTTAGATATTTTCATGACAAAGGATATATACATTTCTGGGAATAACTTCTGAAGTTCTTTTCATTCCTGATGGCCTTTCCAAAATTGGCAAACCGCAGGGATGACAAAATCTTACAACAAAAATAAATCAGGTTAATATGTGCCATTTAAATAGAGTATCGGCCGGCATGCAGTACCGGCCACTACTGTGATTTCCCTTTTCGCCTCCATGTGGCAGAATTTCCAGTAAGCAGTAGCAAGCTTGTGTCTCCACGTACCCTATAGTCGGATATCTGCTTCCTCTCTTCAGTTCTTCTGCTGTGAGTGCTTGGTGGTGGTTAGTGTAGCACTTAGCGCACGGAGGCCTATAGCAGCAGTATATTTGGGATCTCTGTAATCATTTGTGAACTGAACAGAAATAGTGACAATAAGTTCCCATGTTTTTGTATCCTACTATTGTTCTATATGTGACAGTGCAATGTATCACTGACAAAATATATTGTAACAGAAAAGACAGTGGCCGATACTGCAAGACACCTTCTACAAGCCTTAAGTAATTCTAGCTTTTTTAATTTCGATGTAATAAAGTAGTATAAATAAATAATAAAAGTCATTACATTTTACTATCTAGAGAATGTCTTGAGGTAAGAGAATAATATAGTAAGATTCTGATTAACCGCCACAGTTACAGATACTGCACGACCTTCCCATATAATAACTTTTTTTTAGCTGTTTCCGAGGTATTCCTTTTTTGAATTTTCACATACTTTTACTTTATTTGAATACAGAGCCTTTAGTGTTTTTGTCCCTTGGGCATGCAAAGAGAACGGAATTTCAAAGCCTCACATAGCAACAACCTTCAAAACAACTAACACTTAAGTTTCCTGCATTCCCAATGCCTGTTTTACCTATAGGAACATAGGTATGTAATAAAACCGTTTCTATGAATGTCTATCTCGATTAAGGTGAAGTGGATGGATAAGCATTTGCAAAAATAGTTTGTACACGAGTAAAGTAGATAATGTCATGTATAACACAGTCAGAAATGTTGACCGTCCGAAACAAAGTGGCTGAAGGGAAGTGCAGCCGATGATATTAAAATGGCCCCAAATGCCGCTTCACACATCAATTACAACGAATTGAAGTGTGAAATACGAGCTGGCATATTAACATGTGTAATTAATGCACACAATAAATAAATTACATTTGCATGCGTTTCAATATTCACTTCAGTTTACCACACAAGTCCGATAAAGCGGTCCATCAGAGATTTTTTCGTGTCATTAACTTCCACGTTGCGTACTGAAATTGGATTAATATCCCGGCTGCAGAAAAACAATGTGCAGCAAATTGTAAAGCAGAAATTGCGTACCAAAATACGCATTTTGTGGCTGTAGCGTAATGGAGGGGATAAACTGTTTGGTATGTAGGCTACCTCCGACTGGATATGAGTAGCCAGCATTCTCTCTGCAAGTACCTTCAATTGGTCCAAAACTTTGGATCAACTGTCTGACTGGTTTGGGGCAAATGGTCTGCATATTAACGAGGATAAGACACAAACTATTTTATTTAGTTTAAAAGATAAACAGAGTCATGAGCAGAGGGTTAAACTACCTGGAATATGGTTGGACAACAAGTTTTGTTGGAAATTCCACAGAACAGAAATATGCAAGAAGTTGTCAAATGTTTTATTTCTCTTAAGAAGACTTAAAATGTGTGTTTCCACTAATATTTTATGAAGTGTTTATTATAGTTTATTTCACTGTCACTTGAATTATGGCATTTTGCTATGGGGTAGCAGTGGAGAAGCCAACCAGGTATTTTTGCTCCAGAAGAAGGCTCTTAGAATAATTAAAAATTGTGATTCTTGCCAACACTGTGAACCTATCTTTAAAGAATTTGGTATTTTAACTGTAGCATCTCTGTATTTGCATGTTTCAACTTCATTCGTCTTCAAAAGACAGATGAGGCTCTTTTTTCTGATACACATTTCATGATACTAGGGGTAGAAATAATATGGTACCTGCTAAATGCCCGCCTCGGTAGTGTGGTGGTAGCGTGTCTGCCTCACGTTCAAGAGGTCCCGAGTTCGAATCTCGGTCAGGATGAGTTACACTTGGATAAGGTATTTTCCGGGGTTTTCCCTTATCCTGAAAGACGAATGTCGAGTAACTCTAAGCTCTACGGACCCTGGGCTCATATGAGCATCATGACACCAATTTTCCATTCTTCGTCCGATATGACTTTACGTTGGAGGACGTAAATTACAAAAAAAAAAAAAAAAAAAAAAAAAAAAAAAAAAAAATCTCCTAAATTTCGCTTACAGAAATCTCTGGATTCTCATCTGTACCTTGGAGTGAAATTATACAATAAATTACCTTTAAATCTAAGACAAATTGTAAATGCAAATTATTTTAAAACTAGCATTAAGTTACTTAATTTTTATACACTCAAGAATACTTAAATGTACATTCATTTTAATGACCTGCTGACGAAACCTATTGCATTGTATGCCAAATGGTTAAATAAATTATTATTATTGTTGTTGTTGTTGTTATTATTATTATTATTATTATTATTATTATTATTATTATTATTATTATTATTATTATTATTATTATTATTATTATTATTATTATTATTATTATTATTATTATTATTATTATTATTATTATTATTATTATTATTATTATTATTATTATTATTATTATTATTATTATTATTATTATTCCACTATTCAAACTTATGAATGTTACTTAGGTATATCCACTTGGAGTCAACATTGCACCACAAACAGTCTATTCCCTTCCATTACATACAGGCTCTACATTTTGCTAAGACCAAGTTATATCCTCACACAATTCCTGAACAGCCATGGACGCTTCAGATCATACCTCCACAGCATTAACAAAACACCGTCGCCATTATGCAGCTATCCCAGAATACACCTACTGACAGAATAAGCGCTGTTCTCAACAGACCAGCCTAGAACACTGTCGCAGCAAAGCCTGCAGCAGATAATGAAGACTTCCACAAACACCATAGAAGTGACAAAATAAAATAAAATCTGCATATCTGATAGCCCGGATTTCGGAATCTATACCACGCCTTACTATGCAAACTTCATTTTTATTTTTATTCATTTTGAAATCATACTACACAAAACAATTGACAAATTTTGCAGATATAATCTACTTGGTACCTTAACAAAGTAACTAAACTTACAGCTTACTGGATTCCAGTAACCTTACAAATTTATTTATCTAATCTATATAAAAGAGTCTTTACATTACTTCTACACTAGCAATATAAATCAATTACGTAGAAAATGAACCTAGTTACAGTGAAACCATACGTATTATACAAATATAACTATTTCTAATAAAAACTTAATTATCTTAAGACAAATGATGTCGATTTTTCTTATTAGTTGAATTAGTTGAAGTTAAAATCGATTTCACGAACCCTTTTTCTCGTCATCAGAGAAAACAAATTCATCGTTAAGGAAGTTACTATGTTATTATGTTTTTTCAGTATTACCAAAATCTGAAAACGAAACAAACTTAAGAACAGAATCAACTGGTGGTATTTCAAAATTCATTACGCGATGTTTATTTTTTAAAATAAATATCTTTTCCCAAACCATTAAATCCATCGGGACATTTAATTGTTTTAATAACTTAACTTCAGGACTTATTTCATGGTTAAATGACCAAAAATGATCTGCTACAGCCGATTTATCAGTTTGTTTATACTTAATGTTAGGAAAGTGTTCTTTTGTTCTGGTTTCCAGTTACGTTTCATCTTAACAATGTAAACCCGATCACAATCTAAACAATCAAATTGATAAATACCACATTTTTTTATTATTAGGAATTTCATCTTTTATAGAGAAATGTAGTAAATTTTTAATTCTATATCTGTTTTGAGGATCCAAAGTTATACCAAACTCCTGAAAATAATAATCTTCTTTTATTTTTTAAGGGTAGAAATATCATTAACAGTTTTTTATATTTAAATTTTTAATCTTCTTTTGTATAAAGTCTTTATTAAAACATTAATTAAAGCAACATGAAAAATTCAATGCCATGGTGTATCTCGGATGCGAGAGCCCCTAGTGGTCTACCGGGGAAATATATGAGGTAGCTCAAAGGTTAAGAGCGACTGGACGGAAACCAGGAGATCCGTGGTTCAAATCCCGGCCATGGCATTGAATTTTTCATGTGGACTCTATCCATCAAATACCTTAGCCTATATACGGCTAGTGTGGAGAAATGATTAATTTCCATCAATTAACTAAAATTAATTAAAGCCGTATTAATAATATATTTATATTTTTTATTAAATTCTTCTTTATTCAGGGTATATTTATTAATTTAAAAATCAAACTATTAAAACAGCAAATTTGTGTGGAAAAGGGTTAAAACTTTTATTTTTATGTAATTATCGATATGAGTAGATTTCCTATAAATACCAAAATCCAAATTATTATTATTATTATTATTATTATTATTATTATTATTATTATTATTATTATTATTATTATTATTATTATTATTATTATTATTATTATTATTATTATTATTATTATTATTATTATTATTATTATTATTATTATTATTATTAATTTCGTATCTTCAAATCCAAAAAAGGATGAAAACCATCAATTTCAGTTTCCAATGTGAAATTTATAGCTTTATCTTGTAAATTTATCAATTTTAAAGCATCATTTATTTGTTTATCACGAACAATAGCAAAAATATCATTAACATATCTATATCAGCTTTTAAAAATCAACGGGAATGCTTTAGTGATTTGCATTTCGAAAAAAAAAAAAAAAAATTAAAAAGATCAAAGGAGATTGAAAGTTTTAAATATAAAAAAAAAACTGTTAATGGTATTTCTACCCTTAAAAACATAAAAGACAATTATTATTTAAAAAAATTTACTTATCATCCTGGGTTTAATAAAGAATTTAAAAAAGTTTTTCAGGAGTTTGGTATAACTTTGGTTCCTCAAAACAAATAGTATTTAAATTTACTACATTTTTCTCAAAAAGATGAAATTCCGAATAATAAAAAAATGTGGTATTTATCAATTTGATTGTGATCAGGTTTATATTGGTAGGACGAAACGTAATTTGGAAACCAGAACGAAAGAACTTTTTCGTAACATTAAGTACAAACAAACTGATAAATCGGCCGTAGCAGATCATTTTTGTTCCTTTAACCATGAAATAAATTCTGAAGTTAAATTATTAACACAATTAAATGTTCCAATAGATTTAATGGTTTGAAAAATATATGTATTTCAAAAAATAAAAAAACGTGTAATGCATTTTGAAATACCAGCAGTTGATTCTGTTCTTAAGTTGTTTCGTTTTCAGATTTTGGTAATGCTGAAAAAACATAATCACATAGTGACTTCCTTAAAGACGAATTTGTTTTCTGTTGTGGTTTTCTCTGACTGAAGATGCCGACAAGAATTCGTGAAATTGATTTCAATTAGAAAGAAGAATTAACATCATTTTCTTAAGTTAAGTGAAGGTTTTTATACAAATTGTTATATTTGTATAATACCGTCGTATGTTTGTATTTTAATGGCGCAGTTTTGTTTGATCTGTAGCTAGCGAGATTCAGTGTTTTTGGTTGGCAACACTGCGAGCCTAGATAAGTGCAACATTCATCAATCAGATAAGCTTCTTTAAAGCGATACATAGAATGTGCATTGAGCGGTTGCATCACATAAATGTTATTGCTGCCCCGACCTTACTTTCCTTGACCCAATAGATCACGATAACCGCGCGGTGTAATATTAATGTATGGCCATGCAAAGATTTACACTTGTTTTAGCGCTACGAATTCCTATCGTACAATAAACACAACTCGTTCTTTAAGGAGCACAAGGACTGGTACTGCTGCTTTATCGATTGTAATAATATAAATGTATCGATGTTAGAGTAGCGATCGCCCAGGCATGCTCTCGTTACAAACACCTTTATTGTAAATTATAAACTACAGTTTTATTCCATTATTTTGATTTTTTTCCGAAATATGACGTAAGGAGTTTTTTTTTTTAAATAGAAAGCTATTTGACTAATTTAATTCACCTCAATTTACCTCAAGTCATTCTCCGTGAACGTGCTAGTTTCTGGTTTTCGAAGTCTCGAGTTGAAACCCGGCGGGAACCGATAAATTTTTTGGCATAAAAGTCTTTAGAACGACTTCTTTCGAAAGGCATGTTAAGTTGTGTCCAGTGTAAAAGATTTGTGGCACGTAAAAGAACCTCAAATCTGATAAAGAGGCGTCTGAGTACAATTTAAGCGGTATTCACGCCTAAGATAAAATCGGACGCTGAGAATTTCAGCAATTAAGGAGCGATAAATAAAACTCAGTGTCAATTCCACATAAACTGATATTTTTCTAAATTCTCCTATTCGCCACCTAACCGTTACATGGGAAGGGAGAAATAGTTATTTTTTTTTTTCCTCAGTGATGAGTGAGACAATTTTGATTGAAACATCCGATGTTTAGATATTTGTATGAAAAATAAAATGTACCTATATCTTGAATTTTCTGGGAATAGCCTTTGAAACCTCATTCTAGATCTAATTTTTCTGCACCGGACAAATGTAAGGTGCAGTCAATCTTACTACGGTGTAGTAGAGATTTCGTTACAGCATTCAATTTATGTCAACAATAAAACAATCAGAGATGAACCATTTTTATATGTTTCGTTATTTGTTGGATTTTATAATAGAGCTTTCCTCAATTGTCAAGTCGCTGATCATTTTTTTCTCCTCGTGGTTAAGCGAAAAACAATACATGTTTTCTTTAATTTTACTGCCTCTTTACCTACTGAATACTATAAGGAAATGTGTTTCCATGGGTTATCAAGAAATAGATATAATAATTTTATTATATAATAATACGAAATTAATTGTTCTTTCACACTAGCCGTGTGTAGGACGCACTATGAAAGGGTAGAGACAGACTGAAAAATTCAATGCCATAGCCGGGATTTGAACCACGGAGCTTCTGGTCTCCGTCCAACAGCTCTAAACCATTGAGCTACGTTGGCCATAGTACCTCAATGGTTAGAGCGGCTGGACGAAGTCCAGAAGATCCGTGTTCAAAATCCCGGCTATGGCATTGAATTTTTCAGTGTGGCTGTATCTTTTCATGATTGTAAGAACATTTTTATAAGAACGAGCAGAGAGTGTTATGTGAACGATTACATATTTTGAAACGGCAACGAACGTATTGTTTGCGTGTCCGTAGTTAAGAGAATGAATTTCCAGTTTGATAAAACGAATCCGAAATTTGGTTGTATACGAGAGTGGTCTGGAAAGTTCTCAGCCTGATAGTGAAAAACGACAATTTATGCTTTCAAAGTAGTTTTATTTTTCAACATAATCTCCTCTAATATCAATAAATTTTGTCCAGTGCTATTAGCCGCTTTCTCTGGAAGAGCACAGTCTAGAAAGATAAGCAAGATGATTGTCTCTGATCGTGCTGCGATACTCACTTTTAATATAGTTCATCTTTGAAAAGGTTTGTTCGCAGATATATGTAGAGCCAAAGACTGCTATTCGTCTTTTGCACCACATATTGCAGACCTTGTAAAACATAACGTGTGTCACATAAGTCATCCTAAGAAACGTTAGTAAGGAGTAAACTGAGTGGGAACGCTTATAATTTCCTAAATGCCAGAATGGTAGTGATGTTCTGCCACTGGAACTCAGCAACAACAAGTACAGTCGGGCCGTTCTATCTCCGGCTCTGACAGTTCTCGAGGGGGGGAAGTGCGCTGTTGCCAGTTCTTTAGCGGGAATTTCAAGCAGAGGAACATGTGTATTTTAAATATTTCACGCCTTTGCTTTCCCGGTGTACGCAGAACTGCAGACGGCGAACTTAAATCGGCTGGGCACTTTTCCTTGGTCACATTCTTCACGGTGGTTTTTCCCACCTTCAAGGCGTCACAAACTCTGTCCAGCACCTTGGTAACAGGTAGTAGAGGTCCACCATTGTCCCGCTCCTTCTCGAAGTACTCACGTAGCCTGAATATAAATTCACGGCTTTGGCTCTTATAAGAGCCGATTCTTTTCTTGAATTCTGACGAACCAGTAGCCATATTACTATAATAGCAATAATAATAAGACTTACAGACGCTACAAATCGGAATTCACGGACACACAAAAACTTAAACAAACCACCAGCGCGGATTCCAAAAGCAACTAAAAGACACGTGGTCCACACAAAATTGCAGCGGCAACACGGTGCTGGATTTGCAAGCCACGCCTAGCAGCGACAACGCTGATTGGCGCTAGCAGACAGTTATAGCTTCCTGACCACGACACTGGATGTACAGACTCCCAGTACTACCAACAGAAGCTGTTAGTGTGTGTGAAAGGTGTGAACGAAATATTCGAATACAGTGATGTTGTAAAGAATATCTTGCATGATAATGAAATTACAAGTTGTATTTCAATGTTTTGAAGCTAATAGATTCCTATACTCTCATTATAAAGATAATTCTGACGATATGTTTTCAATTACTCATTATTATATGTTGGTACTAGTAACCTTCCCCCTCCACCTCCTGCAACCACTAAATGTCAGAGCCGGAGATACAGCGGCCGGACAGTAATCGCAGGATTCTATCACAGCGGGTGGAAAGAGGTGATTTCAACCTCCCCTTTCCTGCTTTAATTGAGTATCCCAGAGTAAACCGTAAGAGATGGAACAAATCTTAACAGACAGAAAATGTGTATCTCGTTAAGGCACACGATTAGGTATCCCAAATAATTGTATTTTGGAGAAAAATCCATTTCGAACTATTCCTTGTTATTAGTTTTAATTTTCCAATATTTATTCTTTTGTAAAATATAAGTGCTTTATTTATTTTGTATGTATTGGCCGTGCAAAGACGAAGGAATTTCAAAGACGTTCACATAATGACCAGGTCTTAAAAGTGTTGCCTATCCTCAAAGCTGCTGTATTCACACATTTCCCTTAGAGCTACAACAAAATTAGCAGTTTATCTCGAATAACATGAAGCATTTGAGGAATAAGTTGTAAAAATAGTTTGTACAAGAGTGGAGGAAGTGATGTGAGTTCACATCAAATGTTTACTCTTTTGGTCATTATTATCTCTGATATTCCTTCTACAGAGCTTAGGATTATTCTGAAATTTGCTGGCAATATTTGAATAAAATATAAGAGAGCTACAGACATTCGAGGGGGAGCATTTGCGTGACAACCGGAACTGGAGGTATGCAGGGGTTCCTTTAGGCAGACATGAAGGAGGCTTGTAAGGAGATGGTTAGACCCTGTTTGTAAATGTATGTATACAAGCTCTGGTTTGAGCGTGCACCCTGCAGAGTTAATGAAAATGGACTTACTGCCTGTCATGTATTAATGCTGTGGGTATCGCAGCTTGATACCTGGCTACACAATTTGTCAACGGTGCATTATGTTCAACAAGGATCGTTTGGCAATTTGTGGTCTACGTGCCAAGTTTAAAAATGACGGGCCACTCACATCATCTTCTCTAACCACCTTCTAGTCGATTGTGTTGAGTTAACCGTTGGCTTAAATAGTTTCTACATCGATGGTGAAATGATAAAAAGCGTATCGGTGTATGCCGTCCTTGAAACTCTATACCATTTCCGTGACATTGTGAACACAACTGGATAGCAATAGCACTTTAACACTTTGTTGGTAACATCCGTCTCTGAGGTGGGTATGGAATATTAACAACAGTACAATTTTGAGAACAATAGTGATGCACTAAAATTACAACAACTGAAATAATGAAGCATCTTATGTAAATTGTAGAATATTACTGTCATTTTAGGATCATTAAGTACAGTAGGATCATCAGATGAAAGTTTGTTCTTCGTCCGCCACTTTGTGTATTTGTCACATTTACTGATGATGTATACAGTTGTTAAAGCTCTCTGACACATCTCACATATTGGGGGGGGGGGCTGGATCTTTGGATATGATGTGTGAATGCGTGATTCTGCATTGACCAATTCTTAGTCTAGTTAAAGCCACTTGTTCTTTACGTTTCAGTTGTTTAAGAGGAGGCCTTAATACAGAGCTGTTAAATAAAGAATGATCATAATTTTTTAGGGTTATAATTTGTCGCACTAAAATTCAATCGTATTATATTCTGTTAGCTTAAGGTGAAACAAACACGCCGTAGTTGTTTCATTGTTGGTACTCCTGGTTCCCGCCTGTGAGAACCAGGCAACTTCGGAATTGTTCAGTATCGCCTACCGCCGCAATGGAAGTAACACGCGAGGAACAATATGCGGCTTTGAAATTCTGCTTTGGTCTCAACAAATCTTCAGTTGAGGCCTATGGAGAGTCTGTTCTTCCGTACAGCACAGCTCGAAGGTGCCTTAAAATGTTTAAAGAGGGGAGACAATCAATTTCAAAGGAAGGTGGACCCGTTGCTCCAGTTACTGCACTTAAGGAGGAAAACATCAACACTGCTGCTGCCATTGTGAGAGAGGATTACCTTAAGATCACTTTCTGAAATACTGAACATTTTATTGTGTACTATCCACACGTTGGTGACAGAAACGTTACACATGACACGTGTTTGTGCGCGATGGGTTCCAAGACTGTTGATTCCTGAACAAAAGGACATTCGCATGCAGGTGTACATGCAGTTAAAGTTGATATTAGAGGAAGATCCGGAGTTTCTTTCAAACGTAATCACTGCTGATGAAACTTGGCTACATTATTTTGATCCTGAGAGCAAACAGCAAAGCACAGAGTGGAAATCTCCTTCATCACCAACCCCCAAAAAGCAAAAGTGGTTGCTTCTGCTGGTAAAGTTATGGTCATCTGATTCTTTGATATTCATGGAATGGTTTATCAGCATGTTGTACCTGCACACACATCAGTAACTGGACAATACTACAGGTATGTCCTGAAAAGATTGCAAGTCCATATCACGCACAAAAGACCACATTTCCGTGAAGCAGGCTGGATACTGCACCACGATAATGCGTGGCCGCATATTGCCGATGTTGTTGCCGAATATCTTCTTGCACTTCAATCAACTTGCACTGCATCCTTCACCCTCAGTATAGTCCGGATTTAGTCCCATGTGACTTTTTTCTATTCCCTAACTTGAAGAAACGCCTTCGTGGGAGGCATTATCCATCATCAGAAGCAGTAGGGATGGCTGTGGAGGCGATTTTGAAGGATCTCGCAAAAAATGGTTTCCAGCATGTCTTTGAAGACTGGCAGAAACGCTGGGAAAAGAGCATCGCATTAAGGGGAGACTATTTTGAGAAGGACCATCAAAATTATGAGAGTGAGTAAAGGTACGTTGTCATAAAATAATTGTGATCATTCTTTATTGAACAGCCCTGGTATTTTGGCATAGATTGAGCAATTTAAGAATAACTGTGTGACGTAGTAGTGTTGCTTTTGTTCATATTGTCTTCATTTTCAGAAGTTGGATGGCAGACCTGATTTTCCAAACTGTTAGCCATACTGCGGCTGAAACAGTTGACTGCTGAAATATCAGCGATGCGTAGCTTTTCTTGGTTATGGCGTAATTATAAATCAATAAAAATGCTAAAGGAAATAGCTATCTTTACTCACAGAGATAAGTTTGGTAGAGTACTACTTCCGTTTGTGACGAAATCCTCAGTGACTGCCTGTATTTAGGGAAAATACCACTCAAAACTTGAAACTAAACTTTTAGTTACAGTCCGTATGCAGTTCACAGCCTTCTGTTATCTCGCAGTGTTATGAAAGGACAATTTACCGAATGGCTTATGAAGACCAGACCTAGATGTTTCCTATATCCCCTTGTGCTGTACGAAACTATTTCTGTCGTAATGCTAATTTGTTTAAGGTATATATAAATGCAAATCATGGTGGGTAAAGAAAGCCATGTAAAAGATATATTTTTGTTATCTTTCCCTGCTTTGAAGTCCGTGGGTGTAAGATTTAAATTGGAGGAACAACGACATAGGTCAAAGTCCCAGCCGCAATTAGTAAACACAGAAAAAGGTGATTTAATGTGCGCTTAATCCGAAACTACTGCTATTTTAGGCAAGAGACAAGCTTGTCAACTGTCCCTACATGGTCACAAGTGCAGAATGAGTCACTGGAACATCGCCCTGATGAGTATCTTCCTGGTGCCAGTTGGTCACAAAGGGGGATATTATATTGCAGGTGAAAGCGAATTTTACGACTGGGACTCTCAAAGGCTCGAGAGAAAGTCGGTATAAAGCGTTTTTTGTAACGGTCAAGAGACAAAACGTGGAGTTAATGATCTATCCCTTGTTTTATTCTCGGTAGACTTTACACTTGTCACTTTGCCGGCGTTGTTCTCACGATTTGACTTCATTGAAATAAATTAGCTTTTACTGCTTTCCTTTCTAGTGGATATCTCTCAGGAAATGGTCCGGCCGACGTTGGAAAAAAAGAAATAGAAAAAGTAGCAGTGCCTCTCACAGTTTCACAAAAGGGCTTTCGGCTCAGGTGACTCATCGAAAACATTATGATTTGCTAGTTTCTCTTTTAATCACGCCACTTAAAACGCGGCCGTAAAGTTGCTGTGTACGATGACAGGAGAATCTGAAGCTGTGTGAATGGACCAGTCTGTTACTTTAGAAGCACTGTGACAGCAAACACCGAAATGGAGTTAAAGTCCTAAACATTAATACAGCGAGAAATATAACAAACAGTTGAATGCTTCTTGAACAGAGCATTTTAAGACCGAAGTTGGAGAATCTGACTAAAACGTCAATGTTACCTCTGACAACGCACTCTAATCTTTCAACACGTCATTAAGGACTGTCTTCTGATTAACGAAGGCAAATCAAAGTTGAGTATTAAAGGTACAGTACGGCCGTTGCATCTCCGGCCCTGACGTTTTGCGGTTGCAGACGGCGGAAGGCTGATAGTGTCAACATACATTAATGAGCAATTGAAAACACATCCTTTAGAATAAAAATATAATAGTAAAGCCATTGAAAATAATTGAAATTCATTATCATGCAAGGTATTCAGTACAGTGCCACTCTATTCGAATATTTCTTTCACATGTTTTACGCGGGCTAACTGCTTCAGTTGGTAGTTCTGGGAGTCTGTAAATCAGGTGTCGTGGTAAAAATGTTAATACTGTCTGCTGGCACCAATCAGCATTGTCGCTGCTAGCCGTGGCTTCCGAATCCAACACCGTGTTGCCAGTTTAATTTTGTTTGGACCACTTGGCTTCAGTTGCTTTTGGTGCTTGCGCTGATGAAGTTTCTTTGCTATTTTGTACGTGCGTGAGTTCCGATTTTTAGTGTCTATTATTATCGCTATTATAATATGGCTACTGGTTCTTGAAGTATATAAATGCGTGAAATACTTAAAATACGCTTGATCCTCTGCTTGAAATTCCCGCTAAAGAACTAGCAACAGACTGCTTTCCCCTGTCGAGAAATGTCACAGCCGGAGAACGGGCGGCCAAACATTAGTCTTAAACATGGCCTGTACTGTATAACTGCATCTTTCGTACGAACTTAACAAGCAGTTTATTGGTTTGTTTACAATATCGATGTGTTAGACGATTCTAATTTTACTTCATTGGGCTATGGCTGGACTAAGAAAATCAGCTGAGTTTAGTTCGCGCCGTAATCACGGAACTGCCTGCAATACACTGAAGAGTGTGATTTTCATCTTTTTTATTGATGTTATATCACATCCTTCAACGTTGTCATATTGGACGAGGAATGAAATGATGTTCAAATGAATCCAGAGTCCGTAGAGCTTGGAGTTACCTGCCTCATTTTTCAGCATAAGGTAAAACCTCCAAATTTAAGTTATATCGGACGGTGAATGAAATGATGTTCAGACATGTCCAAGGTCCATAGAGCTTGGAGTTATCTGACTTTCATCTTTCAGGATTAGAGAACTCCTGCAACTTTGTCATATCGCACGATGAATGAAATGATGTTCAAACGAGTACAGGGTACATAGAGCTTAGAGTTACCAAACATTCATATTTCAGGAAAAGGGAAAACCTCCAATTTTAAATTATATCGGGCGATGAATGAAATGATGTTCTAATGAGTACAAATCTCCCGGTTTGTCAGCAGCTGCCTGAAAAAACCGCGCTAGTGAGACGATTAGAAAAAAGTGTTGAACTTTAAAATATAGATGAAAAATGCACAAAACGTATGTGGATTCAGGCATTTGGTTTTAAGTTAACTGGTAGAAATTAACCGTTCCTTCACATCAGCCGTATATAGACTAAGGTTTTGGATAGAGGCAAATTAAAAGATTCAATGCCACGACCGGTATTTGTACCACGGATATCCTGGTCTTCGTCCAGTTGCTCTTACCCATTAAGCTACCATGGCCAACGCTCCGTCAGACATTAAACTCTCCAGTTGACTCATGTATTTTCCCGGTAAACCACTAGGGGCTCTCGTATTCGAGATACGCCGGATAACAGCATAATTCTTTTTGAGAGTTCATATCAAAAAAAGAGATCGTGACCTTGATGTTGGAGTAAGATTAGTTTTGGGTACAGATGTTCATTATCAATTAAAATTATTAATTTTTATGACACAAAAATTAACATTTTAAACAAAAATTTCAAATTCGAGGAGAAAAGCAATAAATAAATCAATTTGGTTGAACATGGACTATCAGTTACATAACAGATTCCTCTAAATAGACTAATACCGCCAAATTCTGTTTTCAAGTTAACAATGCTTTGTAAGATTTTAAGGTAGTCGCGCTAATTCAGATATTTCTCGCTATGTCTTGAAAATAGTATGTTATTTGAAGATAATTATGTAGCGACTTAATTAACATCTAATTTCCTTTATCCACATTGCACATATAGTGGAGGTATTTCTGTAAAAGTTCATTAATTTGTAAAGCTGATAAAGCCATTGTAATTTAACATACAAGTTCATTCATTTTGGTGTACCGTTTTATTTCACATCCAGTTGTTTTGTTTAAAATGTTTACTATACTAATGTTAGGAGACTTACGTTTATTCTAAATTAAACTGAAATACAATAACGTAGGAATGGCTTGGTGATTGCAAAGCAAATAATTGGGGTCATCAGATGGGAACATTTGGGAAGCACTGCGTGTATATGGTACAACTTTTATGTTACGATGCCATCTTGTAGCTCCGCACGTGTTATTGCGTAACCACGTAGACTAATTTCTCTCTTTCTCTCCCCTATCTTTTAGCTTCTCTTACTCCCTAAACCTCTCACTGCACTCTCTACTTGTCTCTCCCACCCCTCCCTTTCAAATACCTCTCTGGCGAGCTGCGTAAGAGACAAGAACTTCAGGCTTTCAGAACTACAGTGTTTGTCACGGTAAGAGTACAAGAGGATGAATCTTTCAGTGGGTTTTGTATCAGAATATAGTAGAAGTGGTAGAACTCCTATATTCATAATGTCTAAAACTTAAACTGAAATAAGCATTATGTTTAAACTTTTCGTTATTCGCTGAAGGCAGTAAGTCAGTCGATACATTGTTTTCGTATTTCATCTTTGTAATAGGACTTTTAAACAGCAGATTAAGTTAGCTCATCTCAAACCATTATTACAAACCAACTATAAACAAAGACAAAACACTATCAAAATTCGCATTACTGAACAAAAGGCTGTTTTCAGTAAATTAAATGCCAGGTCAGGAGATATATTCAGTTATTTATATATTTAAGTAGTTATATCCAGTGTTTCATTTGTGGTTATAACATTTTATAAATATCCTGATGATGGGAGAGATGCACACTCCCGAAACGTTGATATCTAATCATGTGTCCACCTGGCTGGCTGCTCGTGAAGAAAGTGAGCGTATACGTCGCCAGGAAAGGTTCAGGTCTTATTTTATCATCTTTATGTATTTACGCACCACAATATATATATATGTTATATTGTCACCCAATTAGCGGAAAGCAAAACCAACGACAGCTGAGAAGGGACCAGGGGCAGGCGAGCCACTCCCTCCCATTAATCACAGTCACTAACTGAGGGGTGATTGGGGAAATGTCACTTGTCGCTGGCCGCCTCTTTCCACTTCCCCTGTCCTCTGGAACTTTCGCGGTGATTCACGGAAACCAGAGACTTCTAGAAAAACAGTGATATTCCTATAAAAAGGGGCTTCAATGAGTGAGTCAGTCAGTGTTTGGCGAACAGCTGTAAGAGTGCAGTGCTAGTGTACGGACGAGAAGACTGTGTACGTGCATCGGAGGATTGTACGTAACCGCGAGAGCAAAGTGGGATTGTAACGGACGAGCTGGTGAATCGTAATTGTGTGCATTACGTAATTCTGTGTAATTGGCAAGTGTTTAACTGTAAGTCGGTGGAAATAAAGAACATTTTTGAGTGGTGTAATTGGACTTTTCATTTCACGAATCCACAAAAGTCACAATATATATAAATAAATATATATATATATATATATATATATATATATAATATTATCTATCAGAAAGCTTTAAATTTATTAACTTAATTGTAACTGTGTTGTATTTAAAGTTTACCCCCAATTGTAGTATAAATAACTAGCTAAACGAAATTGTATTATGTAGATAAGTTCAGACCGCTTTTGTTGGTGGCATGAAGTTCGCCAGGTCAGCTAGGTTTGCTATAAAAGTCAATCCAGAAATATAAATAATGCTCTTTTTTCTTCCTGAGTAAAGGAGAAAACACGGTGAATGGAACTCGCATAATTAAATACGAATTCGCTTCGAGAGCGTGAGATATTTATTACACAGAGAAGGTAGTCAAGGTTATAAAATAATTGATTTAAATTCACTTTGGTAAGATTAAAAAGAAAAAAATATTACGACCGGTGGAGGTAAAAGTAATAGCTATGTTTACCAATAGCGTTTATTATCAAGTGCTGACCGCGACCTTGGGCGTTACGCGAATTTTCCGTATCACTTTGTTTACTTCGGTGGTTTAGCTTTTTATTTCCATTGAAACGACTGTGTCCCAGTAGAGAGCGGCGGACTGGTAGTTGACAGCTGCGTGTTACATTTAGACCTACCGTGACACGCGATTGGAATGCTTCGGATTTTAATTTGTTTGGTAATCGGTAGACCAGGGCTATAAACACGTTTAACTGCACGAAAAGTATCTAACTGCCAAAATAAAGTTCTTGGTTTAAGATGTGGCTGGAAACGACTGGAACATTTCCGGGAGAGCGGGCTCGTTATGACTTGGATGTCCCTTTTTTTAAATTGGGTTTTAGTGTTGCAGATTTCTACCCCGAACATATACCAAACTTGGGATTTCCCTCTAGCATTTATAAAACCTAACTTAAAGCTACACTTTCCGGAGTATTTTTATTTTCTAAAAAATAGCTAACGATTTTGATTGAAGTTAAATGTGGAAGATATTTTCATAATAAAAGAAATAACATATAAGATGAATGTCCCGTAACTCTAAGCTCTATGTACCCTGTACTCATTTGAACATCATGTCATTCATCGTCCGATATGACTTAACGTTGGAGCATTTCTCTTATTCTGAAAGATGAATGTCTGGTAACTCTAAGCTCCATGTACCTGTACTCATTTGAACATCATGTGATTCATCGTCCGATATGACTTAACGTTGGAGCATTTCTCTTATTCTGAAAGATGAATGTCTGGTAACTCTAAGCTCCATGTACCTGTACTCATTTGAACATCATGTGATTCATCGTCCGATATGACTTAACGTTGGAGCATTTCTCTTATTCTGAAAGATGAATGTCTGGTAACTCTAAGCTCCATGTACCTGTACTCATTTGAACATCATGTGATTCATCGTCCGATATGACTTAACGTTGGAGGTTTCCCCTTATCCTGAAAGATGAATGTCTGGTAACTCTAAGCTCTATGTACCCTGTACTCATTTGAACATCATTTCATTCATCGTCCGATATGACTTAACGTTGGAGCATTTCTCTTATTCTGAAAGATGAATGTCTGGTAACTCTAAGCTCCATGTACCTGTACTCATTTGAACATCATGTGATTCATCGTCCGATATGACTTAACGTTGGAGCATTTCTCTTATTCTGAAAGATGAATGTCTGGTAACTCTAAGCTCTATGTACCTGTACTCATTTCTACATTTCATTCAAAATCCGATATGACTTAGTGCTGGAAGACTTTAATATTATTGAGAAAAAAAAAGTTGATATGTCTATACGTTACCAATGTGAGAATGTGCTTTTGGGGGGGGGGGGGGTGGAAGTCATTAAAGACTATTGGCTACTTCACTGCTCATTGTTACTGATGGTCCTGTTATGGTGAGTTTATAATAATAGTGTATATCTCCCAGCGATTCCTAAAATGTGGCATGTTCTGTGAATTCAGTGTCCTCTTACAAAGTTGGTTTATCATGGCGAGGAAATGGAAAAGGAATGAGTCTGCCAACGCTTCAGCGGTAACATATCCGCATTGCAATACTCCATTTACTGTGATGACGTGAAGAAACTTCCATCTTTAGATAACGTCTGTCTCGTCCCTCAGATACAGGTTCGATACCAGACTGCTGAAGACAGGCACCGTTACGTACACGTGTTTCTGGAAGCTAACGGTATCGTCCTGCCAGGATATGCTGTTCCTCCTCTTATTTTCTGTCCTTTACTTGGTTTTTCTCAGTTGGCTAAGACTTAGAGATGGCATTATGTTCCTCCCATTTGTAATTTATAGTAATTTAACTGGGAAACTGTTTTGAGGTCCCCTGCATTAAAAAGCTAGTTTAGGAAAAACAAAAGATCGCATAGTTACCAAACTTGGTATTTAGATTGCATTAATATTTTGCAGAACATCCTCCACCAGCACTATAGTTCACGTAAAACATTTTTGCTGTAAAATTAAATTATATCTGGATATCGTACCCTGGCATCTAATATCTACATCGGGGTATATTTTCTCATCTATCTATTTATAAAATTTCAAAAACCGTACAGCAATATACATCCATTTTTATCAGATACGGCTACTACAATTAATAAAGGACAATCAATAAATAAAAAATACATCATATATAATATTAAACAACAATAAAGAAAAATATCTATTCCTATCTTAAAATTACTGGCATCCGCCCTTTTTAATGACAGTTATTTGCAAATATCCAGTACTACACTTTAAATATAAGCTTTTTTACATCATGCCAGTGTTTAATTTATTTTATGTATAATTTTAGACCAAATGCACTGTAGTCTAAGTATAGTATTTCTCTAATCCTTAATGTTATTAACTTTAATTTTATGCTGGTTTAGGAAATTGGTTTTTGTTAATTCTCTTCATCACTTCTTTCTTAAATTGTTGTATAAGTATAATTTTAAATTAATTACGTTTATTAGTTTTATTTTAAATAATTTAATCCTGTCTTCCATAATTCAACTCTTTTCACTAGCAGTAGCTTATTTGAAATCAAAATTAAAGTACAAAAGATTCACTGTCTACTATAATAATAATTAATAATAATAATAATAATAATAATAATAATAATAATAATAATAATAATAATAATAATAATAATAATAATAATAATAATAATAATAACAATGTCTTTGAAGGATATGTTCAAGATTCTCCGTAGGATGGCCCTCTGATATATTTTGTATGGATTTCCCATGCTTGCCTATGAAGGGCCAGGTTTGCAATCATGTATTAGGGATTGGTATATGCAGGTTTCGAGGGTTTCTTGTTTGAGGCGTGTTGCTTAGGGAATGGTCCAGAAGAATGAATTTAAGTGACCAGAATGCGAGATGTTGATTTCTTTGTGTTGTCTTTCAAAGACACCAGTTGTCCTAGATAGACATATTCTGATGTGTAGCTTAAGGTCTTGCCGTCTATTATTGGAGTTTCGGCGCCGTTTGTCATTACTTGGGTCTTGCTTATATTCATGGCGAGGCCCGCCTTACTTGTGTGGAAACAGAGTTCATGTACCATTCTTTGTAATTCCTTCGGTGATGTAGAGAACAACACCATGTCGTCAGTGAATCTCAGGTTAATTATATTGTCATTATCCAGTATCATTTCACATCATCTCTCATCTGGTGGTCTCTTTAAGGGAAGAAGTGTTGGTGGCACTCTCGGCGAGTATGGCAGGATGGTATGTACTTGGTAAAACTTTCTCCTCCGATTGGATGGTCTCCGGGTCCGGTCTGGTGTGGCAGTTTCCGGACCGCAGTCGATTGAGCTGCCAGTTATGCTGGCCTACCGGGGTGTTTGAATCTGGTACCTAACCTTGTCCTCTGCACTGTCGTGGTTTTTTTGGGGCGACCGGGCTGTTTCCTCTCGCCTCATCCTTCCTCTCGGGGACGTCCCACTTGAGGGCGTAGATACAATACATCAAGAGTGGTCGTAGTGTCGAATCCCCTCCGTATCGTTATACCATCCAAGGGTAACATGCTAGCCTCTGATTCTCGAGTTAAGATGCCCCTGAGCAAAATTAAAAGATATTTCATGATAAAATAAAAGGGGTAAAATAAAAAATAAAAAAGTTTGAATTTTCTTGCATATCTGTTTAATAAGAGTAGTAGACTGTAAAGAAGACAAGGAGAATAGGTTATCATAATGTGAATAGACGTCAGTGGAGTTATTGAGGTTTTTCATAAAGAATATGCAACAAATATTTTTCTTGATTCGTTTTTATACTTTTTCGAACTATATATAGTATAGCAGCGCAAAGATTGTCCCTGTAAGGAATGTGCTGTGGGACAAGGACAGCGAATGTGTGTGGCAAGGAACCTCTGTTACACAAGGAGCAGACCCTTAAAAAAGCATGCGCCCTATTCACTCTGTATAGTAAAATCGAGAAGATTCATTCACAAAAGTAGAAGCCGTCAGAATGTTTTTGAATGGTCTATAACTGAACTGACATGGGATGTCATAAACCTGTCCAGGTAGGGTGTGGAAACCTTCGCCAACTCTGCGCTCAGCCATCGGAGACTATCTCTCCTGTGGAAGAGCAGTTTTGCCATATTTGAATGTAATGTTCAGGGTAAGGGTGCCATATTTCGAATACCATTTTTATTTTTGGGTATTCTACATGATATAGTATATCAATATACACGAAATTCTGTGACAAAGTTCTTTATTCATCTTAGCTTACAGTCACTTAGTCAAGAATGTCTTATAAAGTAATTTCACAGAAGGCATAATGAAAACCATTAAAGCATTTGGATTAGGTTACAAAACTGGTGCCTATTTTCGGATACTTTTGTGGAGAGCGATAAGCCAGTTGAGAGTGTCGTTTCATAAAATCCCTGAGACATTTTTGCAGCCATACCACTACTCGAAACAAATGGATGCTTTACATTGTTGATCAAAGCTAGCTAGAACGCCATTCGTCTAATGACTTTCTTTCTAAGTCGAAAATAGCGATCATTTATAACCGTAAAGTATGCAGCCAATTCGATTTCCAGCTTCTCACAAAGTGCGCACTCTTTTCCGATGTTTGTAGTCAACAAAGTGTCAATATCTCTCTGTTTGTGGTTTACATAATCCTCTAGTGTGGAGCGAGGTACGCCATACCATTTGGAAGCTTTTAAAAATCCAATTTTCTTCTCCTTGATGGCCTTTACTGCTTCTCTCATTGTTTCTTGTTACCACCTACTTCTGCGCCCTGGTGCCATCTGATGAACAAAGCCTTTTAGCTTGGTAAAATATTGTTCACTCCTAATTACGGATATCCGAAATTACGATGCCCTGTGGTGTCCGAAATTAAGAATTCCGCCATATTGGATAAATAACAGCTTGGATTAAACAACATATAAGTAAATTCAAATGTTAATGCATATAGGAAAACTATCATATACTAACATACTACATACAGTAATTACGTGATTTAGGAACTTACCTTAAGCTCAAGAAATCGCTCTGAAAAGTGGTCTTCAAACACTCTGATCGTCAACAAAACAACTTACGAATGTTACTTCACCACAACTAACTGCATAATGGCTAGAGGTTCACTGTGTTCACCTGGTACTTCCTCCTACTTGTTCACATGATTTCCGAGGGAGTTCAGTAGCTCATGTAGCAGAAAATCTACCATCCGAAATTAGGCACCTATCCGAAATATGGTGCCCTTACCCTATAGTTTAATAAATGAGACTTTATATATATAAAGGGAGTTTCACATATTTTTCAATATATTAAGTTGTCACAATATAACAATATATTTATGCAACATTTTGCTACAGCGAAGGGTGTAATGCTATCATTCAGTGGAAAGCGTTAGTGATATACTGTGAGGTAAAAAGAGGGGTTCAGGTTTGCAGGTTCCAACTGCCACTCGTAATTTTCAGCAAGGCAAGCGGTTGTTACAGTCGGCAGCCCAAATGTTGACAACCGACTTTTTGCGGCGCCTCGTGACACGGTTTGGGCGGGTGGGTTTTCGAAACTGGCTCGAATCACTTTCCACAACCCTTCTTGCTGTCACGTTTATCTTGTGGAGCAGTCTACCGTCGACCTAGTTTCCAAACTGGGGAAGAAAACCACGTCCCTGTTTGCTGCACTGAGGTTTTTAGGTTATGTTTGAGCCTGGAAGCCATAAACCAACTTGAATCTGTATCGGGTGTGCCGACAGCATGTTTGCTGTGTCACACTACATTGGTCTTTGTTGTCTTACCAGCTCTTCTCTTTTATTACTTTCTCTACTACTACTTAGCTATACAAGGGAGAGGAAGTGGTATGCGTATTACACACAACAATTTGACATAAACATTTCTCTGAAAACAAACATAATATTTTGGCATTCTTTATTTTCTCAAAAATAGCTCATGTACATTTAAAGAGGCCTTGATTACAAAAAAGGACATAAACAGCATCCATCACTTCTTTGTCACATTTAAGTTTGTTTCCTTTAAGGCCCTTCTTCAGTTTTAACAAGAGGAAGAGCAAGATCTGGGCCATGTATCCCCAGAGCTTTCTTTGCAGTAAGAGTTGTTTGCACAGGCATGTGTCCTGAAGAAAGCGTACATTTTTATTCAATTTCCGTCGTCTTTTTCCTTTGATAAAAGCACGTTTCTATGCAGTAAGCCAGCAGAATTCTAACCATTTACTGCACTGTTTCTCTCCCTGAAGTCAGTGAAGAGTATTTCTTCAGAGTCCGAAAAGATAGTGGACATCTTGGTCGACCAGGTAAATGCTACTCCATATATTTTCTTTTGGACAAGTGATCAAAGTAGAGGACCATAGTTTCATCCCCTGTAACTAAAGTTTACAGAATTTTCTCTTGTTTACACAACAGAGCTGCCTAACAACAGATGAGTTGTTGGTATTTTTGGATGAAGAAAGAAGTTTAGTCATCCATCTTGCACTAACCTTATTTACGTTTTTTTTAATTAACGTCCTGCAACGTTAAGTCATATCGGACGATGAATGAAATGATGTTCAAATGAGTACAGGGTACATAGAGCTTAGAATTACCAGACATTCATCTTTCAGGATAAGAGAAAACCTCCAACGTTAAGTCATATCGGACGATGAATGAAATGATGTTCAAATGAGTACAGGGTACATAGAGCTTAGAATTACCAGACATTCATCTTTCAGGATAAGGGAAAACCTCCAACGTAAAGTCATATCGGACGATGAATGAAATGATGTACAAATGAGTACAGGGTACATAGAGCTTAGAGTTACCAGACATTCACCTTTCATTATAAGGGAAAACCTCCAACGTTAATCATATCGGACGATGAATGAAATGATGTTCAAATGAGTACAGGGTACATAGAGCTTAGAGTTACCAGACATTCATCTTTCAGGATAAGGAAGAACCTGCAACGATAAGTCATATCGGACGTTGAATGAAATGATACTCAAATGAGTACAGGGTACATAGAGCTTAGAGTTACCAGACATTCATCTTTCAGGATAAGGGAAAACCTCCAACGTTAAGTCATATCGGACGATAAATGAAATGATGTTCAAATGAGTACAGGGTACATAGAGCTTAGAGTTACCAGACATTCATATTTCAGGATGAAGGAAAACATCGAATAAAACGTATCTAGATTACTCCCGCTGACCGAAATTCGAACTCTGATAGTAAACGGACATGCTACCAACTACGCTACAAAGGGGAGGTGGCAACCCATTTTATGTTGAAATGTTCTTGATTCATTACTAATTCGAAGGACTGTTGGTTTATAAAGGCGTGACCTTGCTGCTATTTCTTTAATTTGCCAGTCTTCCATAATTTTTCCTTCTATGAGAGTATGTTTTCAGGAATGAAAAGGTTCGACACACTCTATTTGTCTTCAATGCTTCCTTGAACCTTTCGAGAAAGCTTCGCCCCATACTTTTAGATAGAATGTGAAGCTGATGCTTGCACATATACGAATACCATCCAGTCGCTGTTTCAATCCATTTGAGTAAGTTCTTTTTTTTTATAAAGAACTTAACCGCTCGACACAGAATTTTGATCACGTCAAAATCTTCTACGCATAACCTTCTTTGTCAACAACTGAAGACAGCGAAGTGGAAGTGACAACTGCAATTATTTAACACATGAAATGTTTACAACACAATAGGATTTTATGCAGGCGATTATCATTAACGGAAGCTTATAGACTTGGTCCATGTATACCACACCTTTAATTGCAACATCGGTGGCTTCTTTCCTTGGAACATATTAACTAGTGCGCTGTTATTATTAGATTTCTTTGGCCTTACTATTAAGGCCAGATACACACTCGTATCTGGGAATCGAACCCAGAACACTTCCTTGTTATTAATATACTCAAATTTCAGATAGTTACGTAAAATTACGTAAAGTTAATTGGAAATAAATGTTCTTTCACACTGGCCGTGTGTAGACTGAAAGAAGCGTAGAGTCAGACTGAAAAATTCAATGCTATAGCCGGGATTTGAACCACGGATGTTCTGGTCTCCATCCAGCCGCTCTGACCATTGAGCTACTATGGCCAATGTGCCAATATGACATTAAATTCTCCAGCTGATTCGTATTTCCATTAATTTACCTAATAGTGGCACGAACTATAAAGCCCGGGCCTTAAAGTACTTACAGCATAGTAAGTCGTCATTAAGGTAGTTGTCTCATGTGTTTATGAGTACTCCTAGTGGTTTACTATAAAGCCCGGGCCTTAAAGTACTTACAGCATAGTAAGTCGTCATTAAGGTAGTTGTCTCATGTGTTTATGAGAGCTCCTAGTGGTTTACTATAAAGCCCGGGCCTTAAAGTACTTACAGCATAGTAAGTCGTCATTAAGGTAGTTGTCTCATGTGTTTATGAGAACTCCTAGTGGTTTACTATAAAGCCCGGGCCTTAAAGTACTTACAGCATAGTAAGTCGTCATTAAGGTAGTTGTCTCATGTGTTTATGAGAACTCCTAGTGGTTTACTATAAAGTCCGGACCTTAAAGTACTTACAGCATAGTAAGTCGTCATTAAGGTAGTTGTCTCATGTGTTTATGAGTACTCCTAGTGGTTTACTATAAAGCCCGGGCCTTAAAGTACTTACAGCATAGTAAGTCGTCATTAAGGTAGTTGTCTCATGTGTTTATGAGAGCTCCTAGTGGTTTACTATAAAGCCCGGGCCTTAAAGTACTTACAGCATAGTAAGTCGTCATTAAGGTAGTTGTCTCATGTGTTTATGAGAACTCCTAGTGGTTTACTATAAAGCCCGGGTCTTAAAGTACTTACAGCATAGTAAGTCGTCATTAAGGTAGTTGTCTCATGTGTTTATGAGAACTCCTAGTGGTTTACTATAAAGCCCGGGTCTTAAAGTACTTACAGCATAGTAAGTCGCCATTAAGGTAGTTGTCTCATGTGTTTATGAGAACTCCTAGTGGTTTACTATAAAGCCCGGACCTTAAAGTACTTACAGCATAGTAAGTCGTCATTAAGGTAGTTGTCTCATGTGTTTATGAGAACTCGTAGTGGTTTACTATAAAGCCCGGACCTTAAAGTACTTACAGCATAGTAAGTCGCCATTAAGGTAGTTGTCTCATGTGTTTATGAGAACTCCTAACTGATTTACCGGGAAAAACACGAGTCAGTTGGGGAATTTAATGTCATGTTGGCACGTTGGCCATAGTAGCTCAATGGTTTACCGTGGCTGGACGGGGACCAGAAGATCCGTATTTAAAATCCCGACTATGGTATTGAGTGTTTCAGTCTGACTCTACGTTTCTACAATATGTTAATTTTCAGGGAACCTTTAAGGCCTTCATTGGGAATTAATTGTATGTAAGGGATCATAATGGACTGTTCAGGTTTGTGGAATTGGATTTATTACATATTTTTTTGTAGGTGCAAGGGAATATAGGAAGAGCTGGTCAATATGTTATGATCAATCCAGCCTTCGCGGTGGCTTTTAAGTGAATGCAGAGAACACTCTCTTCTATCTGTTTTTAAATGCACACAATTTTTTTTATTTGTTAAATTCTTAAATGTGAGAGTAAATCCACAAGTAAAATAATTCCAAGTCATAAGTAGCATGATTGGGAATCGAGTCAGAGTTAAATCATCTCGCGCATTTATTATTACTTAGTATCATATAAATATATAGCGGGTTCATAAATCCTAGTATAAGCTTCGAGGGGTTCTACATGGTTGAGGGGAGGTGTTAAGTCAATGAAGTTTTGATTAAGTATCAATATACGGAAGTGTACTGAGTTAATGCTTGGTGACTTGGAAGATCGATTCGCTTTAAATAACTTTCCTGGATATCTTGTCTTCTGTTTGCAATCGTTTCTATTGAGTTGGCTTGCATATCAGTTGTTCACTGTTCATTTGTCTGCGAGAAGTCCAGGACAGTTGGATAGGTCGAGGTGGCCCAAATCCTTGGTCACCATGGTCATCACATTTATACCGCTCGCAATAGCTTAAGGCATATTGAACCCTGGCCAGTGCTTAAGCGGAGCGCTGTTTCGCAGCGTAGTACGTGTACCGGCAGAGGTGCCGTGCACCTAAGAGCAGTTTTACCCGTCAGCAAAGGTTTTGGTATTGTTTCCGTAATTAAACAACACCTTAAATATTCCTAAAATATTAAGATCTCTCCTTGAGACACTTCACAGAAGTGGAACAGCAAGCACGGTTTCCAATCCAGTAACTCGCTTTCCGACTTCATGGAGATTGAAACACAGGCACGCTCTCTTTTTCTAAGGATGAAGCTGCTTCACTACAGATTCGTGACACTGTGTGTACACTAACTACACCACCAGGTTACACATTTAATTGCTGGGATTTTGAAAAATCTACAGTTGTCCCATATCCTGGATTGGAGACCTTACGTAAAAACTTGTTCACATTAAATCTAATTTTTCTGCCCTGAGAATGAATTACTTGACGTTTGTTGATCGAAAAATGACTTATCCCAGCTTCGAGGGGCATGTTTATTTACTAGGATCACAAATAATGGAGAAAAGATATGTGTATCATCATTTATTTACGTATGAGATATTGTGAGGAGAGAATGGTGTTGTTTTACAGGCTTATCTATGTTGAATGAATGGATGTTCGGTGACATAACCATGTGAAGATAAAACGTGCATCGCTCGCTTTATAAGTATCGTAGAGACAGGATTTTCGTACGGTCATGATCAGAAATTTAAAAAATTCTTTCTCATTATAAGATTGGCATCCGTAATTTTCAAATATTTATCCGTAACATTTAACCATAACCATGTGCAGATAAAACGTACATGGCTCGTGTTCTAAATATCGTAGAGACAGGATTCTTGCACGGTCATGATCAGAAAATAAAGTTCTTTCTTATTATAAGATTGGTATGTGTCATTTTTCAAACATTTATCCAAGCGTAATTAATATAATGTTCTCAGCTCAGGTGGGTGAGATGCGTCTGCCACATTCAGCAGCGCTGGTAGGAGGAGCAAGCCTAGGATTCGCTGGAGTCTGCAGTACCCCCCGCCTGCATATTTCATTAACTTTTGTGAAGATTATAATTCATCTCCAGCTTTTGGATTAGAACACATGAGCCCCTGTAGATTCCGAGGAAGATGTGCGATTTCCATCGGCAGCAGCATACGCCATGTCTGGTAGGTATAGTGGCGCTGTTCGAACGGTTACCATGGATTTATCTTTGGTAATAGATATCTCTCAGATAACGCACTGATTACTCCACGTGGAGTGAACACATATCTGTCATTTATGATTCCTGCGAATTCCATTGGCTGAAGTGATGCGTTCATTGGTGCTTAGCACACGAACGGGAGACCCGGCTGTTCCCCTCTCACTCTTACAAGAATAATCAGCGCGTTATGTGTGAGGTTTCTATTAACAAAGATAAATCCATGGTAACCGTTCCAGCAGCGCGACTATACACCTTGTACGACAAAATCATAATTGTAACGTGGAACCGCTGTTGAAGTTAACAAACTTCTTGTGCAATGGAACGATACGTGTAATGGAAATTATGAAACACCTTGTGTGGGTAATATCCGCTAAAATCCGGATAGCTTCGCTTCTGGATGCATTTCTCGGCCATGAAGGTTTTATAAAGCGAGTGAGTGGGAGGTAGCAGAGGAACCAAGTTTGTCTCGCTTCACAATTATATCTCTCTTCGCTATGAATTACTGGTATACGAAATCCCAATTAACGTCACCGGCAGCGCGTAATTCTGCTTTTTTGTTCTTCCTGGCATATTCTTTAAGAGCACCAAGACTTCAGGTCACGACCTACATTTCATTCAACTTTTTTCTTTGCGACTAACAGTAATTGGAGTATATGTTCCAGGAGCGGCCTTTTGTGTTTTAAAATGTAGAATAGCTTTGCTTACTCGTGTGTTTAATCTCACTTTTAAACGAAAACGTTGAAGAGTGTTGTGCCACACGTAGGTAATAATAGAATCGTTCACGGAAGTTTTCATCCATCTGTGTACAGTCGAACTTGGATAATTCGAATAGAAAAAAGAAAGAAGACGAGTTATTCATGATTTCCAGTTACAAAGGTTTTAACCTTGGGTTAGTTTTAATTAAAAGACAGCTAATTTTAATCACAAGGGCAACAAAATTAGTTCAAATCCAAACTTTTTACTGTCTCTGCTATTACTTGGAGTAAAGAAGAAGCATTTTGTTCCAACCAGAAATTCTATACCGAAATTTCTTCGTCAATGCGTGGTCTATAGAGTTATATTTTGTAAAAGGAATCCTGGTTTGATTTTCTAATAAATGTTTGTGTCGGCTTCTTAGTAATAAATACGTTTCTGTAAAAGTAGATCCAGAAAATACAGTAAATATTTTGAATGTTGTTTTTTCTCGCACACACACACACACACACACACACACACACACACACACACACACACACACACACACACACACACTCTCTGTATCTGACAGGATTATTAAACGGAGGAAATAAAACGAGCTGTGCACATGAAGCTACATGTCATTTACATGGAAACAGCCACAATAAGATGCCAAACCGGATATGTCGCCACAGGAGATTTAAACTAGTTGTGTTAACGACAGGCAGAATTCATCAGAACATCCAGAACATTCAAATTACTGGATAAAAACCTCCTCTACTGCTTACCTGTAATAAATGGATAATGGGGGATTCTGCCTCTTACACAGATCTGTTGTGGCTATCACGTACCGGGAGGATGGGTGAAGTGAGGAAACCACTTTGAGAGATGCGGACTTCCCTAACATTTACAAGCTAGATGACCCGTCCCATTGCTGCAGTCGTCAGAGAGAACCAATGAGCCACCTGACAGCCCTCTAGTGTACACGGGAAGTATTCATTAGATTGCACGCGCAACCGCGTCATTTGTCTGTTACTGCCATACATCACAAGCTTGAGAATCTTGTCCGGTCCTCAAAGTTGAGCAGCAGTGGGCGTGCTCATTAGTTGGATGGGTGACCGTTAACCGAAAGCACACTTGCAAGAAGATAAGGAAATAGAATGGAGGAGAAATGATGCCAAAGAAATCGAGGCATAAAAGCAACCACCCCGTAACAAGGAAAAACCACTAAAAGTCTAAGTCAAAAGTTAACAGTTGCCGGTGATCGAACCGTCGACTCCCGGTTGCGAGTCGCACACGTTACCTATACCAGCAAGGAAGGAAGCATTCCACATAACAATCCGATAACATATCTCATTGTGTGTATACAGTGAAACACACACACAGACACACACACACACACACACACACACACACACACATACACACACATGTATGTACACACACATTTGTATGTACAGAGAGAGAGAGAGAGAGAGAGAGAGAGAGAGAGAGAGAGAGAGAGAGAGAGAGAGAGAGTGAGTGAATGAATCACCTAAAACTTGCACCTGTGCACCACTTGCACAGTGTAGTAAATTATATGTTTCAAATGGGACGTTTGTCGTTAAGCGCTACTAGGTGAGCAACCAATCGGAGTACTGCGGTGTTGTCGTATTTCATTCCCCCTAAGTGGTGTGTGACGAGCGCCAACCTAATCAATGTCTAATAAATACTATTCGCGCTAAGACAAATATTCAGATGTTGCCAAAACTGATCCATGAGGAAGGAGAGAGTAATGTATTTAACATAACCGTAAAAAACCCATATTTTTAGCTCAGATGGTTTTTCTAATACAAATAAATAAAGTAGATAGCATTATAAGAATGCATTGCGACGTAAGCACTGTAATAAATATCATTATTGAACGCATATTTGAAATTACTTAGAACTGAAACGTAAACAATTGACATGACGTGGTAAAAGAAATATGTACTTTGAATAAGCCAAGGTGTTTGATAAATTCGATGATAGATACACTTCTTGCTAGTCTGGCAGAACGTGTCTGGTCACATTATATCTTTGTTTATGAATGGTTCGTAATCTCTATTTACTCTAGAGAGTTTAAAGCAGTATTATTCAGTTATTCTTCCATGAAAAAGTGTATCAGCTGGATCAGTGAGACACAATCCACCCACGCCTTACTACTGCTAGAACAATCCAATAGAGTTAATGAGGGCTCAAATGATGTTGCAAACAGAAATAATATTTTTAAACTGACTGACGTTGAACGACTTGTTCACGAAGAAATTGACAAGGGACACAACAAGACTGGGAAAACTGCATGAGACATCAGTTAAACTACAAGAAGACCACTTTTGGAAAGAAATAGCACGTAACGAGATTTTGGAACCTATTATCATAAATTTGCGGTACTCGAGACGATGAAGACAATTACTGACGTATTATCTCTTAATGTAACATTCACAGATATACGGATGCACCGCTGGTATTTTCGTTGGATTTGAAAAATAAGTAATTCATAAACTATAATTAATTTTAAACTGTATATTTAAACCATTGTAATATATGAATATCAGTGTTGTAATTATTATTTCAACAACTGCATTATTATAAAACTTCGGAAAATTCAGTTTGCGTTCCTTATGTCTACCGACAAGAACACTCAAAAGTGTGCGAGAGAGCGGGAAATATTAAAAGAGTGGTGGTATTATAACTAGGTGGCAACGCTGAAGGCTCTAATGTGTCTGATTCGCTACAGGCGAGAACTCTTCCCATTTGAAACACATAATAGAATGCAAATGTTGTTTTTATGAAATTTGGTCTCGAAATTTAGGGATGAGTTTGTATGCTGTGGCGACTTCTTGTAGGGTCAATACGGTACATCTAATCGATTTTGCATCAAAACGGAAATCAGAGCTTTATCTACCTAGCGCCCTCTGCAATTTGTAATAGGAATTGTAAATCCCTGTATAAATCTGTACCACGCACTGGTCTGTTTACAACAAGCGTTGTAACCATAACTTGTTTACATGCATTTCGTTTTGCTCATATAACTGTGGCAGCTGTTTGGAACAACAGGACAACAAGATGAACAAAAAACGGTAGCTAAGGTGTCATAACAAGCAGCATGATGTATATCGGGCATCCTTCTGCTCTTTCATGAATGACATCCAGTACTCCGTCTTCGTGGCTAATGCAATGCAAACAAATAGCTAATTGAATATGCCAGTCTAATAATGTCTATCAGGCGGGGGGGACTATAGCGGGCGTCTCGGGGTGCCTATTAGTTAGCCAAATGTCAAAAGAACAAAGTACAACCTTCCAGGCAGATCACTGATTCAACTGTAATGAACAAATACATTATATTTTATCTCACTCTGCTCTAAATAATTGATACACCCGCAGTAACTCATACTTACAAAGACATGTCTCATTCACTGAAAGCATTATGTCTTAAGTGAATATTTGTTCAGACACGAGTGTGACAGGGCACTCGAATATCCCTACACTTTTGCTTTTAGGTTTGAAGCCCAGTCTTCTTAAGGTTTTACCTCAAATATCTTTAATTACTGTTTTCTTTTTCTTTAAACTTCTACAGCTGCTCATCTGTTTAAATTTAGATTTACCAAATGGCATTTTACTAGTTATGCGTCACTCAAAATAAAGAGTTCTTCAAAGACTTTGTCTAAAATGTTCGAAGTGTACATTGTATTTGGCCATAAAAATATCGTAAAGTTGAATTTTGTTCATCGTTGATTCTAATATAGACAAAATTGGACTTCAAAATATTTTCCGTATAGATCACAGGTTGAAGCTTGATATCACATTGGAAGACTCTGAATTGAAACACTACGTGCTCGCCTCTGAAGCTTGGTGTAGGCGTACCTGCCTCACTTTCAAGAGGTCTCTGGAAGATTTCGGTTACGGTGAGTTAACTGGATGAAGTTTTCTCCGGAGTTTCCCTAATCGCTAAACTACAATGTCGGGTTACTGTAAGCTCTATGTACCCTGGGCTTATTTGAACATTATTTCATTCTTCGTCCGATATAAATTAACGTTGGAGGCTTTCTCATATCCTAAAAGATGAATGGTAACTCTAAGCTCTATGGATCCTGGGCTTATTTGAATATCATTTTATTCGTCGTCCGATATTGCTTAACTTTGGAGGATTTCCCTTATTCTGAAAGATGAATATCTGCTAGCTCCGAGCTCCATGGACCCTGGACTCATTTGAACATCATTTCATTCTTCGTCCAATGAGTTAATGTTGGAGGTTTTCTCTTAACCTGAAGGATGAATGTCTTGTAAGTAAGCTCTATTAATCCTGGACTCATTTAAACATCAGTTCACGCATCTTCCAATAACTTAACGTTTGAGCTTTTCCCTTATCCTGAAGGATGAATGTCTGATAACTAAGCTCTATGGATTCTGGACTCATTTGAACATCATTTCACTCATCGTTCAATGACTTAACGTTGCCGGTCTTCCCTTATCCTGAAAGACGATTTTCTGGTAACTTTAAGCTCTATGTACCCTGTACTCATTTGAACATCAGTTCATTCATCGTCCGATATGACTTAACGTTGGAGGTTTTCCCTTATCCTGAAAGATGAATGTCTGGTAACTCTAAGCTCTATGCACCCTGTACTCATTTAACATCATTTCATTCATCGTCCGATATGACTTAACGTTGGAGGTTTTCCCTTATACGTAAATATGAAAGTCTGGTCACTCTAAGCTCTATGTAACCTGAACTCATTTGAACATCATTTAATTGATGATATGATATGACAACGTTGGAGGACGTTTAATGTTAATGATGATAATTATAATAATAATAACAATAATAATAATAATAATAATAATAATAATAATAATAATAATAATAATAATAATAATAATAATAATAATAATAATAATAATAATAATAATAATAATAATAACAATAACAATAACAATAACAATAACAATAATAATAACAATAACAATAACAATAATAATAATAATAATAATAATAACAATAACAATAACAATAACAATAACAATAACAATAACAATAATAATAATAATAATAATAATAATAATAATAATAATAATAATAATAATAACAATAACAATAACAATAACAATAACAATAACAATAACAATAACAATAATAATAATAATAATAATAATAATAATAATAATAATAATAATAATAATAATAAATACGTTCAATATTTAACCGAGGCACGCATAGGTCTTTTTAAAATACCTGTTTAAGTGGGGAATTCAGGGAGCCTCAAGACATGCTTTTATGTTCAAATCTGTATATCAAATTTTTGGATGAAACTTTCGTCTCCTTCTGTAAGTACGTACCTAATGAGAAGGTAAAATTTGAAGTTGTGTGGCGTTGGCGAAAGTAGTTGTTGATGGACTTTGTTTTGTGGAAAGCGTTTACGTCTGTAGTTCAGATTTAGATTCGTCTGACGATAAAGCTAGCTTTGTGTCTTGGAGTGTTTAACGTTTATTCTGAGAGAACAGAGCGGCCGTTTTACGACCTTACCACTGACACATGCTACAATGCTGAGCCGTTTATTCGCATGGGCGGTTGCCATAGCGTTTCGTGCTGTTACGGGGTTAATTAATTTCTGGAGATTGTAAGTTTGCTTCACAACAAAGGGAGTGACCTGCAGGCCATCTGCTTCGGTTGGAGACATTAATTGAATTCTGGATGAAACTTCCGATGTAGGTGGTATATAGTGTAACCTAGGTGAAGGGAGACCAAAATTATTGACTTCTATGATTAATAATAATGCGTACATCTCTTCCATCATCAGGATATTTTAAGAAATGTTTAACCACAAAGGTATCACCGTATATAACACAAATATAAACAAAGACAAAACACTATCAAAATTCGCATTACTGAACAAAGGACTGTTTTCAGTAAATTAAATGTCAGGTCAAGAGATGGCGTGAGTATAGAAACCTTAGAAGTCTGGACTGGCAGAGCATTGTTTCGATAACGACCACAGAGTCAACTTTCGTGAGACGACCATCTTGGAAAAATACAACAGTTACTGGGAGCGGAGAGTTAAGGAGGCTTTGACCATTTCCTCCGAGAGGAGCACGCTTAATCGTGATGCTGGATTTCAGTTCAGCTCCTTCTGGAAGCCGGCCTTAAAAATGGAAATCTGTCGGCTTAAGAAGCACAGATCTATGCAGCTTGATCATCAAGTTAAGTAGTTATGTTTCTTTGACGCAATTAATTTACTGAAAACATTCTTTTGTTTAGTGATGTGAATATTGACAGTGTTTTGTTTATATTTTGTGTTATAAGTATACATTTGTGCTTAAAATTTATTAAAATATCCTGATGATGGGAGATATGTACGCTCCCGAAACGTCGATTTCTAACAGTCTTTTCGCTTGACTTGCTTCCCGAGAAGATCTCGAACAAATGTCTCTATGTATATTTATGTGTTGAGAAGTAATAATTAATATGTCAGTGTAATAGTGACATTAGTATGTCAGGATTATTGGAGTAGAGCTATGTCTTAAGTCATACGGCGTGCAAAAGGTCACGTAGGATAGCTTTTAAAATTAGAAAGGCAAAAGCGAAACATGAGAAGCTTCAAACGTGGCAACTGAGTTTAAGAACTGCGGTGGGGGTTGATAAATATGATCAAATAAACGTGTATTACTGATATTTGTGTATATTCCTTCATGTCGTGATCGATTATCGGCAGTCCGTAGCTCCAAAAGAGCGTGATCTTGTTATAGATATTTGGTGGTTGCCCAGCACGGTTTTCTATTAAAATTTCAATGACTCACGCCAAATTTTTCACTGGCCACCAGAAGGAGGGAAACTGTAGGAATGTATTAACATTTGGTACCGGCCCCATCATGCTAGTATGATACACAGTGTTGTAATATGTAATACTCGTCACAGAAATTAGATGTGACCGCAAGGGTGATTCCCATGTAGCTAAGTAGGCTGATTACCAGTTCAAGCCCCCTCTTATACATCAAGCTCCGGTCTCCTTGTGGACAGACAGCGCCTCTCATTGTTACTACGAAACAGCTAAAGTTATTGATGCTTCAGAAGTAAACACATATAATACTTCAGTAGTAACAGTATATCGTTACCAACTAAACGTATTAACCAACTAAAGTGTTGCTGTCTATTCTGTGACTCCCTCATGCATACTCTGAGAGAAATATCCCAAAACTCACAGCTATAGCAGCTGGCAGAAAATTTGTTGAAGACCATTTTCTTTGAGACAGCACCAGTAGAGTTGTACACAAGGAGATGTCAACAGCTTGGTTTACTAGAGTAATATTTAACCACATAATTGTGGATTATTTAATATAAGAAAGTAATAAATGGAGGAAAAGCATAAATGCCAAATACAGTATACTGTTTAAGGTCTTTACATGCCTAAGGTGGATTGACCCTGTACAGAGAATGCCGGAAACTAGTTTAGTTAAGAAGATATTCATAGGGAAGCTTGGTGGCAGAAGGAGAAGAGAAAGACCCTGGAAAAGATGGGTATATGATGTAGAAGGTGACTTGAGAATGTTGGGGTTAAGGTCTGGAGAGGGAAAGCGGGGGTCCGAGTAGAATGGAAGAGGTTCGTTAGGGAGGCCAGTGGCCTACATGGCCTGTAGCGCCAACATCATCATCACTACCGTAGTATCTTTATAACATAGGTATCTATTTGTTGGATATACACTCCCAAGAAGTTAACAGCCTTTTTTCGAGAGTAAGCAAATTTTGGCTCATAAGAGAACCTCTGGTATGTCGGTAAGAAGGAACTAAAATGTAGAGATGAAGGGGACCATAAGAAAATTCGCAGAGCAAGTTATCTGTCACCTATTGGCAGAAGAAAATCACTAATCCACCAGTGATCGCGTCTTCGTTGGCTCTAATAAAACTGCTGCCACGCTGCTTCACTCCATTAGGAATGGATTCACATCTGAAGCTTTCATTCATCCAAAAATTCTTAAAGAGCCTTTCAAGGAAATGCACGTTGAGTTGCCCTGAAAAAAAAAAAGAAAAAAATATATATGTATGTTAATGTCTGACTGAGAAGAACATTTTCCCAAAGGAAATATCTCACCTTTAAGCTAAGGTCTCACAAGGGCAATAAAGTATTTCAGTTTCTTGCACAATCTGCAACGTAAATTACGCTGAAATACTGTCATCGTGTTAATGTCCCATGAGATATGCAGCAGTTGTTCTCAGCTGCAGTAACTTTAACATCTTTTCTTTCGTGGTCTTCTAATAAATCGTTTGCTATACTTTTTTCCTGGGGTTTTATGATATTCACATTGGACCAGTTCTTAACAGTCTAAACATCGAAATGTCCCTCTGGTCCAATAAATTGTGACGTTAGTCCTTGTCTTGCAAGTTTGTCAGCTTTTTCCTTTTTGTCTGTCACTGTGACGTGGCAGTCAGAAGAGTTGAACTTCATTCTGTTTTCCAAGCCTTTGAGCATATTTCGACAGTTGAAAACCAGTCCTCGCGTTATGACTATTTACAGTTTTAAGTACAACCTTGCTATCTGAAAAGATGAGGACCTGTTTACTAGTGTGAGCTCTCCTTGAGTTTCCATGTATGGCATATACTATTTCAAAAAACAGTAGTAGTACATAAGTATTCGAACGTAAACATATTTATTACTTATATTGTTTTAAAGCTACGCGGAGTAAGCATACGTAAATATACAACTGGTACAAAATAAACTTGAGTGTTCCATTAAACATATAAACTCATAAATAACAACTAAAACTAATTTGCACTACAGGGAGAAATAAAATGGTTACTTTACATCTGGACATAAGTATTCGAACAGAGAGAAGCTACTATTTAGTTATCATTCCTTCTCTTTGAATTACTGCTGATAATTGTTTGGGCATTGTCTATATGTGCTTTTAATGACAGCAGAGTCCATATTTCTCCACTTTGTTTGAAGAAGTTCTTTCAGATGTTTCTTGCTTCTGATTTGATGCTTCCTCACACACTCCTCGAGTTCCTTCCAGATGTTCTCCATAGGATTTAAATCTGGAGATTGGGGCAGTGTCTTCAAAGTGTGAGGAGTGTTGTACACGATCCAAAGCCTTACAATTTCAGCAGTATGCTTCGGATCATTGTCATGCTGGAAGTAATGATCATACCCTAATCCCAGCTTCTCTGCACTCTTTTTAAGATTGTTTTCAAGAATCCTCTTGTATTCAAATTTGTCCATGATCCCATCTATGAACACCAGTTCCCCAAAGCCAGATGAAGCTATACAGCCCCATACCATCACACTAATGTCACCATGTTTCACTGCAGCCACCATGATCTTAGGTTCCCATTCTGTATTTGGCAGTCTCCACACTTTAAGGCGTCCATCACTCTTGTATAAGCAGAATTTGCTCTTGCCCAACCAGAGAACCTTAACGCAGAATTCTGTTGGTTTCACCACATACTGTTTAGCAAATTCTATACCCTTTTGTCTTATTCACCTTATTAACATATGGTTTCCTCTTAGGAATGCGGGCATTGTACGCAGTACTACTTAAAACCCATTCAACTGTTCTGGTGTGAACCACGGTGCCAGAATATTGCTCAAGGCATCCTCTAATCTCAGATGCAAAGACTCTCGGATTCTGCTTCACCATTTTTAATATTTGCCTTCTGACTCTGGTAGTGAGCTTAGAAGGGCCGCCATTTCTAGGTTTATTTACACCAGTATTTGTCTGTTTGAAGCGTTGAGTTATGAATAACACTGTAGTTTTGCTTCTGTTAATGGTTTTGGCAATTTCACAGAGAGATTTGTTTTGTTTCTACATATTTATCACGATATTCCTCTCTGTCACCATTGTCTCCTTACCTTTACGTCCCATATTACTTGTGAGTTCACAATCGGCTGAATAACTTTGAGCACACTGTGTCGAAACATAGCATAAACACAATTGATATGTATTAGCGGCGTGTAGGGTACGTTCAACAACCTTTGTCTCAATTCAACTAGGTACGTTCAAATACTTATGTCCTCCAATAAGAGGGATCTTAGAATAAATACAGTACAGATTGTGTAATAAATACATCCAAAGTGATATGTTAAATATTGTTTCCGAGACACAAAAGGTTAATGTTTACATGTTTAACAATTCAACACTGCCAACTAAATATTACAATATTTATAGTACGTGCAATGTTACATGGTATATTATTCGAATACTTCTGTCAGCCTCTGTATATTTGCCCAAGGAGTGAGAAAACTTATTGCACCTTTGTCTTATGCAATACTGCTAGTGAATGATCCAATCTTTTAGTTCCAGAACAAGATCCAGATGAAATTATAGCATTTCATTAATTTCCATAAAAAGACGTCTGGAAGACACATAAATTGGGCAAAATCTCAAGTTTCCTCTTTTGTCAGCAAAGTGTTCTCTGGAGGTATAGAGAAGATGTGAAGTTAAATCCGTCTGATGAGATAAGGACAGAAAATGGTGGCAGCTCTCAGCACGTTCGGTGAAATCCCTTGCAGGCAATCGACGTCAGCAGCACGCTTGAATGTTTTCCTTTGTGAACGCTTTATCTGCGCCGCTTTGCTTTAAGAGTTATCAGCCACTGCAACAGTAATTTGCCTATATCCCCCTCCAGCGCTGCCCTTCAGAAATTTAATTATCAATGTCTTGGATGAAAAGACGTTTGGTTCACAGAAGCGCCGACACAAATGGGATGGAAGATTGCATCGATGTAAGTGCTCTATGTCGTCTTCAAGCACAAGTAGGTATTTTGGATTCCGGGGCGTGTTAAATTTACTTTATTGCTTCTGGCAACATTCACAACTGCATAGTCGCTCATCTGGTGTGTTGCACCACTGCATCGGAAAAGAAATAAATAAATGAACTTGCCTTGATTATGACAACTCATGATGATATGAAACCTACACGAGTGACCAAGATCCGCGGTTCATATACTGGGTACGGTACCGAAGCCTGACGCGGTCAGAAAAATAGCCCCGAAGCCTCTGCTAATTACATAGCCCCAAGCCTCCCGTTCCAGTCCCTAATTACACAGCCCCAAGCCTCAAGTTCCAGTGCCTAATTACATAGCCCCAAGGTTCACGTTCCAGTCCCTAATTACTTAGCCCCAAGCCTCAAGTTCCAGTCCCTAATTACATAGCCCCAAGCCTCCCGTTCCAGTCCCTAATTACATAGCCCCAAGCCTCCCGTTCCAGTCCCTAATTACATAGCCCCAAGGCTCCCGTTCCAGTCCCTAATTACATAGCCCCAAAGCCTCCCGTTCCAGTCCCTAATTACATAGCCCCAAAGCCTCCCGTTCCAGTCCCTAATTACATAGCCCCAAAGCCTCCCGTTCCAGTCCCTAATTACATAGCTCCCAAGCCTCCCGTTCCAGTCCCTAATTACATATCCCCCAAGCCACCCGTTCCAGTCCCTAATTACATAGCCCCCAAGCCTCCCGTTCCAGTCCCTAAATGCATAGCCCCAAAGCCTCCCGTTCCAGTCCCTAATTACATAGCCCCCAAGCCTCCCGTTCCAGTCCCTAATTACATAGCCCCCAAGCCTCCCGTTCCAGTCCCTAATTACATAGCCCCCAAGCCTCCCGTTCCAGTCCCTAATTACATAGCCCCCAAGCCTCCCGTTCCAGTCCCTAATTACATAGCCCCCAAGCCTCCCGTTCCAGTCCCTAATTACGTAGCCCCCAAGCCTCCCGTTCCAGTCCCTTATTACATAGCCCCAAGCCTCCCGTTCCAGTCCCTAATTACACAGCCCCAAGCCTCAAGTTCCAGTGCCTAATTACATAGCCCCAAGGTTCACGTTCCAGTCCCTAATTACTTAGCCCCAAGCCTCAAGTTCCAGTCCCTAATTACATAGCCCCAAGCCTCCCGTTCCAGTCCCTAATTACATAGCCCCAAGCCTCCCGTTCCAGTCCCTAATTACATAGCCCCAAGGCTCCCGTTCCAGTCCCTAATTACATAGCCCCAAAGCCTCCCGTTCCAGTCCCTAATTACATAGCCCCAAAGCCTCCCGTTCCAGTCCCTAATTACATAGCCCCAAAGCCTCCCGTTCCAGTCCCTAATTACATAGCTCCCAAGCCTCCCGTTCCAGTCCCTAATTACATATCCCCCAAGCCACCCGTTCCAGTCCCTAATTACATAGCCCCCAAGCCTCCCGTTCCAGTCCCTAAATGCATAGCCTTAAAGCATCCCGTTCCAGTCCCTAATTACATAGCCCCCACGCCTCCCGTTCCAGTCCCTAATTACATAGCCCCCAAGCCTCCCGTTCCAGTCCCTAATTACATAGCCCCCAAGCCTCCCGTTCCAGTCCCTAATTACATAGCCCCCAAGCCTCCCGTTCCAGTCCCTAATTACATAGCCCCCAAGCCTCCCGTTCCAGTCCCTAATTACATAGCCCCCAAGCCTCCCGTTCCAGTCCCTAAATACATAGCCCCAAAGCCTCCCGTTCCAGTCCCTAAATACATAGCCCCAAGCCTCCCGTTCCAGTCCCTAAATACATAGCCCCCAAGCCTCCCGTTCCAGTCCCTAAATACATAGCCCCCAAGCCTCCCGTTCCAGTCCCTAAATACATAGCCCCAAGCCTCCCGTTCCAGTCCCTAAATACATAGCCCCCAAGCCTCCCGTTCCAGTCCCTAAATACATAGCCCCAAGCCTCCCGTTCCAGTCCCTAAATACATAGCCCCAAGCCTCCCGTTCCAGTCCCTAAATACATAGCCCCAAGCCTCCCGTTCCAGCCCCTAATTACATAGCCCCAAAGCCTCCCGTTCCAGTCCCTAATTACATAGCCCCAAAGCCTCCCGTTCCAGTCCCTAATTACATAGCCCCAAAGCCTCCCGTTCCAGTCCCTAATTACATAGCTCCCAAGCCTCCCGTTCCAGTCCCTAATTACATATCCCCCAAGCCACCCGTTCCAGTCCCTAATTACATAGCCCCCAAGCCTCCCGTTCCAGTCCCTAAATACATAGCCCCAAAGCCTCCCGTTCCAGTCCCTAATTACATAGCCCCCAAGCCTCCCGTTCCAGTCCCTAATTACATAGCCCCCAAGCCTCCCGTTCCAGTCCCTAATTACATAGCCCCCAAGCCTCCCGTTCCAGTCCCTAATTACATAGCCCCCAAGCCTCCCGTTCCAGTCCCTAATTACATAGCCCCCAAGCCTCCCGTTCCAGTCCCTAATTACATAGCCCCCAAGCCTCCCGTTCCAGTCCCTAAATACATAGCCCCAAAGCCTCCCGTTCCAGTCCCTAAATACATAGCCCCAAGCCTCCCGTTCCAGTCCCTAAATACATAGCCCCCAAGCCTCCCGTTCCAGTCCCTAAATACATAGCCCCCAAGCCTCCCGTTCCAGTCCCTAAATACATAGCCCCAAGCCTCCCGTTCCAGTCCCTAAATACATAGCCCCCAAGCCTCCCGTTCCAGTCCCTAATTACATAGCCCCCAAGCCTCCCGTTCCAGTCCCTAAATACATAGCCCCAAGCCTCCCGTTCCAGTCCCTAAATACATAGCCCCAAGCCTCCCGTTCCAGTCCCTAAATACATAGCCCCAAGCCTCCCGTTCCAGTCCCTAATTACATAGCCCCCAAGCCTCCCGTTCCAGTCCCTAAATACATAGCCCCAAGCCTCCCGTTCCAGTCCCTAAATACATAGCCCCAAGCCTCCCGTTCCAGTCCCTAAATACATAGCCCCAAGCCTCCCGTTCCAGTCCCTAAATACATAGCCCCCAAGCCTCCCGTTCCAGTCCGTAATAGCATAGGTCCATAGCCTCCCGTTCGAAACAGTTAACAGTAATAGTTTGGTATTTATAATATTTTATGAAGCATTACTTACTTCCTGTGGAAGATATTACAATTTATTTTTGCCTTCCTGATTAATAACAAAGAAACACGGCTCTGGTACCAAAAGAAAATGAACCTTCTAATGCGTACATTTTAATTGTTTGTTCCAGTTCGTTTAGCGTTACCCAGGGTGCACCACGAGAAGGCGAACTGGGTCGCACCTCAAAAGATTCCACATTTATCAGCTTCGTCATTATTTCTTTATTTTCTGAAATTTACTCACAGTTCTGAGAGCAGAGGTTCTACACCAATTAGTCCAGGACCCGTAGGTCCAAAGACCCTCCTCCGTGGGGCTTTCCATAGGGCAAGAACTAGAGACTAACAAGGCCCCCCCCCCTATCTGGTCCTCAGGACTCAATACGGGATGGAAATGGATACGCCACTTACGCGCGCCAACTCCGAATGGGAAGGCTACCGATATGACCTCGGTGGGGCCGCCTGGTGATCTAGCACACCTTCTACTAGCTATGCTGGCTAGTACGCGGGACTATATGGCTTCCCTCAACACCGTCCGGAGACGTACCCGATCTCCCACGGGTATCGGGAACCATTGCCCCTCGAGTCCAACCCAATCCGAACAACTCCCAAAGGGAGGGGCTCGGCAGTTCGGCCCGAGGTTTCTCTAGTAACGCCAGAGGTACTACCAGTGCTAGGGGCCCGCAGCGCCCGCACCATGGCAGCTGAAGGGGACGGATCCCCTTCCGTGGTGTAATTTACTCACAATGGATGCACATTTAGATGCTTCGTTACTTTGACATTTTAAACCTATATCATACAGTAACATGTATTTTCTTCTTTAAAATAAGTGCTATTTTTTCTTTTAGATTTTATTTCCATGTATTTCCAGGTTTGGTTCTATAAGAAATGGACTTCACGTACTCCATTCTTGAAATTTTTCCAGCTTTGAAATCTTCTACTTGCTGCATCATGTATATAAGACCTTTCCTGTCTTTTTTTATTTCTTGAGGAATTAAATGCAGTTTTAGTATACAGCTACATTTGCTTGAGTACTTCAAGAAATCTATACAGATCTGTACACTGAAATAAATGAAGGAAAAAGTTAGGCATACCCATTCCACCCACCTGCTGGCTAATTACACCGGTATCGCGGGAGGCTTGGGGGTTTTTACCTGCTAAGCTTATCTGGTTACGGGAGGCTTCAGTCCAGTACCCCATATACTTGACCGACTTATCTTTTCCCCCTTCCAGGTTTTCCTCAGTTCTCATAATTGGATATACCAGGGAGATACTCCAAACGTAAACCTGTAACAGCATAACTCAAAATCGAAAAAAATAAGTTAAATACAGCATCTTCTAAGAATGCGAGTCGAAGATTTTCAAAAATCCCTCCCATCCCAAACTCGTTGCTAAGAAATGTTTTTCGCGAGAAGCTGTTTCTTCAAAAAATACTAATGATTTTTACTGAATTACGAAATTTAAGACATTTTTATGATGAATGAAATGTGTGTTCTTGTTTATTCGTTATTTCCCGCCCACCGATTGAGCAAGAATGACGTCATAGTTGACTGGCGAGTCTATCTTGAAATCATAGTGCCCTCTACGGAGAAGAAGCGATAATGTTTGCGGAACAGTAAGCAAACTACAGCGCTCTCAGTGTGGCTGCGGTTTGTAGTTCCTCCAAATTATGTGACAATCCTGTAGGCCTATAGCAACTCCGCCGGTTTTGAACCCGCGATGTGAGCAACTGTGTCTTCATTGCATTCTTTAACAACCTTTTATCGCCATTTTGGGAATATTTTACAATTTCTTGGCCTTTTGATTTGGATTTATTTATAGACGAGTTTCCTGTGGCTAATTGCTGGCTTCTTAGCTTTAGTGGGTATCCTCCTGATGGCCTGCTCAAATGAAATGGATCAGTCTAGAATATTAACGAGAAGCATCAAACTGGTTTGTCGAAGCAAAAACAACTTGTTGACCAAGGACTGGTCGGTGGTCACTTGTCAGCGAACCCATTGACGGGCAGTTCTCACGCCAGGCCTTCATTACGTGATGGTGCTCTTGCCAACTGTCGAAATACCATCGAGCAACTGCAGTTAGCAACGACTGAGTTTGGGCACTTTAGTAAGATTTTGTGTTGTAATAGCTCACAAGTAGTTAAAGGAGACTGCGTATGTTGTTTCTGTACATAGTGATAAAAGAAAAAAAAAAGCTCATAGAAAATAGGAAACGTATCCAAGTTGGAAATAATCATAGATAAAATAGACTATAACTAAGGTGGAAAAGATAATCTGGAAACAGATATGAATAGTATATAAATAAGTAATGTAAGTATATTACATATAATAATAGATGCTGAAACTAAATATCGTAAAGGGCAGAAATTTTAGGAGTGATTGTTTTTCTCCCAACAGCATCACAAAATTCCTATCCCAGTGCTAGCCTGGACTTCTGGATAGCGTGCAGTGCTTAGCTTTACTATTACAACGTACCCTTTCATATTTTTAAAGCATTGAGGTTTTTTTGTTTTCGAAAAAAAAAAAAAAACTATTCCTTAAAATAAGTAATTTTCCCAGAACAATTTTTTCTAGCGTCGATCGTATTCCAAGTATTTAATGCTGCACATATATTTACATTTTGTCAAGTAAATACATCACAAAAATAGCTTGAAAGTTCGCGTATTTTTTTTTTTTAACTTTTTATAATCACCATGTCTTCCAAGTCAAATAAAGGTGGTTTGTAACCTCTTGCTGTCGTTTATAAGGAGTAATTAATTTCATTTATAGCTAAACGTTTCTTATATTGAAGGTAAGCTAATGGAATAATCGTGTTTCATTTGATTCAAAAATCTCCAAACCGGCTGCACGGTATTCTGTTTGTCCGCTTCCTCGGCACACATCGCCGACTGCCGCTATCACAAAACGGCGCGAATGAAACCTTACAACACTTTTAAAACTGTGTTTTAAAGATTTACATACCAAATTTATGAAAGAAGGTGCTGAATCTAGTCACCGTCGTTCTCCACATTTTTGGCAGCTTTTTAGGAAACTCTTTATCACTCATCGTATTTCAGCTTGTGAAATGCTGGCCATTTCCTGCCCGATATTTTGTTTTAATTCTTCTAGGGTGTGTAGGTTTGTCTTGTTTAAAGTTACACCAGAGATATAAATCGCAGGGGATTAGGGTGGGGAGCCGAGGGGGTCACAAATATCAACTAACAATTCTTCCTGTAACACACTTTCAATTGTCATGGAAATATTGTTCATATGAGCTGAGCCGACTGCTCCCTGCCTTACCGGCCGGGTGCTCCAGCCTGGAGTTGCCGTGGCGCTTGGTGACGCTGGGGAGCATGGCCGGAACTTTCCTCTCTAGCGGGTCTGCATCCTTGTGTCAGTTCGGCGTAAGTGGATCATCTAGTCGGTAAGGAGTAAGTGGCGGATCCTAGCATGTAATAATTTGTTTCTTGTAAAACGAGCTTCTGGTTTCTCGCCTGAGGCCTGTGCTCGTAAGATCAGAACGTTGGTAATTTAGTATCTGAGGGACTAAACTCCATGTTAAGGAAGGAATAAAAAAGATAAATGACGGGTTAAAATAAAATAATATTTAAACAGATCCATCAATATTTTTTGTTAGGCATATCAGAAAGGGGCACACCTTCACCTCGTGTTAAGTGTTGCCGTATACCTTCCTACATGTACTCCATCGGTTCCTCGTTGTCTTCCTGTCATCCTATTTAATATGTTCAAAACCTTGCACCTTCCCCTCTGACGAGGATCGGCGCAAAAGTTGGTAGCAGAATGTGGTTTCGATCTACGGACCTCTGGGTTTTGGGCCCAGCACGCTTCCACAGCGATGCAGAGCCTTGTTGAAAAAAAAAAACGTATTAATTTTGTATTAAAAACGAAAATGAAAGAAGAAATGGCTAGTTTATATTCACGTATTGGTGAATTGTTGATTGGAAAACCATTGGCCCTACATCTGTTTCTCCGCTAAATGCGCACCATACACCAGTTTTTTACTCATGAAGAGGCATTTCAGAAACAATAATAGGTTTGCTTCCGGTCGTCTAACCACTGAACTACAATGGCAACTTGCTAGCATGACATTAAATTATCCAACTGACTCTTACCTTCCTAAACCTTGTCCTACACACGGCTAGTGTGAATCAACTTCAAATTTTTATTAATTGACCTAATAGTAGTTTGAAGTATAAAGCCCTGTGTTTAAAGCACCTACAGCTGTGTAAGTCACCATCAAGGTATTTTATCTCTTATGTGTTTGAGGTCTCCAAGTAGTTCACCGGGAAAATTCGAGTCAGTTGTAGAATGTAATGGCGTGGTGGCATGTTAACCCAAATTATGGGTTGTCCTCATGTATTTTTAAGGTTTAGTATATTTTCTCGAGCTTTTTCTGAATATTATGTGCTAACTGACGAAGTTAACTCCATGTAAGATACAGATTAGAAGAATTTGAACAGAAAAGTTTATTGATAGTGAATCAAAATTTATATTATTTCATTATTTCACTGCAAAGGGTTATCGAGTATTGGAAAATAAACAATGTTCGCAATGCTTAGAAACAAAATAAAAACTGATTTCATATTAAAAGTCACATAGCTGTATAGAGTGTATTATGCCACATAAATTGTTACTGACATTAATTAACTAATGTTTACTTAGGTGTTACCAACATGGACTTTAAATTAGGTAATTTTAATCCATAATTATATTTTATAAATTGCTCGTCTTTATTAACGTAAAAATGTTTTCTTATTTGCAGGTATGTACGAGGAAACCAAATGTGTTTCTACATTATTTGTTCTAAGTCCGAAGGATGGTCAGGTAGGGTCGAATTGTTTTAATGCAAAACAGGTCGGTACGTGGGTGTTTGTGTACATGCATGCGTGTTTTTTAGGCTCTTTCTCTACTACTTTATCAATCCAGTCATGGTCAAATTATTACTGAACTAGATATACTCATTCATATAATTCTTCAAACCATGTAATATGATCCGTTAACAATTGTAAACAATTGCATTATTAAATGTAACAAAATGTGATAAAATGTAGGTGCATTACTGTTAGGCTGAAGGAAGGGGCAAATTTTCTTATTTTCTTTCTTAAGTACGATAAAACATTGCACTAGACCAAAACTTTTATACTGAGATTTCACTGACAATGCACGTTTTGAGGTCCCATGAATAAAAATTCATTTTTATGAAAAGGTCCGTGTGTCTGTGAATAACATGTCAAAAAAGTAACGTCCGTTAAATACCAAACTTCCAAGAACGGGACCAACGTTAAGTCATATCGGACGATGAATGAAATGATGTTCAAATGAGTACAGGGTACATAGAGCTTAGAGTTAGCAGACATTCATGTTTCAGGATAAGGGAAAACTTCCAACGTTAAGTTATATAGGACAATGAATGAAATGATGTTCAAATGAGTACAGGGTACATAGAGCTTAGAGTTAGCAGACATTCATGTTTCAGGATAAGGGAAAACTTCCAACGTTAAGTTATATCGGACGATGAATGAAATGATGTTCAAATGAGTACAGGGTACATAGAGCTTAGAGTTACCAGACATTCATGTTTCAGGATAAGGGAAAACTTCCAACGTTAAGTTATATCGGACGATGCATGAAATGATGTTCAAATGAGTACAGGGTACATAGAGCTTAGAGTTACCAGACATTCATGTTTCAGGATAAGGGAAAACTTCCAACGTTAAGTTATATCGGACGATGAATGAAATGATGTTCAAATGAGTACAGGGTACATAGAGCTTAGAGTTACGAGACATTCATGTTTCAGGATAAGGGAAAACTTCCAACGTTAAGTTATATCGGACGATGCATTAAATGATGTTCAAATGAGTACAGGGTACATAGAGCTTAGAGTTACCAGACATTCATGTTTCAGGATAAGGGAAAACTTCCAACGTTAAGTTATATCGGACGATGAGTGAAATGATGTTCAAATGAGTACAGGGTACATAGAGCTTAGAGTTACCAGACATTCATGTTTCAGGATAAGGGAAAACTTCCAACGTTAAGTTATATCGGACGATGAGTGAAATGATGTTCAAATGAGTACAGGGTACATAGAGCTTAGAGTTACCAGACATTCATCTTTGAGGATAAGGGAAAACCTGCCACGTTCAGTTATATCGGACGATGCATGAAATGATGTGCAAATGAGTACAGGGTACATAGAGTTTAGAGTTACCAGACATTCATCTTTCAGGATAAGAGAAAACCTGCAACGTTAAGTCATATCGGACGATTAATGAAATGATGTTCAAATGAGTACAGGGCACATGGAGGTTAGAGTTACCAGGCATTCGTCTTCCAGGATAATGGAAAATCTCCAGGAGAATGAAATGTTATTAAAATGAGTCCAGAACACATGAAGCTAATAGTTACCGGACTTTCATTCATCTTTCAGGATAAGGGAAAATCTCGGGGGGAAAAGAGCTTATTGACATAACTCACTGTGGGGACCTCTTAACTAAAAGACAAACTGAATTAACAAAAGTTTAATTGTTTATCTGAGTAATGTGAATGAGATTGAGTATTAAGTTTCTTTTAGAATAGTTTGTTATAAAATGAATAGATTAATTTATCAGATTTTTGTAGAGAGTATATAAGTAGTTCATTATTATTGTTATTAATTAATACTTCTAGCGGTAAAATGGTGGTAGGAGTTTATGTTTAGAAGTTAAGCTTCTTTAACGATAATGACGTGTGCGATGTTGCAGAGCTATAACCAGCTAGGTGGAAAATTCTCGAGTGCGGGCTTTGTTGGGATTTTCTGCATGGCAGCAGAGAAGCGTATAGCGTTTACTGCTTTGGAACGAGGCTCGTGTGTGTTCGCTTCACACCTCTGCTGGTTTAAATAGCTTATTTGGTAGCGTGGGGGCGGATCGCCTTGGCCCAAGCTCTAACTCTATTTCAGAACCTGCCTCTCATATTCACCAGCTGACAGTTTCCACCTGCACACCCACGTCTCTCCACTTCCCACTTTGTTAAAATGGAGATAACTTCATTTGCCACGACACTGGATATCAAAGTACGCACCTTCATGCAAATTTTAAGGAAGAGCTTCTGGGGTTTGGCATTCCGTCCAGAATATTCATACGGAGATGTTTAAATTCTGAGTTTAAAAAAATTGAAAGATAAGAAACATATTTGTTATACGTTCGGTTTATTTATGTTTGTGTTGCATCTGTGAAAAGACAAATGTCTTTTATATGCTGACGATCTAAACTTATGGTAAGGTTACACTGAAAATTCTCCGAGGCGTAACTGCGTCAGGTTCAAGAGGTCTCATGTTTGAATATCGGCATTGCTGATTTATCTGGTTAAAGTTTTTCCTACGGTTTTCCTTTATCATGAACGATGAATGTCTGGTAATTCTAATCTACACGGTGTTCATTTTAATTCGTTATTTCCCGCCTTCCGATTTAGCAAGAATGACGTCTTAGTTGACTGGTGAGTGTATCTTGAAATCATAATGCCCTCTACGGAAAAGAAGCGGTCATTTTTGTGGAACAGTAAAGAAATTACAGCGCTGTGAGTGTGTTTGGGCTCATAACTAACACAACCAGCTTTGAACATAGAGCTGCAGGTCTTCATGGCTGAATGCTACTTTCGTTCCGGCATTAAAATTGGTGCGACATATAAATATAATTTAAGCTGCTGCATAGAGGAGTTTATGCAACGCTGTTCAGCATTCAGACAAGTCCCTCGGAGCGTAATATTGTCAAAAGTGTCCAGGTACCGTCAAATTGACATACTTTTGTTTGCAACACAAAAGTCTTACGTTTTATCAGCATAAGACATACATTTTTTGTCATTCTCACGATTAATTAAAATGTCTGTTCTTATGTCTTTTAAAACCAATAGGTGCATCAAACATTTCCAAGATACAGGATCAGTTACTCGCAAAAAGAAAGACACTGGACGCTATAAAGTGGCTGGTCCCAGTCTAGAAGCAATAAATAATGTTATGACAGAAAGGTCTCAACCATACCTTCTCGCAATACAATGTTAAGAGGAAGAGAGAAAGGAAATATAAGAAAAGGGACGCATAAAACTATGTACTACAGATATTTTCTTGCTTAGACTTGGATAAAAGCTTCGTACACATTGTAACACTAATTTATTTTTCATTCCTAGAACATGTTCTGCCAATTTTCTGGTTTGTAATGAAGTTACATTGTGAGGAAACTGTGGGTGATAGAAAAGAGATCAAATTGAAATATTTCTATTTTATGTGACAGGTTTACAATATGTATATATGTCTAGTATAACAGAAAATCAGATGTTCATTGTGAAATAAGTGTTCATTCATTTATCATTTCGTAAATTCTTCATGGTATACTTCTATGGCTGCATAATTAGTTTTGCAGTGCATTTCATTGCAGTATATGGTAAGAGTTATCGTATCTACGCACCTTTATATTACGCGGGCAGACTCACCTCTCAGATTGTATATATATATATATATATATATATATATATATATATATATATCTGCCGGTAGAGGAGGCGTCAAAACTGCTTACAGCACATTAAATACGATCGTAAGCCGCTAGGGGATTTGCATATAAACTCGCTCTATCAGCGATGCTATTGATGACGTCAAATTTTGCGCGGTTAAATCGCAGATAAAAATGAACACCATGCATGTACTCTGTACTCATTTGAACATCATTTCATACATCGCCCGATGACTTTGTTTTGGAGGTTCTCCCTTATCCTGAAAGATGGATGTCTGGTAACTCTAAGCTCGATGTACCCTGTACTCATTTGAACATCATTTAATACATCGCCCGATGACTTTGCGTTGGAGGTTCTCCCTTATCCTGAAAGATGGATGTCTGGTAACTCTAAGCTCGATGTACCCTGTACTCATAAGTAATAAATACATTTTATGAGTGTTACTTGAACCGTTAAAGTGATAATCCTTAATGTAAGCAACTATGTTACATCCCTAATGTACGGACTAACCACGTTGTTAGAAACCGAGTAATGAAAATGAAGCCGATAGAAGGCTATTGGATGAGAGAATGGAAGTAATACACGAAGGAACATAAAGAAGGTTGTCGTGAAGAAATTTGCATGAGAAACAGAGATGGTGCAGTGGATATATATCACTCCCTCTTGAGGTTATTTATCGTGCTTTTGCCCTCTTTTGGAGATGATGTAAATATGAGAGACTAGTCGGAGGGGAAGGGGATAGAATCAATGCGAGGCAGCTGATGAAGGAGGGGATGGAGTAAAAAATGTCAACCCCCATCAGCGCTACTCTAATCGGTTTAACACCCCCTGGTAGCAGTTCCATCGTGGTAAGCGGGACCAAAGTTTCCCATTGTACTTCTACATGCTCTTACAAGCCTAATCAAATACGGGGAAAATGCGCCTTGGAAGTTCAGTACAGCGCTGTGGAGGAGCATTTTGTGAATACGGGCTGCTACTGTCACTTGAGGTGGTTCTCCCCGTTTGGAACCTGATTGATTCCTCCCAGCACTCAACACCTCAAAGTAGGAAAGGTGACGTGTGAGGGTTACGGATGTAGGAGGTTGACTGGACAGGTCGGGGTTTTCCTCGGGGTTTGCTCTGCATAAACCCTATTCTTGGTTCCAGGGTGTGGGATACGTCCTGACTGGGTGAGGTGTGATTAGCGAAGAAAACACCTGACTCTTCCATGATGGATTTATTCACAATTGTAATCAGGTACCTCACTCGCCACCTGGACAGTTGCTGTTTGTAGACTCGTGTGTTGCGTTTGGTGGCAATGGTAGAGTTGTTTACGCGTGTTGTGTATTTGGTGTATTCTTACCGTATTTGTGTATATAATGACTTCACGACGCCTCGACCGAAAGAGCGTGTTTCTGTTACCAAGAAGGCACTGATCCATGTGTTGTGTATTCGAGGTACTCTTGCCGCGCTGATACGTATGGCGTGGTTTCACTACAACCCGACCGAGATAGAGTGTGTCAGCTATCAAAATCACGAATCCAATATCTCCTGGATTTCCCCCTCTATCGTTACATTTTGAATTTTTGTGTGAATCACGTGAGCAAGTTCTAAACTGTAATTGGTTGGTTTCCATTTCGAGTTTAAACCATCGTACGAATTTTGTATGTGCGCATGACCGAACGTTGCTAGAAAGTTTCCCACTTAATTCCGAAGCACGTACGAATTCGGATAATATAGTACTGCATTGTATTGATCACGTACGTATTGGCGTGAAAGAGAGAACAGGGCATCAGACCGAGCCTTCACATGGTTCGCAGGTATTGTTCCTAGGAGTGGGCTTTGTTATGAAGAAAGCCGACCGACCTGTGTTCTCAATCTTGAGGGGCCTCATATTTCTGTTTCTCCGTTCATCTACATTTCTAGTCCATCAGACACTTCTTATATATGCCCTATCTATTATAATTATGCTAACCTAATATTATTTGGATATAACACATATTAAGTGACTTTATGTTCATGACCAAGGGGAACCGTTACATACTAGAAGTACGAGAACGTCTTTATAGAATGGAACTGCTAGTAGCTTTTGTTTAAAGTCATTTATTGTTCTACAATATTTCGCATAACACCAGTACATTTTGGCTTTCGATGAAACCACTTCTTAAAGCAATGATACCAGTCTTTCTGAGGCACTAAGATCAGGTGTGTACCTATAATGTCTCATTGGTTCATTTGATCACAAAAAGGATTCCACGTATCGTACTGTAACTTTGTGGGTTCGTAGAATTAAACGGCCGAGTTGAAGAAATTAAAAATCTCCTTTATTTTCGTCAAAATACACTGTCCAGTTCTCACGTAAGAACATTAAATCACATATACACAGTCTTACAAGGTCGATCACAATAACAAACAGTGACAGCAGCTCTCGTTACAACAACACAGCTGGCTATCTCTCATTTCACAACTAACTGACTCATCACTAGCCATGGCTTCTTTTTATACACCTAATCGATCATTCTAGATTGTTCTCGACTTTACTCTAAAATGTTGCAAGATAAAACACGAATGTTCTAGAATGTAACTATATAGGTGCCGGCAAATCTTTCACCTCTGTGATAAACTATCCATCTCTTGTTTATCAACGCTATCGTTAATTGTTTGTGCTCGTCTATCAGTTCCTTTTGTGTGCGCAAGCCACCTTATCGCGTTTGGGTTCGCGACAATACCTTTACTTTTTGGAAACAAAACGAAGTCACAAGATGCTAAGTTAAGAGGTATATGGTGGAAGCTCCATGGGGCTCACCTTTAGGGCATCCAAATACTCATTTGTTAGTTTTGCTGTGTGTGACAATGCGTTATGTTATAATATTTTGGGATAAACGGAAACTTGTTACCAATCATCGGTAACGATACGTCTAACTCCTAATGCTATAATAGCAATATGGCCCGATTTGAGTGGGGGCTTCAGCACCCTTCTTCTTGCCAGTACTACAAATTCATTGAATTCTGGTAGACTCACAGTTACTTTTGTAGCTGTTATCGAATAGCATCTTATTGTCTTCATTACTTCTTTAATGAGTTACATTGAGGTAGCCGTTATATTATTTTCCTGTCATCCCTACTTCCCTTTTGGCAGTTCCCGCTCTGGACAGTGGATACCACGAAAATGCCTTTATGTTGTCTATATGAAATGTAGTTGACTTTTAGGGGAGAGTTAGGAAATAGATGGCAGAAAAATAACATTTCGTAGGAAGGCTGTTTCCTGGATATTTACAGCCCTCCCTCTCCCTGTGTCATTGTCGTCGTAACGAAGTTGCGAGCGAGCAGCGCATTGCGACGTTCAAAGATGCTTGCTTGGTTTTGTTTGCCAGTGCGTGCGAGGTCGGCAGCATGGCATTGATTCGCTTTGCTCCCTGCAACAAAGCCTTGTGGGCAACCAAAGTTTCCCTTTGACTTCGGCCTAGTAGACCACAACTTGCCAGAGCCATAAGTTCAGTATCTTCCAAGGATGCGACACCACCCACCCTTTACGTAGAAACAGTATCGATAATTTTTCTTTTTAAATACTGCTCTAACGCTTTAATTCAATTGAATATATTAAATAACATGTACGAGGGGCTGTCGTAAAATTTTTTAAAATGTGATAGAGAGTTTGTGTTGATATTTGCTTGTTAGTTCTTCTCTACGTAGTCACCATCCAGGTTTACACATTTTTCCCAGCGTTTCTTGACCTTCCGAATACCTTGGTTATAGAAGTCTGCAGAATTCGTTTTAAACTACTCTTTCACTTCATTAATGACGTCATTTGTGTTGTCAAATCGGCGATCACGCAAAGGATTCTTCATTTCCGGGAACAAGAAAGAGTCACTTGGTGCGAGATCGGGCGAATAAGGCGGATGCTGTAAGATCTCAAAGCTACATTCCCTTGTTTTGTCAACTGTAACTTGAGATGAATGAGCTGGTGTTTTGTCAGACAGTTGAGTGCAGAGGATCCACACCCCATTAGTCCTGGACCCGTAGGTCCAAGGACCCGGGCCTCCTTCAACCGGGGAGTTATCCGAGCTGTCCCAAATGGCGCTCGGCATTCTCCGTGGGGCTTTCCATAGGGCAAGACCTTGTTTCCTAACAAGCCCCCCCCCCCCCATCTGGTCCTAGGGACTCAAGACGGGATGGAAGTGGATACGCCACTTACGCGCGTCAACACTCAAGGTGAAGACTACCGATATGACCTCGGTGGGGCCGCCTGGTGATCTAGCACACCTTCTACTAGCTGAGCAGGCTAGTACCCGGAAACTTAATGGCTTCCCTCAACCCCGTCCGAAGACGTACCCAATCTCCCACGGGTATCGGGAACACACTGCCCCCTCGAAGCCATCCCAGTTCGAACAACTCCCGAAGGAGGGGCTCGGCTGTTCGGCCCGAGGTTCCTCTAGTAACTTCAGAGGTACCACAAGTGCTAAGGGTCCGCAGCGCCCGCACTTTTGCAGCTGTATTGTCAGACAGAAGACGAACAACTTTGGAGAGCATACCGCGTCGTTTCTTAATCAGAGCTGCTCGTAACTTGTCCAGAAAATTGCAGTAGTATCTGTCAGTGATGGTTTGACCCTTGGCAAGATAATCTGTAAGGATGACACCACGACAGTCGCAGAAAACTGTAAGCATGACCTTCCTAGCTGACTTTTGCACCTTTGGGAGGGAGGAAATCGGCATGTTTCCATACCATGCTCTTGGTTTTTGTCTGGAGCATACTGATAGATCCAGGATTCATAAATGCTTACCAGACGATAAAAAAACATTAGCTTCATTCTGTTCCAACATCAACATCTGTCTTGAAAGGTCACGCCGTGTTTGCTTTTGGAAAGGGGTTAGCAAACGTGGAACTCACCGTACAGACACCTTAGACATGTGCAGTTCGTCATGAATAATTTTCCACACACTACCATAACTAAGATGTCTCATTCATGATCATTTGGATGGTTGCTTGTCTGTCTTCCAGTATTAAACACTCCACTTTCTTCACTGTCACAGCTGACGGTCTAGCAGCTCTCGGCTCATCTGTCAGGGACATGTGACCAGTTTGGAAATTCCTTTTCTACCTCACAATAGTGCCATATGATGGACAATCATTTCCATAAACAGCCGTCATCTCATCATGGATTTCCCGGGCCGTTTTGTCATTCAAATGCAGGAACTTGGTAGAAGAAACCAGTAGATAAAGCAAATGGCTGTTATATGCCAATAGTATAGCACTAGAATGGTGACGTAGTAGGGATGTGACAAACAGTTCCTTTCGCTTAACGGTGGAAACTGTCGCAGCTGCAGTGCTTTTACATTAACTGTTACGAGTAATGATTAAGTCATTTGTTTTTGTGGTTTCGTACGCAGTTGCATTGCAGTTTCCAGTAACGATTAATCGTAACTGCGTTTGAACATTAACGATGTGGATACAGAGTCACTCTGTTATTTGATGCAATAGAAAAAGACGCTCACTGCTTCACATTCCTGCACACTAATCCTAAATATGAGCATCACGTGATGCAGACATATCAAACAAAACACTGCACAATTGCTAACTTACTTTATAGATTAATTTACGTCCTCCAACGTTAAGTCATATCGGACGATGAATGGAATGATGTTCAAATGAGTACAGGGTCTATAGAGGTTAGAGTTACCAGACATTCATCTTTCAGGATAAGGAAAACCTCCAATATTATCATATCGGTGATGATTGAAATGTTGTTCATATTGCAACGGAAATATATTTGTTCTCCACTCGCAGCAGATAGGAAGCACGCCAACTTTTTAAAAGATCCAGGTCGAGTTTTGATTAAATAAGAGTCATGAGATCTTTTCTCAGGTGTGGATGTGGATTTTTGGTGACAGAAATCAAATTTATATAACTCCGATTTCGTAATATATTAATTAATTGTATAATATGAACTACAATTCACTCGTTTCTATTACAAATATCGAATAACACTTCCTGAATGTTATTAACTTTCCTTTACAATTATATTCACCGCAACACTTTTCATCGTTGTGAAACACGACTGAAGATTATAACACTTTTCTCAAGATTATTGATTTTCTTCTCACTATAGTTACTTCCACTTTATTTTGTGATTGGCCGATCCACTGGCACGTCACCACATCACGTCATACCACGTCACACCACTACTACTTCGGCCAATCACACTACTACATACATTTTTATATATTTAAATTATTAAATATATTTACATAATTAGTTTTTATAAATTTATAAACCTTTCATACTTTAAACATAACCAAAAAGTACTGTTACACTATGAATCTAGGGTACATAGAGTGTAGAGGTACCAGACATTCATCTTTCAGAAAAAGGGAAAACTTTCAACGTTAATAAATTATATCGGTGATGAATGAAATGGGTGAATTGAACTTTGTAGTGTGCTTGATTTTTATGACCATTAACGGTTATCTAGTTAATATTTCCATCACTTCAGTAACCGTAGTATGCAACCATTACGTTATCTTCTGTTAGTACGTAGACCCAGGATTACGACAGGGAGTACGTCAATAGTCGTAGGCAATTTCATGCCTTGATTTATTTAATGGATCTGAGTACAAAAAGGACTCCTATTTCGAGACCCCGGATCATCATATTGATGATATCGTAGAGGGACACAATTTTAACAACATTGGTGGAAATGGGGTTCATCGATCTAGATAATGCTGTCTCCATAACAGCGGGAACGGGAGTACTTCGGGGAGACCTGGAGGGCTAAAAATGGTTCTCTCTGATATTCTCGTCTTATTGTACTGCAATAGTCTACTCCTGAGGGTGTAATTTTTCCCTCCACCCACGCGGAAAGCACCTATCAGTCTGTTTCTGTCCCTTGCATCTGTCCTGTAGCCATACCACCGGATCGATGTGACTGCAAGGTGCTACTCTGTGCTACAGCCAGAATGGAAACTACATACCTAATACCTATACCTTTAACTTGCACTCTTTTGTACCTTGACGTAGGCATTGGAAATATCTGAAGGAGGAAGGAAAGTTCTGATACATACTCTCTTTCTGGGTCTGTTACAGACTAGTTTTACAACCTATTTTTCTATCTACTTCATATTAATAAGATAAACAGTACCTTATTGATAGTCAGATCTTTTAATAAGTGATCGTCGTGAGATACCTTTGACATTCCATGGCATACACAAAAACAATAAGGACTAACAACTTCCTATTTGGGAAAAGTATGAATCTTTGGAAATCTAAATCAATAACAAGGAATATGTCGAAAATACTTATGCCTCCAATAAAATATATTTGACATTAAGTTTGTGCTTTAACAACATCCATATTTGTTTATGCAATAAGACTTTGTCTATCTCTTAACGTTTCAATATTTTTAGAAAAGACATTCAGGATGAGGAGGATTTTTGAGACAATTTCTAGGAAATTCAAGATGTATATTTTATTTGCTACTAAACTTTCTATGACTGAAATTTCATAAACATTTTCAAAAACTCACCTTTTCCTCTTTTTAGTCTGTAAAGTAGTTTATGCCTTCCTAAATCTAAAGAATGCTTAGATAGCATTCGCAAGCCATTTTTAAAAGCTCTAATCCAGTTTGTGAGCTACGTTAATACTAGTGTTAGATGTGGATTCTAATTCTTTATCCCTGTTTTCTCGGTATTGAAAATTTTAACATTTTTCATCATTTAAGACGCTCCTTTCGTCTCAGTTTTAGTGTTAGACTGATGAAACTTGCTACACACGTTCATAGAGACACGGTGAATAGAAATTGCTCTGGGCTTTATTATGAGATGCATTTAATCACACTTTCTGTACTTCAAAACACAAATATTTCAATTTTTTTTTTGGCAAAAAAGCCATATTCTTAGCTTTAAAAATTTCTGGATCCTAAAGTTATTGAGACTCAGAGAAACCTAAGGCAAATTAAAAAAAAAAAATGTTTTGGGGACCTGTTGTTAAAATATTAGACCAAAATTTAAGTTATTTTGTCGCAAGGAACATTTTAGGTGACGTAGCCAAGAATAAATACATTTGACCATATTTTCCAAACCATCAAAGTGAAATTGATAAATTTTGGGCTGTATCATATTTACACTAAGTTACATCTGTGGTATATATCTTAAAAAGCTAGCGTTATTAGTTCAGGATTTCAAATTTTCAGTCACAGGTATCCTTAAACGTATACTATTTTAATGAAAATCTTTAGCGCCATTTTTGAGAAAATAAGTTTCGAAAGGAAAGTTCCATATAAGAGCGTTCTTTTCTTTTTGATTGCTGTTGTTAAGATAAACAAATGTCTCTCTTCTTTCCAAAGTTAAATATTTAATTCTTATGAAACATGTATATTCCTTGATACAAATTTTAAATGATGTAAATGTTGTTCTCTAACAAACACACACACACACACACACACACACACACACACACACACACACACACACACACACACACACACACACACACACACAATATTGTTTCTGCGCACGCTTGGACAGACTCGACTATAGCTCGGCCGTTCTATCTCCGGCTCTGATATTTCTCGAGAGGGGGAAGCAGGCTGTTGCCAGTTCTTTAGCGGGTATTTCAAGCAGAGGAACAATGCGTATTTTAAATATTTCAGTACTTGCATATTTCACGAACCAGTAGCCATATTATTATAATAGCGATAATAATAGGACTTACGATCACTAAACATCGGAATTCACGCACGAAAAATATAACAAAGAATGTTCACCAGCGCAAGCCGCTATTAGGCCACGTGGCTCAAACAAATTTAAGCTGGCAACACGGTGTTGGGTTCGGGAGCCACGCCTACCAGCGACAATGCTGATTGGCGCTAGCAGACAGTTTTAACTTCCTGACCACGACACCGGATGTAGAGACTCCCAGTACCGCCAACAGATGCAGTTAGTGTGTGTGTGAAAGGTGTGAATGAAATATTCGAATAGAGTGGTGTTGTAATAAATATCTTGCGTTATGATGAAATTGTAAATTGTATTTCAGTGTTTTAAAGTTAATATAGTCCTATATTTTCATTGTAAAGATAATTTTGAGGATATGTTTTCAATTGCCCATTACTGTATGTTGGTACTATTAGGTTTCCCCTTCCACCTTTTACAGTCGCAAAACGTCAGAGCCGGAGGTACAACGGCCGGACAGTACACGCTAATTTCAGTTAATCTCCTGCTCCCTTCTTTTGACGTTGCTATAACAACCAAATAACTTATCTCCTACTGGTGCACGTACACTTTCATTTTCGTACACATTAATCTTTTCATAACAATACTAAATCAATTTTTAAAATTTATAACTGTCGCAGGACGTATGGTATTTAAGCAAATTATATTTTTTATATTTCTTATCCTCTCTCTCTCTCTCTCTCTTTCTCTCTCTCTCTCTCTCTCTCTCTCTCTCTCTCTCTCTCTCTCTCTCTCTCTCTCTCACACACACACACACAGAGTAGTTCGTCTCTGTGGCGTAGGGAATAGTTTTATGTAATGCCTTTTAGAGTAAAGATTTTAGATTTTGATAATTGTTTCACCATTGAAAAGCCAAGTTCTTTATGACAAATTATGGAGAGATGCAACACCTTCCGTTACATAAATTACTAATCGATTAATAATAGAATTTTACAAAGCCCTAGTACTGGAATACGAATGTTGAAATTAAAAAAACAACAACACATGGTTACTAAGAAGTCTTTGGCTATAGTTGAGAAATGCCGTGGTATGGTAAATAGTTGTTACTCTGGAGAATATAAATAGTTGCTACACTTCTCAGACTAAAGCAGCAGCATCCTATTACCTTTTATAACAACATAGATGGCCTTAATGTGGCACTTGAACAAATGAAGACTAGAATTCTTCAGATGATGCACTGAATTTCGCACATGCCCTTCCTTCCTTCTTGTGTGTTTATGTCAATGCATGCTAAATACTATATAAAGAGTAAAGATTGGTTTCTATAGATATCAGAGATCCGGTACTTTGTACTAACTGAGAAAACACTTTTTTCTCTATGGTCCTAGTACTATTTCGTGATTTATGTTTAGTGATTATTTATTATGTGAAAATTATGTAGTTTTTGTTATTACATCACGTACTGGAATAACAAAAGGGCATACGTAGTAACCATAAAAATGCTTGCGTTGAAAGGAGAGCAGAATAAGGTAGGTGGGGAAGTATGCAGACAATATCAAAGAGAAATGGATGAGAAGGATTAGGAAGTTAAGAAGTAGAGAAATGGACGACACAAGGTCAAGGTCACGTAAGGGCTACCGTAGAGGCAAACGATTAGGGAGCCAATACCACTGTTAGTCCTTAATTGTAGGGAATTTGCCGCCCCTCGTAGCCATGGTCGTTAGAGCGTATGTCTAGCGTTCCACCGCGTAGAGGGTCACGGGTTCGATTCCCACCTCGGGCATGCGTGTTTATGTATATAGTGCATAGGTGTGAAACTACAGAAAACAGATAGGAAAATAAACGGAAACAATAAAAAAACTGTTAAATAAGGTAAAGAAAAAACATATATATATCTATATACATAGATATATATATATATATTTCTTTTTAATAAAAAAATAAAAGAATAAAATTAAAAAAAGTAGCTGACAAGTTTATACTTATAACAGAATTGCAAAATTATGATTGGAATTGTAAGGAAGTATTCTATGTTTAAGTACAAATAAACTATTACATCACTTTCGGACGAAAAGTTTGATGCTGTTTTTTACAATATAAATTACGATAATTGTTTAAAAATGACTTGACCATTCTGACCGAGGATTGCTCGTTCATCAAAGGGCACTTATACACTTTGTAGTATTTCACATCCTATTGCCTGAATATCGGGTGATAATACATCTGTTTTAGGAAGAATTGGGACTGTGCAGATTACGCTTATATGGGATAAACGAAGAATAACCATAAAGACCATTTAAATTATTAGGCAGCAGTTTGGTCAGAAACCTGGGATAAATCGACTCATTGTAATTTTAAAAATGTAACTATGCAGCTTCAGCTATTTAACAAACAAAATGAAAGTAAAGATCCAGATAATATCTGAATGAAAAGTCAACGATGGGCTATGATAGTACAGTGTGATTTTTAAAAGAAGATACGTGAAGGTCATCTGTTTCTCCACGTGGGTAGTGCAATGTTGCCCACCAGATCCTCTCAACACTCGAAACATAAACAAGGGTTCGAGTTATCGCACCTCAACAAAAATATGTACAGTTAATCTGTATTAGCCTACTTTAAAAACAGAAATAAGTTGTTCACACATTCACTGAGTTGTAGGGTCTTCACATGTGTGAGTTCTTTTAAATAATTGTTTGCACTATGTAACTAATATTCCATACTTACCGTTATTGTTGCTATACATCGTAAGTTGACATTGCCGTACACTGCCGTATTTCTCCATAGAAACACATATACACGATGCACGTTCTAAAATCTAACATTTATCTTCAATTATATTTATTAATATTTCAGCAAATATCTTTACTACTAAAATTCAGATACATATAAATACATATAGTGCAAAAAATAATGTGCAACACACATGTGGTAAGCACATAACGGAATTTCGAGAGTTGAAAAAAACTCGGTGCAGGCGCCTCGTTTTTTCAAACCTTTTCTCGTTCCGTATACATTAATATCGCAATATGCTATTATTAACGTCTTTGTTAATTGACATATTCATATCAACGCCGCCGATATGCCGGAATTTTGACCCACAGGAATTCTTTTACGTGTAAACATATCTACTGACATGGGACTGTCGCTTTTGGATAAAAGGAATAAGCTGTTCATTGATAAGGAGCAAACTCTCGTCTTCCTGTTGGAAGAATCCTCTAAGAGAACAGACAAATTCTCTAGCTTGGCTATGTAATGTAACAACCCGACCGTAAGCTGATCTTTGCCTTGGGCCATGATTCCTCGGTCCACCTCTAGCCCTACCGTCACTACCTCTTGCTTCCATAAAAACGTATTTTAATTGTGTTTTAACAAAGTAGGCTAACAATACACAGCGTAACTAGGCAAACTCTGTTTCTCGCATACAACTAGCAATAACTGAGCTGAGGAGTATGTGATTCACCAGTGTAACAATTTGGCAACCTTTGTTTACGTTACCATAGCAACGACCTTCCCTTCTCACCCTTCGCGTCCCTTGCCTGATAACCTTCACGTATCTTCTGTAGTCTTGTCTGCCATAATAAGAATTTGAAAAGTTATAGGATTTATTGTATTAGTTCATGCACACACTTACAGGGAAATAGAGAAAATGCACAGGCAGGTTCGGTTAACAGTACTGCACGTACAGAACCCAACCTTCCGCTGTTAATGGATCAAAAATATTGTCGTTGAAAAATAAATGAACATCTGGTACAGTAGAACATATTGGCAGGTGAAGAGCGCGTGCACGTGTGTGCAAAAAAAAAAAAGTCCATTTCATTTGTGTGCCTATGAGAGTAATAACGCTTATTTAGAAATGAAAAATGAATGCCTTTTGATGTGCCAGGTAATACAGAGAGAAGGAACGAAAGCGGAATATTCGCTAACAGGACGTAGTTAATGGCAAAGGGGCGCTTTTGATGACATATCTCTAAGCATGAAAAGATATTTCCAGGAGAATATTTCCTTGTGCAGCAGAACAAAGAGTCGTAGCGTTTGTTCTTCACACGAACGTTTGTGGCGCATCCATCTACCCTCTCGTGTACTGCAGTAGCAGCAGTGACGGTTGGAATTAATGAATGTGTGTGTCGGTTGATAATGAACACTCTTTTCCCCGAGGGGGACGCGAACGTCGAGATTGATTCTGGAATCTGCACGCATAATAAATTGTTCGGCAGTAATAGAACAATGTATCAAGTCTTTCATCAAGCAACACGGGACTGTAACAATGCTCGCCACAAGAACTGACTCGCTTCATTCATTTGTTGAAGTGCATTCTGTACGACAAGAAGTTAATACCTAGGCTTCTGTCCTGGGTTTTTAAATCATGCCAATAAGAATTTAATTTGATCTTGGGCTTGTGGAATAAAAGCAAGCAGGAAGCCGCACCGGTATACTGTAGACCCATGACAAGAAGGCAAGAGAGGAATGAAGGGAAGAGGGGTTTGAACTGTTTATCTGCTCTGTTACTGGATCTGGAGCTGTTTACTATAATCTTCGCAAAAGTTAAAGGCGGGCCGTACTGCACAGTCCAGCGAATTCTAGGCTTGCCCCGCCTAGCAGCGCTGCCAAATGTGGTATACTGACCGCGCTTAAAGCATCCCCAGCCGGCTGTCTTTATAGGGAAAAACTGTTCTTCCCCTCTAACCACAATGTCATAAACATCTAAGAATACACCAACCGGGGGCCAGAGTTGAAGAATGTTAGGCACGTGTTTACAGCTTAAAATACCCAGGGTTGCCGTTGTTTAAAATAACGTTTAGAACAAATAAATAAAGCAGAATTCACTGTAAGAAATAGTGATTGATCATTTCAAATAAATTTTAAATGATTAATGTTTCCTATAATAATACATAATGTTACAACGCTTTATAACAAAACTGAAAAGAGATATATTACTTATGCTGTTATGGTATAAAACTTATATTTCGTACAAGAACTAAATGCGCATTATTCACATAATATCCAAGGAAAGTTTAGTAAAACATCATTACAATTTTAAAAGGGTTAAATTGCATCAGTGTGCATGAATTTGCAAGGGATATTTACTTGGGAATTAAACAAGCACTTTGGATATTCTGGTAGTTAATAATAATTTATAGGCAAAGATTGCACGTTAGAGCTTTGTTTATTGCAATCGTGAGCCGATTTATCCTAAAACATTTTCCTGTATACTATAGCAGCTACAGGTGGCGAATTTGAGTCGATTTAACAAAGCAGTAAATACTTCAAAAGAAAAAGAAAAAAAAAAAACGAACTGAGGAATTAAAGAAAAACTAGTAAGGAAACTCTATTATTACTCTTTTTAAATGCTGGAAGCTTTTTACAAGAATGGTTGCTAATTTTACAAGTTTCAATAATTGTATTTTTTTTTTTTTTTTTTTTTTTTTGTGGGGGGCGGCTTCTGTTAAATACAATTTAAATAAATAATCACGTACTTTCCGCATAATACTTGAATATGTCATAAACGCTTTAGAACTGGAAAAAGGTTAGAAATACTGTTAGGTAAATATTACAAGTATGAACGGAAATCCGTGTTAGCATATCCACGTTAGGATATTTAAAACGATGTACCTTTTAACTTCACATGGTTATGGTTACTCAATGCCAATCCTTCAACACAGGTAATTCTGACAAAACAACGCCATTCTTTCCTTACTATCTTAAGCATAAATAAATAGTGCAACTACTATGAAAACAGTAGTCAGCAGTTTGAAACAGAGTTAATTTTCAGTTTGTTTTCAGAGTAGAGGTGTCGTTTTGTTAAAGTGAATGGCGTCGTTAAGTCTGCTGTTGAACTAGAGCTGAAATATTGTTAATATTGTATTAAGTTATTACTCTATACATCTTTTCTCCATTATTTGTCATCCTAGTGCGTGAACATTTCCCTCGAAGCTGGGACAAGTCATTTTTCGATCAACAAGCGTCAAGTGATTCATTCTTAGATTTAAATGAACAAGTTTTTAGGAAAGCTGACCAATCCAGGATATAGGACAACTGTAGATTTTTTCAAAATCCCAGCAATTAACTCTGTAACCTTGTAGGTAGTGTACACACAGTGTCACGAATTTGTAGTGAAGCTGCTTTATCCTTAGAAAAAGGGAGCGTACCGTGCTTGCTGTTCTACTGCTATGACGTGTGTCAAGATAATATCGTAATGTTTTAGGAATATTTAGTGTGTTGTTTAATTACGGGAAGAATAGCCAAAACCTTGACTGGCGGGTAAAACTGCTCTTATGTACACGGACTCTCTGCAAGTACACGTACTACACTTGGCAACAGCGCTCCGCTTGAGCATTTGCCAGCGTTCATTTGCCTTTATCTTCTGCGAGCGGTATAGGAAATGAGTGTATGAGAGTACTTATGAGTCACCCATGCTGCCAGATCTAATATTTGTGGCAATAACTGCAGAGATACGTACTATGCATGGGTGAGTTACGTGACAACACGCGTAATTTACGACGGCTGTTCAATAAAGAATGATCACTTTTTTTTTTTTTTTTTTTTTTTTTTTTTTTGACAACGTACCTTTACTCATCCTCATAATTTTGATGGTGCTTCTCAAAATAGTCTCCCCTGAATGCGATGTACTTGTCGCCAGTCGTCAAAGACATGCTGGAAACCAATATTTTTTAGAGATCCTTAAAAATCGCCTCCACAGCCATCACTGCTGCTTCTGATGATGGATAATGCCTCCCACGAAGGCGATTCTACAAGTTAGGGAATAGAAGAAAGTCACATGGGGCTAAATACGGACTATGGGAAGGATGAGGGATGTACTTCACGTTGATTTTTGCGGGATATTCAGCAACAACATTGGCAATATGCGGCCGAGCATTATCGTGGTGCAGCATCCAGCCTGCTTCACGGAAATGTGGTATTTTGTACCTGATAGGCACTTGCAATGTTTTCAGGACATCACTGTAGTATTGTCCAGTTACTGATGTGTGTGCAGGTACAACATGCTGATAAACCATTCCATGAATATCAAAGAATGAGATGACCATAACTTTCCCAGCAGAAGCAATCACTTTTACTTTTTTGGCGGTTGGTGTTAAAGGAGATTTCCACACTGAGCTTTGCTGTTTGCTCTCAGAATCAAAATGATGTAGCCAAGTTTCATCAGTAGTGATTACGTTTGAAAGAAACTCCGGATCTTCCTCTAACATCAACTTTAACTGCTATGCAAAAGTGATTACGTTACACATTCCTCTAGCTTGCCTTCTTCTTGTCGGTCTACAGTACATGGCACAACGTAAGTTTGCCTATGTGCTTAATGGCAGAACACTATTTTCATGCCGTACCTGCCGTTATGCCTGTTGCAGGGCGACATGTCCCTTTCCGGGCTCAACAACGTCTCGAGATGTACAAATCGCTGGGAATAAGTATATATATATATACATATATACATATACTGACGTACATGACACTTATTTACATTTAATGTCCTACAACTATTACCTATATTTAAGTTAACTCGTTTTGACGAATGTAGGAATAATAATAGTAATAATATAGAAAACTGACTCCCACTAACTTAAGTATTAGGATATATTTTGTCGAGTAGTATTATTAATGGAAGGGTAGAGTCATGAAAAATTCCATGCCATAGCCGGGATTCAACAACGGATCTTCAGATCTCCGTCTGCGACCCTTAACCATAGAGCTTAATTGTACCTAATAGTGGTCTGAACTATAACGCCCGAGCCTTAAAAGTACTTACAGCACAGCAAGTCGCCATTAAGGCAGTTGTCTCATGTGCTTATGTATAAGAACTAGTGGTGTAGAGTCTGTTTAGTTAACTCGTGTGCACGTCGGCCGCTGCCTTTGACGAAACCTTATAATCGTTTTATAACACAGACCCTCCTTCTCCCAGTCCTTTCTGCAAGGTTGCCACCTTTCTCGATATGTCATGGGTATCGTACGAGGCTTCCTCTAAATAAATTTTCTTGTGTCCATTACTGCGAAACTTCTTAGTTTTGACAAATATATCCAAGCTACAATTCTACTGAATTCCATAATAACCCTTATCTCACTCAAAGTGCGGTATTTGAAACCCAGCTCCTTTAGGAGACCGCGTTAAGTGCAGCGCCCATAAGGAAAATCACAAATTTCTTGCAAATGTGTAACCAGTTCATCTAAGGTGGGCGCTCTCCCTTTTGCATAGAATTTATAAATCTCCCGATGAATTAAATCGCATGTGAAGTTATCTACTTTAAAGAAACGTTTCCTTTTGTTTTAACACTTGATCGACGACTTTGGTATTCGTTTCGTCACAATATTTCTTTCTGTATTTCTGTGAATACCCAGAATATATCATCAGGTTCATTGCATGACCCCTTATCAAGATTATTTGTCAGCACATATTTATATGTGATCAAAACAAGCGCTTGAATTTGCTTAGAAACAGTTCCCTTTATAACTTTTTTTTTTTTTTTTTTTTTTTTTGAGGTTTCTCCAGTAATATAACTCGGCCCAGTTATTCACACTATTGTCTTCACTTTGATTATTTTCACTTGACTGAAAGTTATCTACTACTTCATTTGCATTTACACTGCATTTCCCTCCCACGGTCTCCACATCGTGACACACAACGAATTTCTGCACGTAATGAAACAGATCAACTGGAATTAGGATCTTTGACAACTGAGACTCCCTGTGGAGTAAACATACGACTGTCGTTTCAAGAAAATCAAGGTTGCTATTGATCCTCAACGACACTCTTCCATTTCTGAAGTGTGGAGATAGATTTATGACGGTCATTAGTGGGCGGTAGGAAGAGTTTCCTTTGAGTCCGAACTTCACACACGTTGATTAGACAGGCTTTTCCAGGAAACACACGAGTGAGTTGGAGCATTTAATGGCATGTTGGCTATGGTAGTTCAACGTGTAAGAGCTTACGGACGGAGACCGGAAGATATGTGGTTCAAATCCCGGCTATGGCATTGAAGTTTTACGTCTGTCTCTAGCTTTCCATATTAGCTTTCTGTCATCAATACGCTTGAATACTGGTTGTATAACTCCATGGGGGGGGGGGATGCTGAGCAACAGTATTTCTAACAAAATTATGGGGAAAAGTTCTGTATTTTGCGAAAACGAAATCTCACTTTTAGATCAATAGAGTGATTATGTTGTTCTCTTTCCTTCTCTAAGTGATACATAAAGTAATGATTATTTAAACTTTGAATGAGTTTTGAAATATGATGCGGTGGTAGAAAATTAAATTTAAGCTGTTCTGCATTAAAAATATGTGTTTTATTTATTAAATGCAGTGAACAATCGGAACACAAATATAACTCTTATTTTAACAATTTTTCCTTAGTCATGTGGAGTTAATATTATATTTTATCACATAATGAGCAAGAAAATCAAGCTAGTATCACAGTGTCCTTTCCTTACAATTAATTCAAATGTAGGTGTCATATATAAGATGGTCCAGTACTTTAAGAGGTAGAAATGTCGGTTACCAAAATGCCCTCTTCTCAAACCGGAATACACGATCTGCTGGAAGGGGATCGCCAGTCAAAAAGAATGCATAGGCTTTGCAACAGATACGGGCTTAGTGGAACTTACATGCATGTAATAATGTGTGATTCTTTGTGGGCAGGCATTCTATTTACCTAAGTGTTGCATTCAGTGAGCTCATTTATATTCAGAACTTTACTGTTTTTATATCTCGCGGATATTGGTGTTCCTGCTGCAGACGGACGACGAGTAAATATGGCAGTAGTGTCTTGAGAGAGCTACCTGTGTACTTTTGTCTTCCATGTATAGTATAGCAACGCAAAGAAGGTACCTGTAAGGAATGTGCTGTTGGACAAGGACAGTGAATGCGTGTGGCAGAGAATGCTTGCTATACAAGGAGCAGACCGTTAAGAAAACATGCGCCCTATTCACTCTGTACATTAAAGCCGAGAAGATTCATTCACGAAAGTAGAAGCCGTCAAAATGTTTTTAAATGGCCTGTAACTGTACTGACATGGGGCGTCATAAACCTGTCCAGGGAGGGTGTGGGAACCTTCGGCCACCCCTCTGTGCCACGCCCCTCGGAGACTTTCTCTCCTGTGGAGGAGTATAGTAGTCTTCATCCCCTCCGAGATGTACCCGCTTCGCTCCGGTGGCAGTCAACCTATCTTCTCCTAACTTTCTCTTCTTTCCTTCACGAATATGTACCTTTGCGGAATCTTGGAACCCTTCGTTCACCAATTCCATTTTGTTCGGGGAATCTGTAGAACTGCCGTTAACTTGTACCGTTTCCCCGGATGTAGATGGCACGTCATCATCGGGCACTATTATTTCTTCCTGTAGAGGTGGTAACTGTGCCGAACTGGATTCAGAACTGCAATGGAAATCAGCAAAGATTAGCGATATATATTGTGACTTTGTGGGTTCGTGAAATGAAAAGTCCAATTACACCACTCAAAAATGTTCTTTATTTCCACCGACTTACAGTCAAACTCTCGCCAATTACACAGAATTACGTAATGCACACAATTACGATTCACCAGTTCGTCCGTTACAATTTCACTTGCACTCGTAATTACATACAATCTTCCGATGCTCTCACACAGTCTTCTCGTCGTACACTAGCACTGCATTCTTACACCAAGGACTGACTGACTGACTCACTAACTAACTCCTCCTGCACGACGTGTAGCTTATATAGGGCCAGCGGGTCGATCGGAAGGTTCTAGATTAGAGGAAATATCCCGTAAGTTCGAGAACACAGGTGGAACAGAAAGAGCCGGCACAGTGATGTTTTTTCTCCCAACCACCTCCTGTCACCACTATAAGACAAACGAGGGGGGCGTGGCTAACACGGACCTCCCCTGCTCGCCCGCTCACAGCTGCTTCTATAGGGTATTCCAACGATCGGGTGACAATATTGTTGCGTATTAGGTCTGAACAAGATTTGGGAAATATTTTAATTATTGGGGGTTCACATTTTATTTCGTGGTAAATCCCAGGCTTTAGCAGGAATTAACAATTTGGGACAGGATAGATGGCGCAGTGATCAGAGTAAGCAGTGGTATTGACCTGCCAGCTCATATGTGTTCTGTTAAATCGGCAGAAAAATTAAGAAAAGTCATTCTTGGGTTGCACAAGTCTGTACCATAGGATGTAACTGAGTTGAAAGTTTATTTTTAATGTATATGTAGTTAATAAATAACAAGAATGGTATCCATTGCAAAAAGGTTGAGACGTACTGGCATAAGCCAAGTGAAAGCTGGTTTAAAAAGTGTTTGATTTTGTATCATATATAATTATCTCTGCTTTGTTTTCAATATTGTTGTTCATATTGCCTGTATACTATAATATGTGTCTTATGTTAACTTTTTTACATATATATGCTATTAAACTTTATACCTCTGGACATGTTCAATGTTCACAGCCTTTTCTGGCTACAAGTGAACCTACTGAACGCAAATCTTCGGGGAACAGCGGAGTCGTATGATAGCGGACAATTACAGCCAGTAAGGAAGCGTTAGCCGGATCATGGTTAGTCAATCAGTCAGTTAGTTGATTAGATTATTGGATGCTGTTACTTTAGTCTGTGGCGTTATTAAGTCGAATTGTTTCTCCAGCTTAATCAGCCACACGTTCGGGCGAAATATTTGTGGCGTTTTCCTCCAGTCGTAGCAGATAGGAAGCACGTTGACTGTCTGGGAGATCCAGGTCGAGATTTGATTAAATAAGAGTCATGGGATCTTTTTATTTCAGGTGTGGATTTTTAGTGACAGAAATAAAAATTTTATATGACTTCGATTTTGTAATATATAATTTAATTATATAATCTGGATTACATTTTACTCGAACTTTCTTTCTTAATCAATTACTGTAGATAACCTCCAACACATCGATAAATCCTTATTTTCAAGTTAATATATATAATTTCAGTTAATTACCCAAAATTCATCACTTTTGAATGTCCACTCATCACTATTATGAATACCCGTAGGGGAGGGGATCCGTCCCCTTCAGCGGCCGTGGTGCGGCGCTGCGGCCCTTAGCACTAGTGGTACCTCTGACGTTACTAGACGAACCTCGGGCCGAACATCTGAGCCCCTCCTTCGGGAGTTGTTCGGATTGGGTTGGACTCGAGGGGGCAGTGGTTCCCGATACCCGTGGGAGATTGGGTACGTCTTCGGACGGGGTTGAGGGAAGCCATTAATTCTCCCGGGTGCTAGCCTGCTAAGCTAGTAGAAGGTGTGCTAGATCACCAAGTGGCCCCACCGAGGTTTTCGGTAGTCTTCACCTATGGTGTTAACGCGTGTAAGTGGCGTATCCACTTCCATCCCGTCTTGAGTCCACAGGACCAGATGGGGGGGGGGCTTGTTAGGTATCAAGGTCTTGCCCTATGGAAAGAGCCACGGGGAACGCCGAGCGCCCTTTGGGACAGCTCGGATACTCACTGGTAGAAGAGGCCCAGGTCCTGTTCCTACGGGTTCAGGCCTAATGGGTTGGAACCTCTGCGCTTAAACGCTTAAACTATTACGAATACCGAATAACTCTTTTTGAAGATTCTTGATTTTTCCGCTACAAAACTTTGATATTTTGATATTCACCGCGAAATTTTTCCATCGTCATGAAACAAGACTAAAGAACACACACACACACACACACACACACACACACACACACACACACACACACACACACACACACACACACACACACACATATATATATATATATATAAAGATTATCACCCGTCTGAGAATTGGGCACACACGAGCGACTCATGGCCATCTGTTAATAGGGGAACCGGCCCCTGTGTGTGCTCCGTGTGCCTCACTGTGCGGCATGTATTGCTTGATTGCCCGCAGTACGCCCGCGTTCGCCAGTCTTTGGGCTTGGGGACTAACTTGCTCGGTGTTTTAGGGGACGACCCAGTGGCCGTGGATAAGGCACTGCGGTTTGTTGCTAAAATTGGTTTTAATAAACAAGTCTAACTTGTGTTTTATATTTATTAATTTTAGAGATTTTAAATTATTAGCACTGGGATAAGTTTTTTATGTACTTTTAATAGTTGAGTGTTTTTATTTTAGTTTGCCTTTTTAGCTTAATTAGTGTAGCTTTTAGATTTTAATGTTGACTTCGGGCCCAAATGACCTTGTTGTCGACGGGCCCTAAAACACCACACACTCACTCACTCACTCACTCAAGATTATTGATTTTACGTAACTATCGTTACCCCTCCATTAATTTTGTGATTGGACGATTTACTGCCACGTCATCACAATACGTAATACAATTATTACTACGGCCAATCACAAAATTGCACACACACATAGATTTTTTTTTATATTGTCATTACATGGCCTACTAATAGTCATATCAGAAAACAAGAATTTTGAACTGGATATTCATATAAATTCTAACTAAAACATATCGTTACAAGTCTCATAGAATTTGTGAACACTTCTACAAAACTCAACCCATCAAAGTGAACCAGCCAACTCTTGTTCAGAACTCTACGCTACTCAACATAAAAGGTAATATTTATTTATCATGTATTAATTGATTCAATGTCTGTCTTGATTGCACCCCTTCAAGATAAAGGAGAGCTTGGTTTGATTTGACTTCCTCAATCTTTAAAATATATTTGTCAATGTTATGGAGAACCCATCACTTTAATGTAACCCTACTCATGTCCCTAACCGTTGACCTGTTTAGCTCTACCATCTGCTCCCTTATCATTTTAGTAGTTACACCCCCAGTTGTTGATTAAGTTTGTAAGTCCTTCACCCCCTTACAATCCTGGTTTGCAACAATAGATATTAACGAAATGTTGGTAAAATTTAAGATTCTATATTGAAAGAACCGTAAATAGATGCCTTGGTGTTTCCTAAATCCAAAACGAAAGCAGCATCTGCATGTGTGTGTGTGTCTGTTTTGGAACAGCATAACTCAGAAAGGTAAATTTGCATAGTTATCAACTTGGTATTTTAGGTTCAGAGAGGCAACACAACGATTTTCAAGAAATTTTCCTGTCCCTAACTGTGCTTATCTTGAATATTGTGAGAATAGCCTAATTTGTACATGTGATAAACGTTAATACAAGCGAAAACGTCATTGCGGCCAATTTTCTCTTCGCTACATGCAGTCTTTATTGCGGTCTTGTTCGAGATAGTGTGAGTCAGGGATTCTGTCCTGACTGTTGAGCGAGTCAGCCGTTGCAAATAAAACAGTTTTATTATTATTATTATTATTATTATTATTATTATTATTATTATTATTATTATTATTATTATTATTATTATTATTATTATTATTATTATTATTATTGTTGTTGTTGTTGTTGTTGTTATCAGGGTTGGCCGCGGAGGCATTGTATTGACGGTGCCACAAATAAATGAATAAACAAATAAGGGTTATTTAAATATAAATATGTGTACTAATTTTGAACGATTTAGGTAAGTCCCGTGCTTTACTGCACTCTAACGGATAAAGCGTAAGCTATGCGCCAGAGAAACCTCGGCACCACCTTCTCCCATAAGAAGGCGTGTGTAAGCGGACATCCTAACCCTTAACACAGGCGCTTATTGGCGTAGATGGTGCAGTTCTTGAATCGGCGCCAAGCCTACGGAACACAACCAGGACAGAGCACTTGCTTTTAACGCGCCTATGCACACGAGGGAGCAGACACACAGAAACAATCTTTTTTGCGCAATTCGTATACACTTCTCTTGTTTTCGTTTTCATACAGATGGTGCCATGGCACAGTGACACTACCAAGAGAAGCCGCCCCTGTTGTTATCATAACCACCACCACCACCACCACCACCACCACCACCACCACCACCACCACCACCACCACCTCTACCTCTACTACTACTACTTTGACCTGCGTATCTAATGCGTATGATATTTTCTTCCCATGTTATTTTTCGCTGTAGAAAAGTCTTAGCTTAAGCTTCAACTTGACATAGCCTTTTGTTCCCACTGTTCCCTTTGTATCTACTAATTAAACTATTTCGGCAAACTTTGGTATCTGCAAACTTGAAGAAATAGAACTACATAGTTTGTAGAACTTAAATATACATAAATAAACGGCAGTGGCTAGAACAAAGTACCTTAGTTTAAAAAAAAAAAAAAAAAAAAAAGCTTGAAAAGCCTATTTTAGAAGTTATTATAATTAGATGACATTGCTAGTTTTGTTGGAATCTAGATCTCTTTACAGTTACTTACCTTTCCTGGTTAAGTATGGGCTCTAAGAAAGGAGCGATCTTTTCCGTAAGGTTCCATTTTAACAGAACTTTACAATGCATTGCTTTTCTCCGGCGTATATACCGCTCTCTGATGCCTAACCACCGTCTCTTGCAAACTTCAACTGAAATTAAGGCAGAGTTTTAGAATATGCACTAAAAATATCAGAATTTTCAAACTAGAAAAAGGCCACTTTGAACTTGCATTGCTATTCATTGCTTTTAAATAAGTGAACATTTTATAAAACGATCTAAGATATTCCAAAAAGGACCTAAACATTGGAAAAACTGACGTACGAGGGGGTGTCAAGGTTTTAATTATTACCCTTAAAAACTGTGATAGAGAGTTGATATTTGCTTGTTAGCTCTTCTCTACGTAGTCACCATCTAGATTTACACATTTTTCCCAGCGTTTCTTGACCTTCCGAATACCTTGATTGTAGAAGTCTGCAGAATTCACTTTAAACCACTCTTCCACTTCATTAATGACGTCATTTGTGTTGTCAAATCGGCGACCACGCAACGGATTCATTTCCGGGAACAAGAAAAAGTCTCTTGGTGCGAGATCGGGCGAATAAGGCGGATGCTGTAAGATCTCAGAGCCACATTCACTTGTTTTGTCAACTGCAACTTGAGATGAATGAGCTGGTACATTGTCAGACAGAAGACGAACAACTTTGGAGAGCATACCGCGTCGTTTCTTAATCAGAGTTGTTCGTAACTTGTCCAGAAGATTGCAGTAGTATCTGCCAGTGATGGTTTGACCCTTGGCAAGATAATCTGTAAGGATGACTCCACGACAGTCCCAGAAGACAGAAAGCATGACCTTCCCAAATGACTTTTGCACCTTTCCCTTGGGGAGGAGGGATCGGCAAGTTTCCATTCTATGCTCATCTTTTGACTCTGGATCATACTGATAGATCCAGGATTAATTTGTGGCTACCAGACGATCAAGAAAGTTATCTTCATCCTGTTCCAACAGCATCAACATCTGACTTGAAAGGTCACGCCGTGTTTGCTTTTGGAAAGGGGTTAGCAAACGTGGAACTCATCGTGCAGACACCTTAGACATGTGCAGTTCGTCATGAATAATTTTCCACACACTACCATAACTAAGATGTGTCTCATTCATGATCATTTGGATGGTTGCTCGTCTGTCTTCCAGTATTAAACACTCCACTTTCTTCACTGTGACAGCTGACGGTCTACCAGCTCTTGGCTCATCTGTCAGGGACATATGACCAGTTTGTGAATTCCTTTTCCACCTCACAACAGTGTCATACGTTGGCAATCATTTCTATAAACAGCCGTCATCTCATCATGGATTTCCCGGGCAGTTTTGCCCTTCAAATGCAGGAACTTGATCACACTACGAGCCTCAATGTTCTACATCTTACACCCTAGACACTTCTGGCAGTCAGTGTAACATAACAAATGGACTCAAATCACTGAAACTACCAACAATGATCAATGGTGCCACTGAAAAATGTTCATCACTCTAGCATAAAAAACTACAGAATGATAATTAAAACTTTACGACGCCCCTTCGTAAAGAAGTAATACTTACAAAATAAAAAAGTATGTAGATATTTAAAGAGTAAATTTGAAAGTATAACATTCAAGTGATGTGCAACACATAGAGCGAGAAAAACTACATGTAAGAAATGCTTCTTCGACTCAGCAACCAGCAATGGACATTCTGAGTAAAGATATGATTAAATCATACTTGATTTAACCACCTATACCTTGCTATTATCCAGACATTGCAGATAAATGTATCCAGAATGTGTGTCAGTAAAACAGGATTCCAATACAACGCCAGTTGTATAAATGCTCCAAAAAAATTACAAAGCTATAGAAATGCAAATATTTTTAAAATATGGAAAAGTAGAGTCAGACTGGAAAATTCAATGCCATAGAATCACGGATCTTACGCTCTCCGTCCGGCTGCTGTTAACCATTGAGCTACCATGGCGTCATGCCAGCATGACATTAAATTCTCCAATCGACTCGTGTTTCTCCAGTTTAACCACTAGGAGTTCTCATAAACACATCAGGCATTTACAATACTGTTCCCCTTCAGCTGCTGTGGTGCGAGCGCTGCGGACGTCTAGCACTCGCGGTACCTCTGACGTTAATAGAGGAACCTCGGGCCGAACTGCCGAGCCCCTCACTGAATGGGAGTTGTTCGGATTGGGTTGCACTCAAGGGGGCAGTGGTTTCTGATACCCGTGGGAGATCGGGTACCTCTCCGGACGGGGTTGAGGGAAGCCATATATTCCCGCGTACTAGCCTGCGTAGCTAGTAGAAGGTGTAGTAGATCACCAGGCGGCCCTGCCGAGGTCACATCGGTAGCCTTCCGCTTTGGGGCTGGCGCGCGTAAGTGGCGTATCCGCTTCCATCCCGTCTTGAGCCCACAGGATCAGTTGGGGGCGGGGGGTTGTTAGTCTCTCGGTCTTGCCCTGTGGAAAGTCCCAAGGAGGCGCCGGGCGCCCCTTTTGGGACAGCTCGGTAACTCCCTGGTCATCAGAGAGGGAGGGGGGGGTCAGTCTTCACTCTGAGATATCCTCGAGTGTGTGTATATATATATATATATTTACATTACTCTAAGTGCTTTAAGGCCTGAGCTTTATAGTTTGGACCACTATTAGCTCAATTAATGGAAATTAATTGTTTTTTACAGTCCGGGCCTTAAACTACTTACAGCATAGTAAGTAGTTGTCGAATTATCTGAATAAGTTCTTTCCGGAGTTGCTGAAAGACGAATGTCGGATAACTCGTAGCTCTATCTATCCAGGCTATATTCAGCATCATTTCATTCATCTTCCGATATGACCTAAACGGTTAAAGAACGTTACTTCAAAAAGCTAAAAGGGAAACTAAAAACGTACGCCTTACCGTAATCTCAAAGATGTCGCGTACCTACTTTATTGCATATCCTTGCAGTGTTTCGTATTTAATGAATCCACTCTCTCAGTGTCAATGTCTGGTAAAGCAGTAGCATGAGCCAGGTATAGTTGCGCTGCTGGAACCGTTACCATGGATTTATCTTTGTTAACAAAAACCTCTCAGATAACGCGCTTATTATTCTTGTAAGAGTGAGAGGGGTACTGACGCGCCTGTCGTTCGTGTGCTAAGCACCGATGTACGCTTCAGTTCAGCCAATGGAGTTCGCAGTGGAGTAATCAGTGCGTTATCTGAGAGGTATCTATTACCAAAGATAAATACATGGTAACCGTTCGAACAGCGCGACTGTACTTCAAATATCTGTATACGAAGCAATCCAGAAATCGAGCAGGCCGTGGAATGGAACCGCCCTCTACCAATCCATCTATTTGAAAATTTATTACTCAAGAAATTGCATATTATGTGACTGCATATTGTCATTGCTGCCGTATCATATTTCTTACTATTGGGAATTTTTTTCCAATCTCTAATTTTGCAGTAATAAACTAGTAGGCGTTTCTGAATTTGACCTTCCGTTTTGCTTATCTTGGGAAGGTGAATTTCGGAGAGTTTGTAATTCTTTGTTATCTTTTACTCAAATTTTGTGGAGATGAAGAGAGCACTGTTTATTACCTGGTAGAATGTAAGGAGCTAATAAGTTGCAGGAAAAAAACATAAGATAAGAAATGGTACAGTGTGAGTAAAGAGAGTCCGCCTCGGTAGCGTGGTGGTAGCGTGTCTGCCTCACGTTCAAGAGGTCCCGCGTTCGAATCTCGGTCAGGAGAGTTACCTGGATAAGGTTTTTCCGGGGGTTTTCCTTATCCTGAAAGACTAATGTTGGGTAACTCTAAGCTCTATGGACCCTGGGCTCATTTGAGCATCATTTCACTCATTCCATTCATCGTCCGATCCGACTTAACGTTGGAGGACGTAAATTACACACAAAAAAAAGATAGTGGCATGTTAATGGGGATGAGTGAAAAGAAAAATAGATGTATAGGAGAATTGTTATATAAGTTAAGAGAAATATGGATTAGGGTAAAAGAAGCGAATGTCAAGAAGAAATGACACCAAGTTGCTCAGGAAAACCAAAGGCTTATGGCCAGAGTCAGCGAGTAAATCTTAAGGTCAGCAATTTCATGTATTTGTACAGGATTTATAATAAATGCTTGTTAGATATCAAAGTCATTGTAGTGAAAATGTAATGTAAACTGTTCAAATAACTGAATCATATCAAATAAATATAATATCTTTTACTAAAAAAAATTGCCCGCCTAGGTAGCGTAGGTGGTAGCATGTCCACCTCACGTTCAAGAGGTTCCGAGTTCGAATCTCGGTCAGGGTGACTTACCTGGATAATATTTTTTCGTTTTTTTTTCCTTATCCTGAAAGAGAAATGTCGGGTAACTATAAGCTCTATGGACCCTAGGCTCATTTGAGTATCATTTCACCCATTCCATTAATCGTTCGATATGAATTGATGTTGGAGGACGTAAATTAAAACACACACACACACACACACACACACACACACACACACACACACACACACACACACACACACACACACACAGACACACACAGACACACAGACACACACACACAGACACACACAGACACACACACAGACACACACAGACACACACACACAGACACACACACAGACACACACACAGACACACACACAGACACACACACACACACACACACGTTTATCCTTTTCTCCCATTCCATATTTGGGTTGTCAATAGTGTTTCGTTTTCACTTAGAACTTGTTGCATAAGTTGAAGCCAATATGGAAATATGTATTTAAAAATCTGCGCCTTCTCCCTGTTTTCCAGCCCAAACGACTTCTGGTCACGAGATCTAAAATGAAATATACCGTGGTTATCTTTTCTCTTTTTCTTTTCTATACGCAAAATATGGTTTAAACCACCGGAAAATAAGTAAACATAAATCTGTCTCAGTGAATTATGACGGAAAGGGGTAATTTGCTCTGTAGATGGTTAATTATTTAAATAGTTTGGTACAATACGGTGCAGTTTATACAGTAATCATGATGCGTTGTCGACGGGTATCTGAAACGAAGAGGGCAGCTGTTATTTTTAAGTTTTGAAAATGTTTCGAATTTAAACAGTTTCATAAATGAACATGTTGAACGTGGCGGCAACTTTGGAACTATCATAGAGCGCGGATTTATGTGCAGGTGAAGTACGTATGCATGTATGCACTAAAATCTGGTAAATATGCTCTAACAACTTTATAATATGTATTTAAAATCTATTATTTGAACTTTATCACATTTCTTATTGTTGAAGTAATTAAATAGCAAATTCTTAAACTTGGGTACTAATTAATTAGTATTTATTAGTTCCTCTTTCAGTCTATTTTAGCATTAGTCGTGATCATTGCAATAAACAATGAAATGTTTTTTTTTTAACGTTTTCTGGAATAAAAGAATTTCTTCGGACACTTAAAATGTTTTTGTGTGAATTAAATATTTCAGGGTTTCTTTTTTTCTTCGCTCCTGCACGTTTACATCAATCTGAAATAGGGTATAGATTGGGACAATATTGTGCTGTGGCGGAGACCCTATTTGCTTGAAATAAGAGGGGTAAATAAGCCTGAAGGATGCAGGGAAGCCCATTAGTAGAATAGGAATTCTCCTCCATATAAGGTATTCAGAATACTTATTTAGATTTGGCCAAATTCAAACTTACAGATGTGCATGCGGTGAAATTGGTACCCCAAAGCACTCACTATGGGAATGCCGAAATACTGCTGATCTTAGGTATAATTTTCAAAGACACTTAAAGAATAAAATATTATATGATATAATAAGAAAAAATAAATTATACTTACAATTGAATACCTTAACAGACAGGTATTAAAAATTTAAATACAAAGAATTTTATGGGGGTGGGTAACAGGTGACTTTCTCATTCCTTAGCATACGTTTTAATACGCTTTAATATCTTTTTAAATATTTTTATTAAATACTTCTTTAATTAGTTTTACTTTTGTTGCATGTCTCTTTTGCATGAATTTTAACACCAATTTTAACTAATGTTATTAATCTTTGTAGACATTTGAATGTTATATAAATTGTTATGTTAGTTATTATTATAAAAGTATAAATTTTAGTTAAAATTAATATGTTCAATTTTATTGTACCTATAATCGTAAATTTAAATTATTGCAGCTCATTTGTATTGCGTGGTAAAATTTGTTTATGGGACTCGACCAAATTATCAAGATGTCGACTCGTAAACAAATAGGAGACATTAAATTAAATATAAGGTACCACTTCTAATTTGTGTAACATGGGAAGCTAATCTTTGAGTCCACAGAAGTAAAACAGTGACTGACGATGTTGTCAGATTCTTCCTAATGCCCTAGTGGCATATTATGGACAGTGTATCATTCCTTGGCGTATCCCATATGAATATTCTGGTTTACCTTTATCGTATGTACATAGGTCCTATGGTCAGGAGCCTGTCGTTTGATCAGAGAACCAGCAACGGTTCTGCAAGAAGTTGATACGATTTGACGGTGAAATAGATGGAAGGATAGGTGTTGATGGAGCATATGGAATGAATGATGGGGAAACTGGAGAAAAACTGCCTAGACAAATCCCAAGGATCGAACCCTGGCGGCCGGGTTGAGAGCCGAACTGTATAAGCTCCCCACCAAGACACTGGTCCCTCTAAACAAACCACAGAGAAATACATGACTGCAAAAGAAAGGCATCGAATGTAACCATAATTTGGTAAAACCCTCGAAAAGTGCGTGGCAATAATACAAGCAAGACATTGCTAGACTGCCGCCATATTGCAAGGTTAGTACAACGTGCGTGACGGGGTGATAATTACTCCATAGCTATAAAAAGCCTTTACATTGTTACAACAATCAGAAACATTACACTACGATGCCACTACTAACCTAATGCTTACTTCTAAGTGTTTATATTAACAATTACCTTTCGCATAAATAGGTATAACAAAGAGAAAGCATTGTTAACATACCATTTTTGCCAAGCCACCATGCAATCTTCCTCCAAGTGTACTCTTGAACGTTATAATCTTTAAAACCAGGGTCGGAGGGGTCATACAGACAAGGATTTTGTCCAATTAATTCGCATAGAATGGCTTCCTCTTCAAATGATAAGACATCCATGGTGCTGAATCTGCAGCGCACTGCACACAACATATAGTTAATAGAAGTGAACCTGCCATGTTGATCGTTGGCAACACGAGGTGATCGCAGCGACCCCTTGTGTTCGGGTGGCGAACTAAATTATGAAAAATCGCGCGTTTAAAAATGTTACGTTGCCGATATACTGTAGCTAGCTGTATTGCTTAGCTGTCAGCTGGTGATATGTTCCAGATGACGCACAAAGATAATTACGTGAGCTTTGAGAGTTGTTGCATTTTCTAAAAGCTCACATAATTATCTTATATAATCTTTCTTCATACACAGCTATTGATAACACATTTGTAAATTCAGATATAACTAAATTTTGCTCTGTCTCATCAAAAACTAATGGACTACCAGATCATGATGCACAAATTCTAAGGATTGATAAGATAAATTTAAAACTCAAACCTAAATACACATATATGAAATATAGGGTAATAAACGAAAATACTCTGAATGAATTTAGTAAGAACCTTAAACTTGAATCTTGGAAACAAACTTATGAGATTAATGGAACCAACAACAAATATAATAGCATTCTTCAATGCTTTAAAACTCAGTTTGAATTTTGCTTCCCATCCAAATATAAAAAAACATTTAACTTTAAAAAAGACAATTCCTGGATCACTTTAGGAATTAAAACCTCATGCAGGCACAAAAGAGAACTATATCAGCAAGTTAGAATCAGTAAAAATTTGTATTTAAAAAAACTACTACAAAAAATATTGTAAACTTCTAAAGAATGTAATAATAGCAGCTAAAGTATTGCATTATAATAAACTAATTCAAAACTCAGACAATAAAATAAAAACCACTTGGAATATAATAACAAATGTGACACGTAAACACTCATCAGAAAATTGTCCAATAACACTCAATGTTGACAATCATGAAATTGCCAAACCTCTTGAAGTTGCAGAATTTTTTAACAAATTCCTTTTGGATGTAACAAAAAAATTAAATATTAATTATGGAAGTAAAGATGCAGCACTAGAATTTCTAAGTTCAAGTTTCACAAACTCTGTATCTACATTTAAAGTCAGTTTAACTACACGTTCTGAAATAAATAAAATTATTGACTCTTTAAAAATGAAGAATTCTTCTGGTTATGATGAAATAACTACAAAAATCCTAAAATCTTGCTCCTCACAAATTAGAATTCCCTTTAGTTATTTATGTAATGAGTCTCTAAAGACTGGTATTTTCCCTGAGAGAATGAAATATTCAGTTGTTAAACCTCTTTTCAAAACAGGTGAACGCAATAATGCTTCAAATTATAGACCAACTCTTGCCAATATTTTCAAAAGTTCTTGAAAAAGTAATGTTCACCAGACTGTATAAACACCTTGAATGTAACAACATACTTGTCAGTGATCAGTGTTCAAAAGAACTTTGAACTAGAAAGTAGTAACTCATGGAGTACCCCAAGGTTCCGTGTTAGGGCCTTTATTATTTCTTATCTATATAAATGACCTCTCACTTTATATAAAGGACATTGCAAGTACAGTTCTTTTTGCTGATGACACTAGTGTCCTGGTGACCAGTACAAATTTAAACGAGTGTATAATTAAAATGAATTATCTTTAGAACTGTATGTCATGCTGGTTTAAAGCAAACAAATTATCTGTGAATCTAGACAAAACAAAAGTGGTCAAATTTATAATCTGTCGTACGTCACATACTGAAATAGAAATCGGGATTAATGATATGTTATTAGAAGAAATTGACAGCATAAAATTTCTGGGCCTTCAAGTGGACAGATGTTTAGATTGGAAAGCTCACATAAATTATATCTTACCTAAACTCAGCTCTGCCTGTTATGCTATCCGAGAGCTGGTTAATGTGAGTTCTATTGACATACTTAAATCAGTATATTATGCATACTTTAACTCTATTATGGAATATGGAATATTATTTTGGGGCAACTCAGTAGAAAGTAAACAAATATTTCTTATGCAAAAGAGGGTTATAAGAATCATTACTAACACCCACAACAGATGCTCCTGTAAAGATCTTTTTACAAGATTGAAGATATTAACGCTTCCTTGCATGTATATATACTCGATCCTAAAATTCTTTGTATGCAGTTGTACCTTATTTAAAACAAATAATGTAATTCACAAAATAAACACTAGACAAAAGTATAATATCCATTATTCCAGTGCTAAACTTTCTTGCTTCCAGAAAGGTGTGCATTATGAAACTATCAAAATATTTGGCGAACTTCCTAATGTTCTTAAAGAACAAGTTGATAATTTTGGTGCTTTTAAAAAAGCTGTTAGAGAGTACCTTTGCTCAAAATCTTTTTATTCTGTACAAGATTATCTGAATGACAAATTATCCTGATAATGCTTCTGTAGCTCTGTAAGTAGTATCTAACTATTCCAATGACAAATCGTTACTTATAAAATTTGATGCAAGTTGAAAGTTTATTTTAATGTATATGTATTTAATAAATAACAAGAATGGTATCAATTGCAAAAAGGTTGAGACGTACTGGCATAAGCCAAGTGAAAGCTGGTTTAAAAAGTGTTTGATTTTGTATCATATATAATTATCCCTGCTTTGTTTTCCATATTGTTGTTCATATTGCCTGTATACTATAATATGTGTCTTATGTTAACTTTTGTACATATATATGCTATTAAACTTTATACCTCTGGACATGTTCAATGTTCACAGCCTTTTCTGGCTACAAGTGAACCTACTGAACGCAAGTCAATCTAATCTAATCTATAGCAATACAGTATTGGAGCATAATCAGCTGAATCTTTAAGTGAATTTTCTGCATGACACTTGTATTATTTTCCACTTTAATTACCTCAAAATTTTGTATGGACTTTCAAGGAATTAAGAATAGGATATGGTATTTGACAGGAAAATTTGAATAATAACATTGTTTTGACAGTTGCTGCTTCCTTTTATTATTCTGGCTCATTAATATAAGAAATTAGTTTGACATTTACTTAAATAACATGGCTAATTCAACTAAATAAAGTACAAAGAAGCCATAGAACAATACTAGCTATAGCTCAAAACACTTAAAAGTGATGCAAGATGGCTAATTCAGTAACCTTTTTTCATTTAAAACAAAGACACTTTAACATAAAGCTACAGTTGCTGCACAAAGTGATATAAATAACAGAAATGATAAACTCGAATATTTTACAAATAAGCTTTAATGTAATGTTCTGTAATAACACTGTAGGGATTGCTGAAGGGTTTAAAGTGATGAAAAACATGAGTATTAGGTACATGGAAAGTTCAGCATAACATTATAACACTTTAGCTATGCTTTTTAAGGAAAAAACTTTGACAAAGAACCTCAAACATGCAATGAAATACACAAATAAAAGTACAAAAAACAATTCACTCTATGTAATCACAGTATTACACTATACCACATCATTAAGCAGGAATGAATGATTTTAGGCAAAAGATTACTAACTACTAGTCATCTAGAAACTGTAAATATTATACATTAAACATAAAAGTTAAATGCAACATTTGAAGAAATAAATTTAATTAGGCAATTCACTGCTTCTATAACTGTCTAAATAAATTTGGAAAATTTAAAAATCTGGAAAACAATATCAAAACAACTACCACTTAATTGGTCAACAAAAACAAACAGCAAAAAGGAATGAAATTATACGGATCTCAATATTTTCATTTTTTTTTCATGGCCTGTGGTAGCTTTTCTTTTTTCAATAATGCTAATTTTGTTATCTTTAATGTACTTATAAATTACAAATGGGACACATGTCTTAATTATATATATATGTGCATTCCATGTTCTGCACATAGTCTAATGCTATCTGGCACTTTGAAAATTGAAGTAAAATGATCCTCCAGAAAACTAGTGTGGTCAAAATCATCCAGAAATTTATACAACTGATTGTGGAGGTTTTGTAATAGTAGCATCAGATTTTCACTGGCATATGTTAACTTGGAGGTTTCAGTACCTCTGTCCTTAAATGTGGTAAATAAATGACAAGGCAAGATGTCTGTGGATAACCAGCTGTTTGTACATTCACTGGATTCGGTGGCTGTATTAAGACTAATCTTTTTCAAGAGATATCCAGCCACATATGCCAAAGCCTGTTCATAAGTCGAGAGATTGCAATCAGGAATAGAATACACATCACAAATAACTGTTTCCCTGGAACTTTCAGCACCATCATTGTTAAGATCTGTGGTCTGAATTGAAGCAGCATCTGACACAAAGAGTGACAAATTATTTAAAACAGTGCAGTTATCACCCTCACAATTGCCTACGTTTTTGAAGGGTAAGGTCATGTTATTTAAAATGACAGTTTTTAAGGCAGCCTTGAACTGAACACAAGCAGGGTTAGTATTCCCAATACCATGCTGTCGAATGCAACAGAATAGATTTTCCAAAGGATCGTGATTGAAGGCCCTTGTATTAAGATATTTAAATCCTTCTTTTGGTAACCTATTCCATACGAACATCATTGATCTTATTGTAATCTGCTATCCATTTAAGAAGCTAAACACTGATGTCTTGTCTTTACCTGTTGCCAGTTCTATAATCTTGCAGTTTGCCATCTCCTTCAAAATGTCATACCACATTTTAATGTGTAGTGATTTCTCTGAGAGAGCACATCTATACCTTTTATAAGTTTGTGGGAAGCGCTCATAGCAGTTTAGCGAATCAAAGAGATTGTCTATCTTTCCCACAAACTCGGCTGTATATATTGCTTCAGAGGGCAGTCGTTGTGATGCAGTGTTAGCTTCGATAGCCAATCCAACACTACTGCTTAATTGTGCTGCTGCTACCCTAACTTTCATTTTGATATATGAGTCTTTAAAATTGAAACATTCCAGTTTTAGTTTTGGCAAAAATTTGAACATGTTTGTCTTATCCATGTCAAACACTTGTTGAATGTACTGAAATCGAACCTCCTTGTGTGGTACAAATTCAATTTTGTGGTCAATAAGTGCATTTCTGGCATTTTTAAGCAAATGTGGCACATCAGAGATAACAGCAACTTGTTCTCCATTTACAGTAAAATAGAAGTTTGATGGCTAATTAACATTTTCTTGGCACAGTGCTTTTAATGCCCTTTGATTTGCAGCACACTGATCAAACACAGTACAAAGAATCTTCAGTCCTACTTTCTGAATTTCACTTTATTATATGACAAATCAATACTTTCAAATTACCACTGGATATAGCACCAGCAGTAAAGTAATATGCGTTTTTGTCTGCTTCATTCATTTTTACACTTTCTGATTCTAATACTCTAATCACAGCAGGAGCAAGGCCTGGTTCTAAAGGAATCTTAGACAGCATAAGTTTAAGGAGCCTTACTGAAGGTTATAAATTGTACACTTAAGTATCTGTATAAACCTGGACTTCTCTTGTAAATGGATAATGTAAATACTTTATCAATTATCCATCTCCGGGAACTAGGTGCCTTTCGGACATTACGCAACTGACAGTTAAATGTTTTGGTTATGTTATTAAGATTTTGCTCATTAACATCTCGGCTACGCCCCTGTGGCATACTAAGCCTAGCTGCGCGATTGTTCCTTATTTGACCAAAGTCACGCAGCTACTTACACTCCACGCATGCGCGCACTGTCACCCACCAACTTCCGGCGAAAAAGGAAAAACTAAGGAAATTCACCGACCTCCAAATCGCTCCCTCTAATGAACTTCCTATCTAAACCAGCATGAGTCGGCCAATAAGTACCCACACAAAATGCGTCCTACTTGCGGTTAAGCCCTGTTGAGGATGGGCACGCAGCAAAATCATTGAAAGCCTGCCAGCAGAGACGGACGGACTTTTGCCAATTTTAATTTACCAAATAACATTTTGATTACTGCTAAAGTCCTGCAATGACAATAGTGGTGACTAGTTATGGGTGTCCAACCAGTGATTTGTAATGATAATTGTTAATTTATTTTCATTATATTTCTGTAAAGTCCCCTTTATAAACTTTATTCAAGTACAGATCATTATGTTGTTTATAATCACTACTATAATCCGTCGTTGTCTTGGCATCTGGCCTCATAGGAAAGCGCGTTAATTTTTATTATAATTGAAGCCTCGATCACCAAAGCTAGGAAAGGAAAACCTGTAATACAGCAAGCGTCAGATAAGCCTACCGCTACAGCCTGCATCCCGTTTACCGGCAATCTATCCTGCAGAATCAGCAGAATTCTCGCCAAATACAACATCAGGACTATCCACAAGCCACCTCCGAAGATTAGACATCTGTTGAGACCGGTGAAAGACAAACTGGACTTCCAAGTTCCCGCAGTGTACCGCATTCCCTGTGAATGTGGGACACCGTATATAGGACAAACCGGAAGGACCATCGCTACTAGAATAATCGAACATGAACGGAGCATTCGTTTAATGCAACCTGAGAGGTTTGGGTTGGCAGAGCATTGTTTTGATAACGACCATAGAGCCAATTTTCGGGAGACGACCTTCTTGGCAAAATGCAACAGTTACTGGGAGCGGAGAATTAAGGAGACTCTGGCGATTTCCTCTGAAAGGAGCACGCTTAATCGTGACGCTGGATTTCAGTTCAGTTCCTCTTGAAAACCTGCCTTTAAAATGGAAATACGTCGAATTAAGAAGTAAAGATCAATACAGCTTGATAATCAAGTTAAGTAGTTAAGTTTCTTTGACATAATTTTCTATACTTACGCCATCTCCTGACCTGACATTTAATTTACTGAAAACAGTCTTTTGTTCAGTAATGCGAATTTTGATAGTGTTTTGTCTTTTTTTATAGTTGTGTTATATCAACACCAACTCCAATACTCAGACCATAATACGAGAATCGATTGCAGGAAAAATGGCGGCGCTCGTGGCCCAGCTTGTTATGTTGTGGTTATATCTACAGAGTAAAGTGTGTGTTTGTTTACTTTGTGTGTTTGAAGAATTAATGTAATTCATATTACAGTGGCAATTAGTGACTCACGAGTTAGTTTATAGTTGAGTATTTAACATATGGTGATAACGTTTACCTAAATATATACTGTGAAGCATCGTCGAAATGCATCGTTGTTGTGTTCCCAGCTGCAATCTAATTATGGTAGTATACCTCACACGACATTTAAATTTCCGAATGTAAAATCGTAATGGGATAAGTGGATCAGGAATATACATCGTAAAGATTTTAAAGTAAATGACAAAACTGTAGTTTGTATTCATCATTTTGAACAGTGCTTTGAGGTTAAGGAAGACATCTTTCCAGTAAATGATGGTGAACCAATTCGTGCCCTTCGAAAAGTACCAAAATTAATAAATGATGCCTACCCCACGAGTTTTAAGAATCAGCCATCCTATCACACATTAAAGCTCAACCAGAAAAGACGAAATCCTGAAGAATGCATCCAACACATTTTACAGAGAGTAAAGATAATTTTAATATTTGGTGTGCACAAGATGTTATTGACAGTTTTGAACCGAAGTGGTGAGGAGATTTTAACCCATTGATAGTCATTATTAAGGACGATTAGTTACGTTCTTTTCTAGAACGTTCAAGATCCCAGCTTCACTGATGTTCCTTCACTTAATGAGTTTCAAAGTATTTCATAACCTAGAAGCAATATTATGAGCCTACCAGTGGAAAATTTTAAATGGATCTTGCAGTGTGAGGGAACTGACACCTTCAAACGTGTCAATTGGAGTAAACTGGACAATCTGGTGAGTTCTCTTAAATATTATAGTATAAGCAGTACCTATTTCCTTACCAGAAAAGGTTACTATGTAAAGAATATAAAACAAACTTGCTACAGACGATAGGATGATACAGTCCAATAAGATAAAGTTTGCTGTGTTTAATGCTTATGAGTTGTCATACCTTATAAATTAAATTTTGATTGGAAGTATAAGGTGGAAAATGCATAGTACTGGTCGTGCTACTATATAATGTGATAAGCTCTTAGGATTTGTCATGATGCTCTTTATTTATGTTATTACACGTTTTAGTTGAATGTATAAAGTGATAAATGCTTAGGAGTTACCTCGCTGCTCCGTAATATGGATTATATTATGTCCATTGTGTATAGTTTCCTATTCTGCGTAACCAGAGCCGCTGGGCTTCGACGGGCGCCATCTTGGAATGTGTATTATGGTCTGAGTATTGGAGTTGGTGTTGGTTATATCCAGTATTTCATTTTTGGTTATAACATTTTATAAATATCCTGATGATGGGAGAGATGCACACTCCCGAAACGTTGATATCTAATCATCTTTTCACCTGGCTGACTGACCGAGAAGAAATTGTATTTTGCAGCGGGACTTGTCAGATCTTTGTTCGACCTATACCAATATTCGCTGTTATTTAGTTTATAATTCTGTATGCGTGATAATTTCGGAGGTTGATGTACTTCCGTGGCTGAGGGTACCAAATATGCATTAACTGCGTGGCCATTTTGCTACGATGTTGATCGTACATGGTTTATAAAGCTAAAGGGTGCTTCTTCTCAGATAACTTGTGCATGGGAGGGTAGGTGAGGAGTAGAGAACACACCATGGCGCATTTTCCTATGTCCGGAATGCTTTGATTTAAAGCGAATTATGATAAAAAGGGGATGACAAGGTAAGCAGAATCTTATGGAGTTTCCTCGCTCAAGCGTTCTGAGCTTCTTTTTCCTGTCGGAGTTACTACAGGAGGGGCTTTCCTAAGCGAATTGCCTAGAGGTTAACGTTATTGCTTTCCAATAACTGACCGCTACAAGGGCAACTCAACTAACGTATCGTGCTACTGGCTATGCAGGCTGGTAGAGTCTGTTTAGTTAACTCATGTGCACGTCGGCCGCTGCCTTTGACGAACCCTTATAATTATTTTACAACACCGGCCCTCCTTCTCCCAGTCCTTTCTGAAAAGTTGCCATCTTTCTGGATACGTCATGGGTTTCATACGAGGTTTCGTCTAAATAAATTATCTTATGTCCATTACTGCAAAACTTCCTTGGTTTTGACGATATATTCCATAATAACCCTTAACTTATTCAAAGTGCGTTATTTGAAACCCAGCTCCTTTAGGAGACCGTGCAAAGTGCAGTGTCCATAAGGAAAATCACAAATTTCATGCAAATGTGCAACCAATTCGTCTAAGGTGGGCGCTCTCCCTTCTGTATAGAATTTACAAATTTCTCGACGAATTAAATCGTATATGAAATTATCTACTTTAGAGAAAATCTCCTTTTGTTTTCACACTTGATCGGCGTCTTTGATATTCCTTTCGTCACAATTTTTCTTACTGTATTTCTGTGAATACCCAGAATTTATCATGAGGTTCATTGCATGACCCCTTACCAAGATTATTTGTTAGCACATATTTATATGTGTTTAAAACAAGCGCTTGAATTTGCTTAGAAACAGTTCCCGTTATAACTTTGTTTTTTGAAGCTTTTCCAGTAACATAACTCGGCCCAGTTATTCACACTATTGTCATCACTTTAATTATTTTCACTTGACTGAAAGTTATCTGCTACTTCATTTGCACTTAGCACTGCATTTCCCTCTCACGGTCTCCATATTGTGACACACAACGAATTTCTGCACGTAATGAAACAGATCAACTGGAAGTTGGAACTTGGGCAACTGAAACTCCACGTGGAGTAGACATGCGAGTGTCACTTCGAGAAAATCAGGGTTGCTATTGGTCCTCAGCGACAGTGTTCCATTTCTGAAGTGTGGAGATAGATTTATGACGGTCATTAGTGGGCGGGAGGGTAGTTTCCTTTGAGGGGCAAACTGCACTCGCGCTCATTATAGACAGATTCTACCCGGGATTTTTAGGCACCCTTCAATCCCTTCTGGGCGGCCAAGTCAACCAGATGAATTCTGCTTCTCAAAGCGTTACTATGGCTTTATCTTTGTTAATAGAAACCTCTCAGGCAACTCACTGATTACTCCACGTGGAGTGAACATATTGTGACTGTGGGTTCGTAGAATTAAAACTCAAATTGCAGGAATTCCAAAAATTCCAAAATGCTCTTTATATCCGTAGAAACACACTTTGGTCAACCCTTACAGTAGAATTACGTAATTACAGTAGAACTGCTAGTTCGTCTGCCACACGCACAAACTAAGATTTACTCTCAAAACACAGCTGCAAAATTCCAGTTACTACTCTTTCCGATAAACTAGCCCCGGCTTCTTTTATATAACCCTCTCATTGTTCCAGAAACCAGTGGAATAATCTGTAACAAACAAGAAAGCACCAGACGAAAGACGAACTTTCCAGTCTGTTTCTGGAAACTCTTTTATCTCCCCGCTGCAGTATCTGCCCCTTTGTGTGTGTCGGCCGCCAGTCGCGACAATATGTCTGTTGTTTGTAATTCCTGCGCATTCCATTGGCTGAAGTGATGCGTTCATTGGTGCTTAGCACACGACCGGGAAGCCTGTCAGTACCCCTCTCACTCTTACAAGAATAATTGGCGCTTTCTTTGAGAGATTTCCATTAAGAAAGATAAAGCCATGGTGACGGTTCGAGCAGCGCGACTATACCATGACTATTCTTGTAAGAGTGAGAAGGGAACTGCCGCACTTCTTGGACCCGTGCTAAGCACCAATGAACGCATCCCTTCAGCCAATGGAATGCGCAGGAAATACAAATGACAGTTAGAGGTTCACTCCACGTCGAGTAATCAGTGCGTTATCTGAGAGGTATCTAACCAAAGATAAATCCATAGTAACTATTCGAGCTGCACAATAATTCCCAATAGCCATAGGTGACCGGAACCATTACCCAGTCGAGACCAACCCAACCGTAAACTCTTATTTGGGAAGGGCTCGGCGTACTTCTAATAACGTTAGAAGTACCACGAGTGTTAGCGGTCTGCAGTGCTCACGCGTGCAAGGTGCTCATTCTCTTTCCACGGCTTTACTGTACATTTCTCGTTCCCTTCTAATCTGTTTCAGAATTTTAGGACCAGACGACGATGCCCGCCGTTTTGTGACTGGATAATTGTATGTTCTATAAATGGTGTGATCGGTCGGGGTCGAATGCGTTCCCGCTGTAAACGTTAGGGATCCCTTTCACGTTTGCAGTTGTAGATGTCTGAGGCTGTATTCATAGTTCTCACTTTGGTCTAGACTATCCTCCGACTAACTTTGTCCGGACCAAAGGCGGTCTAACTTTTTGGTATTCTTAGACGATAAAAAGCCGTGGACCAGCACGGAGTAAATGTTACACGACATAGAAAAGTTCTTCTGCGCATGCGCGGGTCCCATAGAGGCTAAACAAACCACAGTGAACCTACAAGTGTATACATAGTCTCACAGCTGTTTCTTAATCATTCTTACGGTTTCTGTTGCTGTTTGAGGTTAGGTAGCAAAGTTTGGTGTGCGGTGAATATGGATAATATGAAGAAGCGTGCTATCAATTGGTCAGAGGAAAACCAATGTTTTCCCTAGTCCAAAAAAAAAAAAAAAAAAAAAAAAAATATTAGTTATGTTCTGGCCTTATGAACTCTGAAAGGAATGCGTTCACTACAGACATACACACGTATAGACAAGGTGACGTAATGATATACGAGTCGGGCACAGATAGCTTTCTGGCGTTTGCTTTACTAAAGCCGTATCTGCTTTTGAAGTTTAGGTCAACGTACTTCGCAATAATTTCTATTTTTGGTAGATAAGTTTTCCTCCGTCGTCTTAGTTAACGATTTCTACGCACCACAGCTACATTCATCACTTCATTGTCGCCCTTGTTGCAAAGATAGTCCGCCTTTAATTTACCCCTCGGAGGCGGACCAAAATTTGAGCCGGACCAACGTGTTTGGTCCCTGGACTATCGCTAATCCGGGTTTATGATTAAGAAAATCGATGGTCCACCGTTAGTCCACAGGAAGGAGCAAGTTGGTCCGGACCAAGTCTGACTATGAATACTGCCCCTGGATCTCCCTATCCCTGGGGTAGCGAAGGCACTATTCCTCGATAATGCGGGGTGGGGTCCCTTCGTTAGCAGGGTAAGGCATAGTGATGTCAGATAACACATTACCATGTCTACGCAGCTCCATTTTCGAAAGCTGACCTGAGTAATTACGATACCTTTAGGTTTGGTTGTTTGTTTTCACTCGCCAAGAATGAAAATTGGTGTTGATTTCCATCGGCTACGTTGCAGGATTAGGTTAGCAGCGGTTTGGAGGTGGTCATGCGTTGCGGTTGGAAAACGGCGTCAAATTTCTGTCCTCGAAAAGCAAGTCTGGAAAAATACGCAAACCTTTGGAGAGATCATAGTTGTTCTAGCAGCGATTGTGTAAGGACTAAAGTGATTTCTTTGTGTTTAATTATCTGCAAATTACTTTGCAAACTCAACAATGGCGCGGAGTTCCAAGAAGAGACCTAAGGCGCAGATAAAGGTGATGTTCAAATGTTTCTTTGCTACTGTGTTGCACTTGGTATGTCTTGGTTTTCATTTAATTTACTTAACTCGTCTTATGAAGGTATAAATAAGTTGGAAAAGGAATTTTTTTCTAAAAGTAAGCTAAGTTATGAAGAGAACAGATATTTAATCCCATTTTAGCTCTAAAACCTACATAAAACACATTTTATTTTACTGAGAAATTCCAACCAATAGTGACGTGCATATAGATCTTGAGAAGAGCATTTAGGGCAACTCATTCCACCATTGAATATTATTTCAAAGATTTCAATCATTCAATATCCAATTGGATCTACTCGTGCTAATTAATCAACAAAGCAAGCATGAAGTATGTCATCCTACTGGCTAATTGGTTCTTGCCCCTCTAAACAAAAACAAATAGATGAAACAAACAAATACCCACATATATTGGATATTTCGTTGTTTTTGTGCTATTCACAAACAAACATTTTTCATAAAAGTGTCTTTTTTATTCAGGATTCTGAAAGCAGAATATCAGGTACTTACTATGGGGACATCTCTCTCCCCACGTACATAATTACTTCCTGCGACATTTGAAGTGCACAGTCTTTGTTAGAGCAATTTGAAGAATTCAAATTGAAAGATTACTTAACAGCGCTAGCAGGGATTGAAAATGTTTAATAATACATCTTTTTCAAAGATAAATTTATTTAATGTCGCCTAGCGACAACTATAAGATGGTAAATCAAATTTTGTGTACATTTGGTCAGTAAAATTAACATTTTAGGATCTATTAGATTGTGGTACAGTATAAACATACACGATGTTCATTTTTATCTGTAATTTTGCCGCGCAAAATTTGATGTCATCAATAGCATCGCTGATGGAGCGAGTTTACATACGATTCCCGTACCGGCTTGCGATCGTATTAGATATGTTGACAGCAGCTTTGAGGCCTCCCTCTACCAGCAGTTAAATATACTATTTGAGAAGTAATATAAATGTGCCTAGATACAATAACTGTTTTTAAAAACTATGTAATGCAATGGAATGCTGTGCAAAGCTAATTCTGCAGCCATAACAGTATGCCATGAAGAATATACGAAATGATAAGTCAATGAACACTTATTTCACAATGAACAATCTTTAGTACATAGTCTTATGTGTCCATTTTCTTATATTTCCTTTCTCTCTTCCCCTTAAAAACTGTCTGTATTGCGAGAAGGTATGCTTGAGGTCTTTCTGTTATAACCTTATTTGTTGCTTCTAGATTGGGACCAGTCACTTTATAGCGTCCAGTGTCTCTCTTTTTACGAGTAACTGATCCTGTATCTTGTAAATGTTTGATGCACCTATTGATTTTAAAAGGCATAAGGATAGCAATATTAACAGGCATTTTAATTACAGGCGCGAAAATGACAGAAACTTATATGGTATACTGATAAAACGTAAGACGTTTATGTTGCAAACAAAAGGATGTCAATTTGATGATACCTTGACACTTTTGACATTACATTGCAAGGGACTTGTCTGAATACCGGATAGTGTTGCATAAACTCCTCTATGCAGCGGTTTAAACTATATTTATATATCGCACCAATTTTAATGCCTGTACGAAAGTAGCATTCAACCATGAAATATTGGATATGTGTTCATATCCATGGGAAGCTGGTTGCATTTATTACAAACACACTCCCAGCGTTTTAATTTGCTTACTGTTCCGCAAAAGTCATTGCTTCTTCGTAGAGGGCACTATGATTTTAAGATAGACTCACCAGTTAATTATGACGTCACTCTTGCTCAGTCGGAGGGCGGGAAATAACGAATAAAAATGAACGCTGTGTATATGTTCACATAAACTATACATTCATAAATAACTGAAGAATCGATATTGCACAGCACTATGTCCATACCTTTTATGTATTACTTATTAATTATAGTTATTCTCACTTCACAGAATACACCGAAACCAGGTAACACTGAATAGATGTTTATATTGAGAAAGTTAATATTGTGATTTTGTGGGTTCGTGAAATTAAAAGTCCAGTTGCACAAACTAAAATGTTCTTTATTTCCACCGAATTACAGTTGGTTCACTTGCCGATTACATAGAATTACGTAGCGCACACAATTACAATTCACCAGTTGGTCTGTCACAGGTCCACTCCACACTCACTATTACGTGCAACCCTCTCTAGAGCTGACTAAAAACTCCTCTGATGCACGTACGCGGTCTTCCAGTCCGTTCGCTAGCACTGCGCTCTTCACGGCTGCTCGCCAAGAACTGAGAACTGCCCGATTCGTGTAACGCACCGCTTATGTAGCCAGATCGCTGCATCTCGAAGCTTCGCGGTTTGGAACATCATCCCGATTGTTCCAGACGTCAGGGGAAGGGGAAAGAAATGATACAGGGGCTTGTGCCGCTCTTCTAACCATCTCCTCCGTGAGCGCTACCCAGATAAATACGTAAGCGTGGTCTGAATGCTTCCCGTCTGACCCTACCTGCCAGCCGGTTCTCTCGGGAATTCCGATGTTCGGGTGACAATACACAGTCTTGTAGAAATAAATACAGTAATTGTAGACTCTTCGGTTCATCTAGTAGAGCATGAAAATCTGTAGGAACTTTATGAAGAGTCTTATAGGCTGAGTAGCGGGTACATTCCTTTATAATATGATTTACTGATAATGGTTGGTTGCTTGGTTCACAGTGTGGAGGTAATCATGTGTAAGCTTTGTATGTCCAATTCTAAGTCTGGAGAGTAATATTTGTTGTATATTTATTTCTTTAGTGTTTTTTTTTTCTTTTTTTACACGTTTATTCCAGGGTATTTTTTCAACATTCTGTGTACAAAGAAATTGCATTACACATAACATTATAGTATCATTTTCTGTTTTCTTGTATCTACAGAATCGTTATTTTAGTGTTAAGTTACACTAACAAGCTTGAGGGAAAGGGGATACAGATTCTTGTATAATCTCAATAGCATCTTGAGTGATCTCACTCTCTCGTTTTTAAAATTGTAATTGTTTTTAAAGACAAAATTATCAATTTGCAACAGGAATAAAGATATAATGCTTTGTGGAAGTCAATTATTCATATTTAACAGGAAATTCACAAATTCGTTGGACAACTTCTTTCGAAGTCACACCTCGCACACTAAGAAATTGTTTACCGCACATTTCCTCAGCGTATTTGACGCGTATTATGCTAATATGCGATAGTTCAAATGCGCGTAAACTATTCATGTGTGGCGAGATGTGATTTCGAAAGAAGTTGGATTCTACCAGTCGCTGAACATGGGAGGGGAAGGGTAGGGGAAGCAAATACACCATAGCTCGGTCGAATAGAAGCTTACTACATTACCGGGCGTAGTTCCCAAGGTCGCCGGAGTCTAAAGGTTCAGGAAAGAGCGCCCTATGCGGCTTCAAACTTTACCACGGAGTTGAGCATCTGGTATTAATCTGTGCCCCATACCATTTCAATAAGGTTTAAGTCAGGGTGATATGTGTGTGTGTGTGTGTGTGTGTGTGTGTGTGTGTGTGTGTGTGTGTGCGTGCGCGTGTGTGTAAGCATTTAATTTCGATCACGGCCTCCAATAATAATACATCTTGTTTCCACTTAGCCGCTGCAAATTATAGGTATATTATTCAATATTTATTCTTTCATTGTTGTGTAAATTGTGGAAAAAATTAGCAATTAAACTGTTCTTATATCAACCAATTGTTGACGACGCCATACCCTCACAATAATGGTTGATCAAATTCTTCATCTCTTAAAACATTTTGCTTTCAATATTATTGCATTATTTCATACTTATAAAAGACTCCGTATATACGATTAACATTTTGTTCCCTACTGTTAGCTACCTAGATAGGTAGGATGGAAAGTAACAAGTGAATTGCAGTTTGTTTACGTGCAGCTGAGAACGAGACGACCTTGAAGACTGCTGTTGTGCATGTCGCGTCATTTTACTGCTGCAAGGGGTGTACAAAGTTACCGTTTACTGTAATAAAGGGCATTTTAAGTTTCTGAAAAGAAGATGTTTAACTCTTCGAACCCACAAAGTCAGAATACTAATCGTATATAAGCGAAAGACAAATAAGCAATCAAAACCTTCGTGTCAAATTGATGTAAATAAATTTATATCACTAAAAAAGCCTCTCACTAATCTAATAGGTAATCAAAATATATTATAATGTATTCGGTCTGCCTTATATTCAATAGTCCTGACTTCGAATCTCGGGCAGAATAAGTTAAATAGATGTTTTTCCGAAGTTTTCCCTTATCCTCTAAGATGAATGTCTGGTAACTCTAAGCTCTGTGGACTCTGGACTCATTTCAGCATTATTTCATTTATTCATCTATACGACTTAACGTTGGAGGTTCTCCCTTAAACTGTAAGATGAATATCTGGTAACTGTAAGCTCTTTGTATGCTGTACTCATTTGAACATCATTTCATTCATCGTCCGATATGACTCCACGTTGTAGGGTTTTAATTATAAAATAGCGCTGGATGTGGCTGCAAAATATCCTTACCGTGGCTCAGTGGGCTAGAGGGTGGCAGTGGTTCCTGATCATGAATGTTTCCGCATTCAATCCCACTCATAGGCATGGGGCTTTTAAACCAATATATTCTTCCAGCATTCATTTCACCGTACTTACAAAGCGAGATAGCGGTAGCTGAAAGATGATCAGTTCGAGGTAGTCCAGTCCTTCCACATACTGCTAGTACTATAGTTTGCCACAGCAAAGAAAGTCATAGGGGAATGAGGTGCAAGGGGGTTAGACACTGTTGCGACACCCGGCTGGGACACTTGGGTGAGTTCAGTTACAATTCGGAAACATTCTGACGCCCTGTAGTTTTGTGAATAAAGTGAGTGAATTTTTGACGGTTCTACTCTTTGTGTGGCATGCGTTCACGGTCACACACACACGCACACACGCGCACGCACACACATACACTGTCATTTTCGCATTGTGTAAGGTTGGCACATTCCTGTCAGGGACTTACTTTGCTACTCTTGGGACTTTCTTTCTTTGCTTTTCTACTGCTACTGCCAAATTGTGCTGTATAAACAACAGGTATTAAGATGCCAGAGTTCAAGGTGTGTGTGTAGTGTTTATCGCCCGCTTTTACTACATACGGCACCGCAGGCGATGACACCGATGATACATGAAATAAAGATGGAGCACCGGTGGAATGAGATGGCGGGGGAAACCGGAGATCCCGGAGAAAACCCGCCCCAGCGCCGTGTTTTCCACCACAAATCTCACTTTGCGGTCGCCTGGGATCGAACCCGCGCCGCCTTGGTGAGAGCCAAGCGGTCTAACCACTGAGCCACGTCGCGGCCGCACCCCAGTTTAAGATATTTTCATTACAATAATATGCAATTCTTCATTTTTCCGGGAATAATCCTTTCATTCTGAATGGCTTTTACAGAACTCGCTTACCGTGAGGGATAAATGGAGAACGCCTTGTGAAAATAACACATCAGTTATATACTGATACAGAAATTTAGGTTAACAAACTGAATTAACGATAGCAGAATTATTAGAAGTTGGAATGCATTAATATACTTCAATAATTTTGTAATCTCCCAAATGGTGAATCTTGCCAAAAAATCTTCCAGCCAACTTGGACTATGATTTCTCCCATCCCACAGGGAAGAAGACCCAAGGTGGTATCTGTACCATGGAGAGGATTTTAGAAACGTTGCTTGATGTCAACTCAACATACGGGACGTCACCAAATTAAAAAATAGACGTATATGTCTCAGTTGACTTTAGCGAATGTCAGTAGCTGGTCCTGCGTATAGGTAGGCAGGTGGACCCACAATGTAGAGAGGAAGCGTTACTTTCACAATGCTGCGTCCATGACCTAGGACACGCTCCTACCGTAAACGTCAGGAGCTGACATTTTCCATACAGCGTGGGGTAGTAAATGCCACCCTGACACTTCACTAAGTTTCGCTAAACATTCGCTAAATGGGAACAAGGATGCAAAACTGGTTCAACGGGGGTGATGAAAAAGGTCACGTAATTGCTGCTTTCTCCGAAAACGCATTTTGATTACCTTGTACTGGAAATAGCGTTGAGATGAAGTTCTGTAACTGCAGCAATATATATGCCAAGGATCTGAATGAGAAATTAATTTTTCAAAGGCAGATTCCGCTTCTGGGGTCGTTCCAGTAAAACAGTGCAGTGCAGGAACGAAGAAGGCTCTGAAAACACAAGGTAAAGTCGAGTATTTTGCACTTGTGAGATTCTTCACTTTGCTTAGCGTATGCTTGCAGGGAGTGAAATTTCAGGATAATGAGGAGAAAATAAAATTAATTACTATCAGCTGTGAACATGTTTTCAGTAGCACGGACGCCAACATTAGCGTTGATTGTGAAGCATACTTGGCGGTTACTATATGAATTAAAGCATAAGGAAATATTAACATCTAAAATGACAGTAAATACACAGATTTTATTTAAATGCTAAAATTCAACTATAGTTCCGCCAGGGTATCTCCGGTTCTGACATTTTCCGCATTTGAGGGAGGCAATGCTGCCAGTTCTTCCCACACATCTTGGGAAAAAAAAAGTGTTAGATCTACAGCAGGCCCTGCTGTTCTTGCTGATATAGGGGAATAAACAGTTCAACCTGTTCGGCTCCTCTTCCAATTCGAACACGTGCGGGTATTTGCTACTCTCCGCAAAATGCCAACAATGAAATATTTCAATTGTTAAGTCTATATAAAGTACCGAGATATCATTTTCAGTACACACAAAGAGCACAGGGTACATAGAGTTTAGAGTTACCAGACATTCATCTTTCAGGATAAGGGAAAACCTCCAACGTTAAGTCATATCGGACGATGAATGAAATGATGTTCAAATGAGTACAGGGTACATAGAGCTTAGAGTTACCAGACATTCATCTTTCAGGATAAGAGAAAATCTCCAACGTTAAGTCATATCGGACGATGAATGAAATGATGTTCAAATGAGTACAGAGTACATAGAGCTTAAGAGTTACCAGAGATTCAACTTTCAGGATAAGGGAAAACCTCGGAGAAAACCTTATCGAGATAGTTAACCCTTACCGAGATTCGAACTCAGGATATGTTTAACGTGAGGCAGACATGTTACCACCATGCTACAGATGTGCGCAATGTCGATATCCTGACACAGCACAATGTATATATGTGTAATACTTCCTAGAAATTCCTTGTTATTGGTTTGATTTTTGTCAGTGTTTATACTTTTCTCAAATAGGATGTCGTTATTGATCTTTCTCCGGATTATACAAAGAACATATCAAAGCCATCGCATAGCGACCTGCTATTAAAAAGTCTGAGTATCGCTTACTGTATTCCCCGTTCCCATTGTACCTACAAGGAAATATATACTAATACCTGCCAAAACGTAGAAGCGCATCGGAAAGAATTCGAAACAATGGAGTTGTTTACGCAAGCCTATCGTACATACAATAGGCGTTTGTACAGTTACTTCAGATGCAGTCATTGCCTTCTAGACAACAACGTGACGAAATATGTAAGCGATAGCATGATTGACAAGGAGAAAGTAGAGGAAGTGAAAGTGCCTTTGTGTCAAGACAAACGGGCGGCTGTCAATGCTATTTTACATTTGGTATATAATAATTGTTTAATCTTTTACATCAGACACACAGCTCTCTTTGTGTTTCGTCACTTACTGTACGTCATATTACCAACATATTTCGCTCTTCTAGTACACAAGTTAACAAATGAATGCAGGAGTTGCCAGGAAGGTCAACACTAAAGAATAATAGCTTGTATAAGGAATAGTTTATGCAAGAATGAGTGGATAAATAATGTTGGTGCAACATATCAAATTTGGCAAACGTTGTACCAAGAATTACTCTGGGGAGAATTCAAGTGAAGGACATTTTTTATTCGCCTTCATTGAACACCGAAGTCAATTTAAACTCTTGAATTGAGGAAGTTGTACTTCGGAGTTGGGAGCTAATATCGCTCCACTGACAGTTTCTGTCGTCAGGCGAGGGAACCAAAATAGGTACTCCAGTTCTACGTTAAAAGGATAAGTTTTAATTAATGACGATAAAGAGATGGAAATGAACTGAGCATTGCGGGAATACCTGGTGGTGACACTTGATATTAGTCAAGAGAGTATGTCTCCACGTATCAGCAAACCCTGCTGATACAGGGTGTTTGAGAAATTATGAGCAATATGCATAAAATATCTAATTACTTTTATGTCAAATTAATATTTTGAAAGGAAAATTTTACAAAAATGATTCAAGTTTTCAGCTGTTCTAGTTAATTGTTGGAAATTAAACATTTCGTCACACTAGCCGTATATAGGCTAAGGTCTTTGATAGAGTCAACATGAACAATTCAATGCCGTGGCCGGGATTTGAACCACGGATCTTCTGGTTTCCGTCCAGTCGCTCTAACCCATTGGGGTACCATGGCCAACTTGCCGGTATGACAATAAATTCACAAACGGTGTATCTCGAATGCGAGAGCCCCTAGTGGTTTATCGTGGAAATATACGAGTCAATTGGAGAATTTAATGTTATGTCGGCAAGTTTGGCCATGGTAGCTCAATGGGTTAGAGTTCGTGGACGGAAATGAGGAGATCCGTGGTTCAAATCTCGGCCATGGCATTCAATTTTTAATGTTGACACTATTTTCAACTGTTGTTTACACAGTTGATTCGTTGCACAAACATTTTAAATGGCAACTTTATTATTATTATTATTATTATTATTATTATTATTATTATTATTATTATTATTATTATTATTATTATTATTATTATTATTATTATTATTATTATTATTATTATTATTATTATTATTATTATTATTATTATTATTATTATTATTATTTAGTTTCTTGAACACTTTCATTTTCCTCATAGATTTGCAAACATCTCTCTCCGCTTGATTTCTTTTTGTGGAGATAATTTGGAATGCAGTCCTTGTTTCGGGGCCTGTTAATGTGGAAGAATTAAAAATAAAGATCGCAGTTACAGCACCATTACAAATGTTTAACAAGAATACACGCGTCTTCACTTTAGTTCGTGTCAGGTTGTCGATGTAAAGCATTTTGAACACCTTATTAAACATAATTAAATTTTTCACCGTTGTGAAATAACTGATTGAAATGTGATATATGCTGATTAACTGGAATTAGAGAGAAAAACAAGCGTTAGTAAGAATACTATGCTTTATAACGTGTAGGGAAAGTCATGTGAACACGCACCAAATGTTTCACTGGAAGACAATTCCGATATCTGTTTTACGATGTGTGTTGCTTCAGTTTCGTTCAGAAGTTAGGTGATGTAACGACATACCCGTCATGTAATTCTCGGCAAATGGAATATTTGGCCTTTTAAATTATCCTCTAGCTGGTAACTTCCCTTTCCTTTAATTAAAAGTGTAACGAACAGTTGTTTTGGATTCACGGGGCACTGAATTAACGGCTTCTGTTTTCACACAATTCGCTGTCAGAAATCCACATACACAACAAAGCTTTCATGTCTGATATCTTCCACAAGGTAAATGGCAACAAGACAACAGTGTGAAATAATGTGTTGTTTTGTCTGTAATGGAAAGTCATTGTGGTCGTTTCTATACTCTCTGCCACATAGTGTACTGAGTGTTTTATAATTAGTCTCGTTAAACTGTTAGTATGGCAACTGCTTACGAAGTTGGAGGCCCAGTTTCGATTCTCGATACCGGCGTGGAAATTTCTCCCTTTGGGGCCTTGGTCCCACTTGAGGTCCTGGGGGACGAATTAAGAAGCTATTTGAGGGTAAAGTATGCTCTTGGTCAAGAGGATCACTAACCAAGTCCCACCCTCTAGTCCTACAACTAATCCTCAGGCCCTCGTGAACGGAGGTAGGGTCGCAGTGGCTCCGGTAACTCTTGCCCCGGCAACAGTTCCGCTACAAAGTATAGTTTAGTTTCATAATTCTTGTAACAAATTTCCCGAGGGACACTAAGTAGATAAAACTTCATGTCCATAAACGTGTCATTTGGATGATAATACTTCTGAAGATCTACTCGAATTGAAGTTTCCCACTTCATGGTATGTAAAAAAGTAGGGAGCTGAGGTGGACTCCTGCGGTCCTCCTGCATCACAGTCTACTGTTTACAATCAGTTTTGGATTGAATTGGATTACGGTACGGAGTGAATTCGGCACTGCGCCCAGTCTTCATGTATTGTATCCATGCCCCAAGTGGGACATCCCCGGGAGGAAGGATGAGGCCAGAGGAGTCAGAGGGTGACCGTCACAAGGAGCCAGGACGGTGTAGAGGGCAAGGTCGCTACACTTTACCAGTTGGAAACTCCCCGGCAGGCCAGTAGAACAGCGGCTTACCCGACAACCGTCCGTAAACTGCCCCATCAGATCGGTCTCAGAGACCTGAGACCGTCTTACCAGAGGATTAAGTTTTATTCAGAGCATGTCCTCCTGCCATGCAGCGCCGAGACTCGCGCGGACACTTCTACCCTGAAAGAGATCACCAGATTAGAGATTATAATGGAGATGAAATGGAGGGACAGGATATTCGGGGGATATAGTTTGGTAACCCGGGAAAACCCCCACAAACATATATGGATCAGATATAGGAATCAAACTCGGACCTCCCAAACTGGGGCCACAAACGAAACCGCCTGAGCCATCAGTTTACAATCATTTTACATCAGCTGTACTTCATTTGTCCACGAACATCACCAATATGTTGGGTGAAAATAGGGATTTAATGTTGTAGGTAGCATATTATTTATATCAATTTCCAATGTACTGATTTGGCATTGTCCCTCAACTGGAGTCATGTCGGACGATGAATGAAATAATACTTAAGTGAGTCCAGGGTAGCTAGAGCTTAGGGTTATCCAACATTCATCTTTCAAGATAAGGTAAACCCCCGGGTAAATCCTTATCCAGATAACTCACCCAGACCGAGATTCAAATTCGGACATCTTGAACACGAAGCACACACGCTATCACGTACGGTGCCATTAAAAATGTGCAGTATTTGCAATTAATTGCCAAGATCCTCTGATATTCCTGCACAAAGAAACGGGTTTGACATTTCTTGACAGGAATATAGAAAAGAACTTTTCTACAAGAATATGACTTTTTACTGTTTTAATGAAAATTGTTTAAGTGGTTTTTAAGTTATCCTAAACAACACACACACATACACACACAGACACACACACACACACACACACACACACACACACACACACACACACACACACACACACACACTTTGTCTTTTTATATTAATCTAAAATGAACAAGAATATTGATGAATGAAATTGGAGGGTTGGCTTATTTTAAAAGTTAAAACACACATAAAGCTTCGTAAATCCTGATTTGTAGGCCTTTTTTGAGCTTAAAGAGAAAGCTGTTTCTACTTGGCTGCCGAGTTGAGTGCTGCAATGCGGTGCTCCAATGCTGCGCGAGGACAGTGTGGGAAACCTCGGAGTATAACGTTTCCAGCTCCGCTGAGGTGTATATGCATATCTACGTTCTCTTTGTGTCCCAAATGAACTTTAGTGCAAAATTGAAATTACCACGAATTCCACTTCATCTGTTTGGCAACGTGCTAACCCAGAACTAGGCAATTTTAACATCCTAATTTCCAATCTTTGAAGTTTTAATCCCGTGTTGTTCACCACCTTAAAGCGAATGCAACTAGAACTCATGAATTGTCCCCAAAAGCTTGTTTTATTCATTTAGTGTTTATGAATTAAATTAACTTCAGAAAAGAACAACTCTAATGTGTTGTACTAACATCTCCGGCTCTATTTAATTGTGTATATCCTTTAAATGAAAAGAAAACAACTCATTTCTCTATAGTGCATCCATATAAACCTGAACCATTTCAATAGACCATAACTTCTGAACCAATAATAGGACACACGTACAACTTTGGGAGAATATAATACATAATTGGGAGATTACATTACACTATTTACATCTCAGAGTAAATGGAAGTGTCCTCCACCAGCATCTATACATGTTTGTACTCGTCTCACCACATTCTCTGAAGTTTTAGGGAGAGTATCCTCGCTAATGTTACTTATTTCGGTTCGAATGAATTCCTTGAGAACATCAATTGTCGGTGGCCTATTCTTGTTCACTCTATTTTTAGATACCCCCACATGAAAATATCCTGTGAGGTTAGGTCAGGGGATCTGGGGACCACAGAGCTTTTGAGATTATTCGATTATCAAAGAAACTGGTTACAAGTTCTATGGTGTCATTAGATGTATGGCACGTGGCTCCATCTTGCTGTAAATAACCCTCTCTCAATTCGATATCATCTCCGTAAAACTTCAGAGAATATGGTGAGACGAGTACAAACTTGTATAGATGCTGGTGGAGGACACTTCCATTTTCTCTGAGATGTAAATAGTGTAATGTAATCTCCCAATTGTGTATTATATTCTTCCAAAGTTTCACGTTTGTCCTATAATTGTTTCAGAAGTTATGGCCTATTGATATGTTTCTGGTTTATATGGATCGCTCTGTATTTACCTCATATAAATGCACGTAGACATTCTTAGAAACGCTTTCATTACAGTTTTCCTTTTAGATGCAATGGTAAGGGAGGATAAAGTTAGGCTTAAGCTATAGTCAAATGGTTTAATAGCAGTTACTATGTGATAACTTTGAAATTCCAGTTTATTTGCAAGGCCAGGGCGAAAAAGGAATAAGACTCTCCGTTTCAGAGAAGTAAAAAAAATTGAAAAACTGGAATTACTAACAAGGATTATTTCGGAAAGATTACTCCCTCTAATAAGATATTTGATGTAAATTGTGTCCTTTAACCAGATCTGATTTTTTTGGTCTAGTATACTGTGTTTTCTTTTGTTCCGGTTTACCCATTATAAAAATCACCGAAAACGAAGATATTGCAAGAAAACAATACATTCCATTGGTCATTAGAATATCGTCAAACATCTGGCATTTTGTTCCCCCTTTCTCGTGAATGCTGACGTTAGGAGGCGCTTGGTTTCCCTCAGAGCCAGGGAGCCGAAGCGTCTGACCTGAGATGAAATCAGGGTTGAGGGGTCGGCCCAACGTCTGAGATGAATGATTGATGGAGCATTTGGTGGAATGATGACGGGGGAAACCGGAGGACCCGGAGGAATGCTACCCATGTCGTCCACTCAGCCATGGCGTGGCCCAATTCTGGCATTTTAATACCATTTGGGGGGGGGGGGGATAAAAATAAGGAATAATTTCCCCGATTAAGTGCAGTTTGGAGTGCATACATTTTCTCGAAGATATCCTTGGAAGATGCTGATGTACATACTAAGTTTTTTAGTGATACTGTTCAGTCACATTTATCTAAAAATTACATTTTACAATTAGATAGGCTGAAAAGTTGAGTAACGATGCAATTTCTTCATCGAATTTTAGGGTGCATTGCAATACTGTCTCTACTTATCTACTACAGGCACTGAGAAAGTAAAAACTTTACTTTTAGTATTTTACACTTCTTGATTACTAATTATAAAGGGTGTATAAGTAACGCGCTTGAGGATTGTAGACAATGAAACGCTAGACGAAAAACATGTACAACTTATAGAGTGAGATACAGAAAAGGACGAAAGGATCAGTTGACAATTGTTGTATAGATGGCGTGTGGTTTATTCCTCATGTTGAGCCGTAGCAATGACCGCGAAGTCCGGAATGTTGACGCCATGGGCCCAGACTGGGTGAAACCCTTGATATGCCAAATAGCTGGTGGCAGAAGGTCGAGAATGCTTTACTTTCCCTCAGAAGATAGCCGTGCCCTCGAAAATCTCATTGACGTCAATTGGATTTCAGCCCACACTAACCTGGAACGTAGGCGTGCTTGTTAGCGCACATCTATTTCACTCATTTTCGTCAACTACGTGTTCCAAGCAGGACCGAGTTAAACTCTTTACCTCAGTAAAAATGCCTCATACTGCAAGTTTAGCAGTTTTCTGAAAATAATTCATGTATTTGTCGTGAACAGCACAACTCAGAACATGAATCTAAATACCAAACTTCGTGTGTAATTTCAGCATATTGCAAAGATGCAACAGGAAAGTTTACAATAGAAGCCTCTAACTCCATACTACACTTTACATAGCAAAGTTAGGACTTCCCCCCCCCCCCCTGAAAATGGCTCTAGCGATACCATATATTGACACCATTTCGAGACGTATCTCTTGTGGAAATTGTGCGTAGTCTTTTTCAGTTGAACAATTTTGTATAATCTTGTACAACTGATGAATCTTAGCGATATCCGAGAAGGTATCGCACAAAACATTAAAACTTAGAAATAGTCTATTATGCTCCATAAATGGCAAAGGCTTCCTATACTTAGGGTAGCTGTGTTGACTCCAACACGGTGAGCCATTCCGTATTGGAGTTGTATCGGTTTTGTCATTTCCTCTGGTTCATATAGGCATTCGCCTACTCCTACACTTGCACTTGTATTTTGTCCCCTGTAGATCTCCACTTTCTTTGTTACGAGCTGTTGTAGACCAAAACTGTATAAGTCTGCCCATCTCTGTCGTGGTCTTTCTCTTTGTACTTTTCCTGTACGCGGGTCCCAAACAGTGATCTTGTAGGTCCATCTGTGTTCCTTCAGTCTCGCGATGTGACCTCTCCATTTCCAGTTCAATACTTCCAGGTATTTTTTAATTTACGTCCTCCAACGCT